>SJYW01023098.1:126163-163901 GCA_006410735.1 Raphicerus campestris
TTTTTTTTTTTTTTAATCTTTGGCTTCATCACACAACATGTGCAACCTTAGTTCCCCAATCAGGGATCAAATCCACATCCCCTGCTTTGGAAGAGTGGAAGTCTTAATCACATCTTAAGAAAGCATGATGGAGTATGTTCCTTGTGGAATAAATTTACAATGTGGCTCCTTCCCCTACCCTGGGAATTGTATAATATGCAGCTTGTACAGCCAAATGTGGTGTCCCTGGTGCCAGGAAGGGACAGGAATGCTTTAAGGCATGATGCTTAAAGATGGAAATGGATCACACCAACCTTCATCCATGAACCCTTGCAATGAGACTTTGTAGAATTTCCTACCGAGAGGACCAGTCTATTTCCTTAACTTTGAATGTGGGCTAACCTCATGATTTGCTTCCACCCACAGAATGTTTCATGGTGTTGTTGCTGTGTACACTCTCTAAGGCATGTCCAACTCTTTGAGACCCCATGGACTGTAGCACACTAGGCCTCCCTGTCCCTCACCATCTCTCAGAGTTCACCCAAATTCATGTCCATTAAATCAGTGATGCCATCCCACCATCTCATCCTCAAATGCTCCCTTCTCCTTTTGCCTTCAATCTTTCCCAGCAGTGGGGATTTTCCACTGAGTAGCCACTTCCCATCAGGTGGCCAAAGTATTGGGGTTTCAGCTTCAGCATCAGTCCTTCCAATGAATATTCAGGGTTGATTTCCTTTAGGACTGACTGGTTTGATCACCTTGTTGTCCAAGGAGCTCAAGAGTCTTCTCCAGCACCACAATTGAAAACCATCAGTTCTTTGGTGCTCAGCCTTCCTTATGGCCCAACTCTCATCCATAACTTGACTACTGGAAAAACAATAGCTTTGACTAGATTGACCTTTGTTGGCAAAGGAATGTCTCTGCTTTTTAATATGCTGTCTAGGTTGGTCATAGCTTTTCTTCCAAGGAGCAAGTGTCTTTTAATTTTATGGCTGCAGTCACCATCTGCAGTGATTTTGGAACCCCAAACAATAAAGTCTCTCACTGTTTTCATTGTTTTCCCATCTATTTGCCATGAAGTGATGGAACCAGATGCCATGATCTTAGTTATCTGAATGTTGAGTTTTAAGTGAACTTTTTCACTCTCCTCTTTCACTTTCATCAAGAGGCTCTTTAGTTCTTCTTCACTTTCTGACATAAGGGTGATGTCATCTGTGCATCTGAGGTTATTGATATTTCTCCCAGCAATCTTGATTCCAGCTTGTGCTTCATCCAACCCAGCATTTCTCATGATGTACTCTGCATATAAGTTAAATAAGCAGGGTGACAATATACACCCTTGATGTACTCCTTTCCCTATTTGGAACCAGTCTGTTGTTCTATGTCCAGTTCTAACTGTTGCGTATTGATCTGCATACAGATTTCTCAGGAGGCAGGTCAGGTGGCCTGGTATTCCCATCTCTTTCAGAATTTTGCACAGTGTGTTGTGAGCCACACAGTCAAGGCTTTGGCATAGTCAATAAAGCAGAAGTAGATGTTTTTCTTGTATTATCTTGCTTTTTTGGTGATCCAGCGGATGTTGGCAATTTTACCTCTGGTTCTTCTTCCTTTTCTAAAATCAGCTTGAACATTTGGAAGTTCACAGTTCACGTACTACTGAATCCTGCCTTGGAGAATTTAGAGTATTACTTTACTAGTATCTGAGATGAGTACAATTGTGCGGTAGTTTGAACATTCTTTGACATTGCCTTTCTTTGGGATTGGAATGAAAACTGACCTTTTTCAGTCCTGTGGCCACTGCTGAGTTTTCCAAACTTGTTGGCATATTGAGTGCAGCACTTTCACAGCATCATCTTTTAGGATTTGAAACAGCTTTACTGGAATTCTGTCACTTCCACTAGCTTTGTTCATAGTGATGCTTCCTGAGGCCCACTTGACTTCACATTCCAGGATGTCTGGCTCTAGTCCAGTGATCACATTATCATGGTTATCTAGGTCATGAAGATCTTTTTTGTACAATTTTTCTGTATATTCTTGTCACCTCTTCTAAATATCTTTTGCTTCTGTTAGGTTCATACTGTTTCTGTCCTTTATTGAGCCATCTTTGCGTGAAATCTTCCCTTGGTATCTCTAATTTTCTTGAAGAGATCTCTAGTCTTCCTCCATTCTATTGTTTTCCTCTGTTTCTTTTCACTGATCACTGAGGAAGGCTTTCTTATCTCTTATCTCTTTCCTATTCTCTTTCTGAAGAATAGGCTTGCTATTCTTCAGAACTCTGCATGCAGATGCCTATATATTCCCTTTTCTCCTTTGCTTTTCACTTCTCTTCTTTTCTCAGCTCTTTGTAAAGCCTCCTAGACAACCACTTTGTCTTTTTTCACTTCTTTTTCTTGGGGATGGTCTTGATCACCACCTTCTATACAATGTCACAAACCTCTGTCCATAGTTCATCAGGGTCTCTGTCAATCAGATCGAATCCCTTGAATCTGTCACTTCCATTGTACATTATTAAGGGGTTTGATTTAGGTCATATCTGAGTAGCCTAGTGGTTTTGCATACTTTCTTCAATTTAATTCTGAATTTTGCAATGAGTTCATGATCTGAGCCATAGTCAGCTCCTGGTCTTGTTTTTGCTGACTGTATAGAGCTTCTCCATCTTTGGCTGCAAATAATATAATCAATCTGATTTTAGTATTGACCATCTGGTGATGTCCATGTGTAGATCTCACATGACAAGGGGCCAAAAGACAAAGTGAAAGTGAAAGTCACTCAATCATGTCCAAGTCTTTGCAACCGGACTCTATACAGTCCATAGAATTCTCCAGGGCAGAATACTGGAGTGGGCAGCCTTTCCTTTCTCCAGGGGATCGTCCCAACTCAGGGATCAAACCTAGATCTCCCACATTGTAGGCAGAGCCTTTACCAACTGAGCTATCAGGGTCCCCATAGGACAAAGAGAAGCAACATTGTAACGAATTAAATACAGACTTTCAAAATGACTCACATCAAAAAAATCTTTAAAAAATTTTTAAAAATATACATGATAACGAGGCACCTTAGACAGAGATGTCCTTCATCTAGGGTGGGACAGGTGTGTCAGCTCTAAATGTTCCATGAGAAGTTAACATACACCCAGGACTAAAAGTGGTGCTTTCCTGGCGGCTCAAAGAGTAAAGCATCTGCATGCAGTGTGGGAGACCTGGGTTCGATCCCTGGGTCAGGAAGAGCCCCTGGAGAAGGCAATGGCAACCCACTCCAATACTCTTGCCTGGAAAATTCCATAGATGGAGGAGCCTGGTGGGCTAAGTCCACCGGATTGCAAAGAGTTGCACAGGACTGAGCAACTTCACTTCTCAGGTCTTAAAACAGATGGTGGGCAGTTCTCCTGGAATTGCACACAGGCTACAAGCTTTACTGTAGATTTATTTTTCCTCTGTACCACCATTTCCCCCAAATTTTACAAAAACACCTGGAATTTTACTCTATTCAGATTTGTTTTTAACATTACGCTTTTTATGTTCTGAGAATTCTTCCCTTTTAATTTCAGTCTCATTAATAACAATTATTTAGGCATAATTATGAGCTTAGCTGGTTCCTTTGCTCATCGGTATGTCTTGTATTCAACTTACTTTCTATGGAGCTAATGTGCCAACTGAGATGCTGCCAGCCATGAGAGGCAGACCCTCACCCTCACCCCCACCCCTAGCAGTGGGCTGCAGAATGGGGGCCTTTAGTATGTGACAACTGGAAGTCTAGATGTGGACCCTGCCAGTTAGGCAGTGTAGCACCTCAGCCATGTTATCAAGGTGCCAGAGGTCCCTCATCTTCCTGCTCTGCCAGGCTCAGCGTAGCCAGTGGGCTCATGATGGTTTTGAAACAGTAACGGCATTTCCCAGAGTCACTTTCAGGTAAACAGTGTCTATGTCAGAAAAGATGCCTCCTCCCAGAGGACTCAAGGGAAATCTTTCCCAGAAGCAGCCTAGTATGTTTCCCCTCTCCTATCACTGCCAACAAGAATGAGACCATTATGATTGGCTTAACCTAATCATGATTCAACACCTTATGGCTGGAGAGGGGCTCATACCCTCAGTACATATGTTTGTCTGGTACTTGGATAAAAGAATTCTGCTATCAAAATGAAGAGGGGATGACTATTAATGGTGTTTCTCATAATACATTTAATTTTTTTTAATTTGTGCTAATATCCTCAGAAAAGTTGCATAGGTGACAAACTTACTAGGATTTCTTTTTTTAATTTTAGAAAAGATCTTTGTCCTCAATATTGAGTGATAAATACAGAATTCTCAGTTATGAATACTTTTTGACAATATTTTAGTCATTGATTTAATTTAGTCAACCAACATCTTTTAAATGAGAGATCTATATGACAGCAAAAGTATATATGGAATACAAACATCACAAGCAATGTAACAGATGAATGACTAAGTGGAGAAAAAAGTTGCAAATATCAGATAAGAGAAATTTTTAAAAGAGAGAAAAAATAGCAGTTCATATTGTGGTGTCCTAGTACTATTTCCCGCTAATAAGAATCAGTAATGCCTGGAGAAATAGCTCATTCCTGGTCTGGGCAGAAACATAAAGGATAAATAGAGAAATGTAAATGATAAGCTTGAAACGTTTGTCAAATGAGAAATTAAACAGGATACTAAAGATGACGAAGGTCACATTTGGCTCCTACTGGCCAAATATGGGGTAACTTGAATGTGAATAAGGGTAGTAAATGCAAGGGATTGAAACACATCCATATATTAAAATCTTAGTTCATAATGATGCTTAAAACTAAGCAAAAATAAAAACAGTTTGGTTAATCACTGAAAACAGCTAGGGCACAGACCATGTACTCTAAAATTTATAGTTTTTAAAAAAAGAGAGCTTAAACATATATTTTGTGTTTTGGGTACAAATTATACTCCTGCTGCTGCTGCGAAATTGCTTCAGTCATGTCCGACTCTGTGCAACCCCAGAGACAGCAGCTCACCAGGCTCCCCCATCCCTGGGATGCTCCAGGCAAGAACACTGGAGTGGGTTGCCATTTCCTTTTCCAATGCATGAAAGTGAAAAGTGAAAGTGAAGTCGCTCAGTCGTGTCTGACTTTGCGAACCCATGGACTGCAGCCCACCAGGCTCCTCCATCCATGGGATTTTCCAGGCAAGAGTACTGGAGTGGGGGGCCACTGCCTTCTGTAATTATACTCCAGAGTAACCCAAAAGTTGATGAGGCTAAGTGTCTAGCCATAGAAATATTTCTTTTAGAAAATGACGAAGGATTCGGTTGGAGTGTCACCAGTTCACAACACGAAGTAAAGGATCTTGTCATTGACCTTCAACATCTGACTCACATCACAAAGTGAGAATCAGCTATTAGTGCCTCTTGATAAAAAAGACATGACGCCATCTATGAAATGTTCTTGCATAAAACTTGAACCTCCAACTTCTAAAAAAAGTCAAGCTTCCAAATTATAGGAAATACAGGGAACAAGGTAAATGATACCACAGGAGCATAATCAGCGAAAGACGTGCAGTGGAAAACTGCATGGAACAACAACCCAGTTTCTTCTACAAATAAATTCCAATGAATAAAGGAGAGACTAAGGAGGAGAGGCAGATTAAGACTTAGCAGCCGATGTTCAGTCATTAAGTTGTGTCTGACTCTGCCACCCCAGGACTTTGGATCGGTGATGCCATCCAACCACCTCTTCCTCTGTCGTCCCCTTCTCCTCCTGCCTTCAGTCTTCAAAGGACATGAGTTTGAGCAAGCTCTGGGAGATGGGGAAGGACAGGGAAGCCTGGCATGCTCGCAGTCCGTGGGGAGGCAAAGTCGGACACGACTGAGCAGCTGAACAACAACCACGACACTGTGGACAGACTTCATCCACTCAGCTCAAGGACTGGATAGATCAAAGCGTGACCTCTTTCAAGCAAGAAGGAATTCTGTCATCGGACTGTTTTTGACTCAAACAGCAACTCTTCCTTGGGTCTCCAGTCTGCCAGCCTATCCTAAACATTTGGGATTTGCCAATCTATAAAATCCATTAATTGCTACTTTAAATAAATAAATAACAAATAAGCATGCAAGCAAGTGCATGAGTGAAACAACCAATCAACAAAAGGGGGGGGGGGAAACACAAGCAGTTCCTGTTGGGTCTATTTTTCTGGAGAATCCTGATTAATACAGAAATTTATTCTTTTTTTTTTTTTCTTTTTTCAGGAAGCTTGTAACTTCTTTTCCTCCTCTTTGGCACCTCAGATTTCACCACGTCTCCAGCCCAGGGACATTTTCCTCTGTGAGAACCTTGCTCTGCCTCCCTTTTCTCTCCTGTTGAATTACTCTTGGATGTACAGACTCTGTTCTCTCTGTTTCTTAAATTTTAATTAAATTAAATTAATTAAAAATCTTAAGTTTTTTACATCACTATCTTTTCTCATTCATTCTGGAAGAATTCTTTCCCTCAGTCTTTCATGGTCTTCAGCCGTGTATGTGGTCATTTTATTATTAGTCTTTTCAGTGTGTGTGTGTGTGTGTGTGTGTGTGTGTGTGTGTGTTTAATTTCAGCAATCCTATTTTGAAATTCTATAAACTGTGTCCAGTTCAAACTACACCAGGATTCCAGAATGTACTACGTTGGTTCAAATTCTTTTAACTCTTAGGATCTGTCTTGAGGAGTATTCCATTTGCAGTCAGAAGAAGCATGTTTATTGCAATTGTTGGGTGAGTGAAATGTTAGTGGCCCAGTCGTGTTCAACTCTTTGTCACCCCATGTGACCCCATGGAGCCCGCCAGGCTCCTCTGTCCATGGAATTCCCCAGGCAAGAGCAGTGGAGTGCGTGTCAGTTCCCTTCTCCAGGGGAATCTTCCCAACCCAGGGATCAAACCCAGGGCTCCCCCAGATTCTTTACCAACTGGGCCATCCAGGAAGCCCTGTTGTTGTTTGCAATAGTTTATAAATGTCAGTTCAATCCAGTCGGTAGACAGTGGTGTTCAGTTCTACTTGCTTGCAATTTTTTCTCTCTACCTGTTCTGTCAGTTACAGAGAGAGGCATCTCCAACTGTCATTACAGAAATATCTTTTTCTCCTTCAGTTCTGATGGCTGTTGCTTTGTACATTGTGAAGTTTTATCTTGGGTGTATATATATTTAGCATTGTTATGTCTTCTTGGAAGAAAGACATTCTTGTCATTATGTAATGTACTTCTTTATCCCTGACAATTTTCTTTGATCTGAAGTTTCTAATATAAATATACTGGGTTTTTGTTGTTTTGGTTTTTGATTAGTGTTTGCATGGTATATTTTCACCCTGTACTCTTAGTATACCTATATCGCTATATTTAAAGTGAGCTTCTTGTAGGCATCATATAGTCAAGTACTGCTTTTGAATTTATTGTGACAATCTCTGTCTTTCAGTTAGTGTGTTTAGACCATTAACAATTAATGCAAGTATTTATGTGTTTGGCTTTAAATTTCCATTTTATTATTTGTTTTCTTTCTGTCTCCTCTGTTTTTTTTCCCCTTTTTTGCCTATTTTCTACTCCTTGCTTTCTTTTAAATTATATGAACAATTTTGTATTCTATTTTATCTATTGTGCTCTCAGATATCTATTTGTGCATTTTAATTATTTAGGGATGACAATATATGTACTTAGGCTTAAACACTTTACTTAAAATCAATAATTTATCATTTCGTGTAGAATGTAGAAATTTTTCATTATATGAGTCCCTTTACCCTCTTTATTTTGTAATGCTGTTGGCTTATGTTTTACAAATATTTACATCGAGTACCTTATTGGAAACTGTTATAATTTCTGTTTTAAATAAACAAGCATTTCAAATAATGCAAGAAGAGAAATATAGTCTATAATAATTACCNTATCAAAATGAAGAGGGGATGACTGTTAATGGTGTTTCTCATAATACATTTATTTTCTTTTTTAATTTGTGCTAATATCCTCAGAAAAGTTGCACAGGTGACAAACTTACTAGGATTTCTTTTTTTAATTTTAGAAAAGATCTTTGTCCTCAACATTGAGTGATAAATACAGAATTCTCAGTTATGAATACTTTTTGACAATATTTTAGTCATCGATTTAATTTAGTCAACATCTTTTAAATGAGAGATCTATATGACAGCAAAAGTATGCATGGAATACAAACATCACAAGCAATGTAACAGATGAATGACTAAGTGGAGAAAAAAGTTGCAAATATCAGATAAGAGAATTTTTTAAAAGAGAGAAAAAATAGCAGTTCATATTGTGGTGTCCTAGTACTATTTCCCACTAATAAGAATCAGTAATGCCTGGAGAAATAGCTCATTCCTGGTCTGGGCAGAAACATAAAGGATANGGAATACAAACATCACAAGCAATGTAACAGATGAATGACTAAGTGGAGAAAAAAGTTGCAAATATCAGATAAGAGAAATTTTTAAAAGAGAGAAAAAATAGCAGTTCATATTGTGGTGTCCTAGTACTATTTCCCGCTAATAAGAATCAGTAATGCCTGGAGAAATAGCTCATTCCTGGTCTGGGCAGAAACATAAAGGATAAATAGAGAAATGTAAACGATAAGCTTGAAACGTTTGTCAAATGAGAAATTAAACAGGATACTAAAGATGACGAAGGTCACATTTGGCTCCTACTGGCCAAATATGGGGTAGCTTGAATGTGAATAAGGGTAGTAAATGCAAGGGATTGAAACACATCCATATATTAAAATCTTAGTTCATAATGACACTTAAAACAAAGCAAAAATAAAAACAGTTTGGTTAATCACTGAAAACAGCTAGGGAACAGACCATGTACTCTAAAATTTATAGTTTAAAAAAAAAGAGAGCTTAAACATGTATTTTGTGTTTTGGGTACAAATTATACTCCTGCTGCTGCTGCGAAGTTGCTTCAGTCATGTCCGACTCTGTGCAACCCCAGAGACAGCAGCTCACCAGGCTCCCCCGTCCCTGGGATTCTCCAGGCAAGAACACTGGAGTGGGTTGCCATTTCCTNATCACTGAAAACAGCTAGGGCACAGACCATGTACTCTAAAATTTATAGTTTTTAAAAAAAGAGAGCTTAAACATATATTTTGTGTTTTGGGTACAAATTATACTCCTGCTGCTGCTGCGAAATTGCTTCAGTCATGTCCGACTCTGTGCAACCCCAGAGACAGCAGCTCACCAGGCTCCCCCATCCCTGGGATGCTCCAGGCAAGAACACTGGAGTGGGTTGCCATTTCCTTTTCCAATGCATGAAAGTGAAAAGTGAAAGTGAAGTCGCTCAGTCGTGTCTGACTTTGCAAACCCATGGACTGCAGCCCACCAGGCTCCTCCATCCATGGGATTTTCCAGACAAGAGTACTGGAGTGGGGGGCCACTGCCTTCTGTAATTATACTCCAGAGTAACCCAAAAGTTGATAAGGCTAAGTGTCTAGTCATAGAAATATTTCTTTTAGAAAATGACGAAGGATTTGGTTGGAGCGTCACCAGTTTACAACACGAAGTAAAGGATCTTGTCATTGACCTTCAACATCTGACTCACATCACAAAGTGAGAATCAGCTATTAGTGCCTCTTGATAAAAAAGACATGACGCCATCTATGAAATGTTCTTGCATAAAACTTGAACTTGAACCTCCAACTTCTAAAAAAAGTCAAGCTTCCAAATTATAGGAAACACAGGGAACAAGGTAAATGATACCACAGGAGCATAATCAGCGAAAGACGTGCAGTGGAAAACTGCACGGAACAACAACCCAGTTTCTTCTACAAATAAATTCCAATGAATAAAGGAGAGACTAAGGAGGAGAGGCAGATTAAGACTTAGCAGCCGATGTTCAGTCATTAAGTTGTGTCTGACTCTGCCACCCCAGGACTTTGGATCGGTGATGCCATCCAACCACCTCTTCCTCTGTTGTCCCCTTCTCCTCCTGCCTTCAGTCTTCAAAGGACATGAGTTTGAGCAAGCTCTGGGAGATGGGGAAGGACAGGGAAGCCTGGCATGCTCGCAGTCCGTGGGGAGGCAAAGTCGGACACGACTGAGCAGCTGAACAACAACCACGACACTGTGGACAGACTTCATCCACTCAGCTCAAGGACTGGATAGATCAAAGCGTGACCTCTTTCAAGCAAGAAGGAATTCTGTCATCGGACTGTTTTTGACTCAAACAGCAACTCTTCCTTGGGTCTCCAGTCTGCCAGCCTATCCTAAACATTTGGGATTTGCCAATCTATAAAATCCATTAATTGCTACTTTAAATAAATAAATAACAAATAAGCATGCAAGCAAGTGCATGAGTGAAACAACCAATCAACAAAAGGGGGGGGGGGAAACACAAGCAGTTCCTGTTGGGTCTATTTTTCTGGAGAATCCTGATTAATACAGAAATTTATTCTTTTTTTTTTTTTTTTTTTTCAGGAAGCTTGTAACTTCTTTTCCTCCTCTTTGGCACCTCAGATTTCACCACGTCTCCAGCCCAGGGACATTTTCCTCTGTGAGAACCTTGCTCTGCCCCCCTTTTCTCTCCTGTTGAATTACTCTTGGATGTACAGACTCTGCTCTCTCTGTTTTTTTAAATTTTAATTAAATTAAATTAATTAAAAATCGTAAATTTTTTACATCACTATCTTTTCTCGTTCATTCTGGAAGAATTCTTTCCCTCAGTCTTTCATGGTCTTCAGCCGTGTATGTGGTCATTTTATTATTAGCCTTTTCTGTGTGTGTGTGTGTGTGTGTGTGTGTGTGTGTGTGTGTTTAATTTCAGCAATCCTATTTTGAAATTCTATAAACTGTGTCCAGTTCAAACTACACCAGGATTCCAGAATGTACTACGTTGGTTCAAATTCTTTTAACTCTTAGGATCTGTCTTGAGGAGTATTCCATTTGCAGTCAGAAGAAGCATGTTTATTGCAATTGTTGGGTGAGTGAAATGTTAGTGGCCCAGTCGTGTTCAACTCTTTGTCACCCCATGTGACCCCATGGAGCCCGCCAGGCTCCTCTGTCCATGGAATTCCCCAGGCAAGAGCAGTGGAGTGCGTGTCAGTTCCCTTCTCCAGGGGATCTTCCTAACCCAGGGATCAAACCCAGGGCTCCCCCAGATTCTTTACCAACTGGGCCATCCAGGAAGCCCTGTTGTTGTTTGCAATAGTTTATAAATGTCAGTTCAATCCAGTCGGTAGACAGTGGTGTTCAGTTCTACTTGCTTGCAATTTTTTCTCTCTACCTGTTCTGTCAGTTACAGAGAGAGGCATCTCCAACTGTCATTACAGAAATATCTTTTTCTCCTTCAGTTCTGATGGCTGTTGCTTTGTACATTGTGAAGTTTTATCTTGGGTGTATATATATTTAGCATTGTTATGTCTTCTTGGAAGAAAGACATTCTTGTCATTATGTAATGTACTTCTTTATCCCTGACAATTTTCTTTGATCTGAAGTTTCTAATATAAATATACTGGGTTTTTGTTGTTTTGGTTTTTGATTAGTGTTTGCATGGTATATTTTCACCCTGTACTCTTAGTATACCTATATCGCTATATTTAAAGTGAGCTTCTTGTAGGCATCATATAGTCAAGTACTGCTTTTGAATTTATTGTGACAATCTCTGTCTTTCAGTTAGTGTGTTTAGACCATTAACAATTAATGCAGGTATTTATGTGTTTGGCTTTAAATTTCCATTTTATTATTTGTTTTCTTTCTGTCTCCTCTGTTTTTTTTCCCCTTTTTTGCCTATTTTCTACTCCTTGCTTTCTTTTAAATTATATGAACAATTTTGTATTCTATTTTATCTATTGTGCTCTCAGATATCTATTTGTGCATTTTAATTATTTAGGGATGACAATATATGTACTTAGGCTTAAACACTTTACTTAAAATCAATAATTTATCATTTCGTGTAGAATGTAGAAATTTTTCATCATATGAGTCCCTTTACCCTCTTTATTTTGTAATGCTGTTGGCTTATGTTTTACAAATATTTACATCGAGTACCTTATTGGAAACTGTTATAATTTCTGTTTTAAATAAACAAGCATTTCAAATAATGCAAGAAGAGAAATATAGTCTATAATAATTACCCATATATTTCCAATTTCTGGTGTACTTCCTTTATTTCTGATGTTCCAAGTTTCCTTCTGCTATCATTTCTTTTGTAGAAAGAAATTAGACAATTTTAGTAATTCTTTTACAGCACATGTGCTGGGAACAAATTCTCTGAGATAGTCTTCATTTGAGCATGTCTTTATTTCATCTTAATTGCTGGAGAATATTTTCAGTGGATATAGAATTTTCTTTTGTTTTTTTCCTTCAACAGTTTAGAAATATGTCACTTCCCTCTGGACTCTGCAGTTTCCAGTGAGAAATCATCTGCCATTTCAATCATTGTTCCCATCTAAATAATGCATCAATTTTCTTTCCATTTTAAATTAAAAATTTTTTATACAATTGCTAAAGGTTACACTCCATTTGGGCTTCCCTGGTAGCTCAGATAGTAAAGAATCCACCTGCAATTTGGGAGACCTGGGTTTGGTCCCTGGATTGGGAAGATCTCATGGAGAAGGGAATGGCTACCCAATCCAGTATGGCTACCCAACTTGGTATTCTTGCCTAGAGAATTCCATGGACAGAGGAGCCTGGCAGGCTACAGTCCATGGAGTCCCAAAGAGTCAGACACGNTTACATGGGCTTTTCAGAGTCAGCTGGCCCTGGTTCTTCCCAATCATTTAACCAATGAGCATGCAGGCATCATGTGAAAACTCTGTCAGCTTACAAATATTGACACAGAGGGGTGACAGGCAGTTAGAGAATGAGCCAGTTATTCCTCTTTTTTTAATTTTAAAGTTTTAAACTTTGGGTTATTTTGAACATGGTGCACCTGTGCTCCTTCTAGTCCTCTCAGAGGAGCAGTGTTACTGAACGCAGGTTTGGCTGCTTGTCACTCAAGTATATAATGCTAAGAGACAAATGTTTGATGGAAGACAAGAATGATTTGATTGAGGAAGCCAGCAATCCTGGGGAAACGGTGGACTCATGTCCTAAAGAACAAACTCCCTGTTGCTGATCAGGGGCAAGAGTTTAAAAGAGGAATTTCAGGGATGTATAAGTGGAGGGAGGCAGCTACATGCAGAACAGAACCGTCACTTCTGACAGTCATCTTGAAATTGGTTTTGCGGTGGTCTGACGAGCATCGGATTGACTGTTTAAGTACAGTTCGTCTTCAGTTCTAGGGTTGCTTTGTTGCCATTTCCTTGAGGCCAGTTCTCAGAACTGTGGCAGTTTATATCATGGCTACAGTCTGGTTCTCATGTAGTTAACATCTTCCACCTGGTGGGGTTTTCAGTAGCTACAAAACAGTCAAAAGACACAGCTCAGAATATTACCTCTAGTTCATGATAAGCAACTGAGTCCTTGATTCTGTTTAATGACTAAATTATTATTACTTTGACCTCCCCAGTTGGCTCAGTGGGTAAAGAATCTGCCTTCAATGCAGGAGATGCAGGCAGAGGCAAGTTTGATCCCCGAGTCAGGAAGATCCCCTGGAAGAGGGCATGGCAACCTGCTCCAGTATCCGTTCCTAGAGAACCCCATGGACAGGAGCCTGGTGGGCTACAGTCACAGGGTTGCCAGAGTTGGACATGACCGAAGTGAACGAGCACTCATGCATTATTAGTCTACATTTCTTGACTATTTTCCTCTGTTTCTGCATTTTCTCATTTCTCTGATTAAATTTATTATTTTTCTAAAGAGGTAGGTTGAAGACATGGGGGGAGGGGCGGATCTATCCTGGAAAAGCCTCACAGGGTCCTAGTCTGTTACAGCAAACTAGAAAGGCTTGACATAATTCTGCTTCTTGAAACCTGATATTAGTTATGAACAACTATGTTTTTCTTTAAAGGGTTCTATCACTGAGGTCATAAAATGTTCTGAGAAGAATGAGATTCTTAATTGTGTTTGCAATGAAATATATGAATAAATAAATAGAGCACATTAATATTGTATTAATAGCTGACTGTCTTCTAGGATGGGGAGTGCTATGCCAAGTGCAGCTGGTTGTATTCTAAGTACCTTTTTATATATCTGTTTCCCATACTTGATTCCAGGCTAATTGCCTGATTCAGATTGTGTGGCCAGAACCCAGCATAGTATCTGGCACATGTTGAAAACTCAATACTTTTTGAATGAAACATTTATGTAGTCCTAAACTCTCTGGAAAAACTTGGCTAAGGAAGATATTTTCCCATGAACCACTTTTCCTAATATTTCTTAACAAAAGTCAGTATGCATTTAAATTCAAGTCATATTACATTACCAAAAATGGTTTATTTCCTATAATGTCCTCTAGCTGCCCGTGTCTGCCCTCTAATACCAAACAGAATAACACTAATTGCTCTTCCAAATGTTTAAAGACCATGGTTACTTCTCTGCCAAATCTGTATTTCTCGAGCCGAGTATTTCCCTATTCTTCAGTCATTTTCAAACACTATCATCAGGTTTTAACTCCGCTAAGCCTGCTCTTCAGGTGGTCAGTCTCACTTAGGATGAACCAGCCAGGACTACACACAGCACTGCCTTGAACATCTGCTGCTGCTGCTGCTGCTGCTGCTAAATCACTTTAGTCGTGTCCGACTCTGTGACTCCAGAGACAGCAGCCCAACAGGCTCCCCATCCCTGGAATTCTCCAGGCAAGAACACTGGAGTGGGTTGCCATTTCCTTCTCCAATGCATGAAAGTGGAAAGTGAAAGCGAAGTCATTCAGTCGTGTCCAACTCTTCGCGACCCTCTGAGCTGAAGCCTACCATGCTCCTCTGTTCATGGGATTTTCCAGGCAAGGGTACTAGAGTGGAGAAGGCCAGTGCCTTCTCTGAATATTAACGCTATACTTCTATTAATGAGGCCCCAGTGCATCAACATGTCCAGTAGCCACTAAACTATTATTATGTATCATGATCACTTCCACTCTTTCCCCATTTCCTATTTTAAGAAGAGATGTACCTCCCACTGTTTAAGATCAATCTCTCCCCTGAACTCATAATCCCATCTCATTCTGCCTTTCCAAGGATTTCACACCATCACCCACCATTCTCCTTACTTTCTATACAACCTCTTCCTGTCTGTAGTCCCTTTCAAGCAGCTTTCACCATGCTCAAGTCTCTCATCTTAAAAAAAGAATGTGTATCTTCAAAGTTGTGTCTCCACCACACCACTTCTCTAAAATTCTCTTAGCAAGGTCACTGCTGCTGCTAAGTCGCTTCAGTCGTGTCCGACTCTGTGCAACCCCAGAGACAGCAGCCCGCCAGGCTCCCATGTCCCTGGGGTTCCCTAGGCAAGAACACTGGAGTGGGTTGCCATTTCCTTCTCCAGTGCATGAAAGTGAAAAGTCAAAGTGAAGTCGCTCAGTCATATCCGACTCCTAGCAACCCCATGGACTGCAGCCTACCAGGCTCCTCCATCCATGGGATTTTCCAGGCAAAAGTACTGGAGTGGGGTGCCATTCCCTTCTCCTAGCAAGGTCACAAGTGACCTTAAATCCAGAAGACAATTCTAGCCTTCATTTCTTTCTTCCTTGATCCTTCTGACACTATTGAAAACCACTCCTTCTTAAGACATACTCTCCTTAGTTTCCGTGCCATTAATCCTTCCAGATTTCCTCCTATCTCTGGACACATCTCCCTGTTTCTCTTTGTGGGCTACTCTTTTTCAGCTCAGACTCCAAATGTTTGTGTGCCTCAGGGCTGTACCTTCAGCCTCTTCTCTTCTCACTGCTCTTTGAAAAGCGTTGTCACTTTTCGTTATTTCAGTTACCACTTAATGGATCTCAAATTCTGTCTACTCCATTCCAGACCTTTTGCCTAAGCTTCAGACTCAAGAAAGTCAGAGTGTATTTCAAGTATTCCATGAACTCTTGCAACTCAACATCAGCAAACTGAACCCAGCTGTCTCTACTACTCTCTCCTCCTCATCTCCCTGAAAGCCGGGATCAACCACACAGTCTCCAAGAGACAGGAGGTGAGATGGGATGTAAACAGATACAACTTGCTGAACAGGCTTCACTCATTAAGGTAGAATCAGGCAAAGGTTTTACTTCTCCATCATCACTGAAATCAGCCATTCCTGATCAAACCTCCCATCTTTGTTCTTTCTTAGAAGGTATTTCAAGTACATTATTTGTCTTACAGACCATGTTCAATTACAAGAATGACCACCTTGAGTTCTCTGTGGCTCACTTTCAAGTACAATCTTTTTGGTTTTAATTTTTATTTGAATTATTTAATTAATTGTTGTAGAGTTGCTTTATGATGTTATATTAGTTCCCACTGTTCTGCAAAGTGATCAGCTATATATGTACAAATATCCTCTCTGTTTTGGATTTCCTTCCCACTTAGGCCACCACAGAGCTCTGAGTAGTGCTCCCTGAGCTATGCAGCAGGTTCTCACCAGCTATCCATGGTGTATATATGTCAATCGCAATCTCCTAATTCATCCCAGCCCCCGTTGTTCCCCACTTGGCGTCCATAGGATTCTTCTCTACATCTGTGTTTCTATTTCTGTTTGGCAAATAAGATCACCTGCATCATTTTACTAGATTCCACAGTTCAGTTCAGTTCAGTCACTCAGTCGTGTCCGACTCTTTGTGACCCCATGGACTGCAGCACGCCAGGCCTCCCTGTCAATCACTAACTCCCGAAGTTTACTCAAACTCACGTCCATCGCATCAGTGATGCCCTCCATCTCATCCCCTTCTCCCACCTTCAATCTTTCCCAGCATCAGGGTCTTTTCCAATGAGTCAGTTCTTCGCGTCAGGTGGCCAAAGTGTTGGCGTTTCAGCTTCAACATCAGTCCTTCCAATGAACATTAAGGACTGGACCCCACACCTATGTGTAAATGTATGATACCTGTTTTCCTCTTTCTGACTTACTTCACTCTGGATGATGGTCTCTAAGTCCATCCACATCGCTTCCAATGACCAGTTTTGTTTCTTTTTATGTGTGAGTAGCATTCCATTCTATGCATGGCCCACACCATCTATATCCGTTCCTCTGTGGATGGACACTAAGGTTGCTTCCATGTCCTGGCTACTGTAAATGGTGCTTCAATGCCAATCTTCTTAAAGTCACAGCTTCAGTCTCTCACTGTTTCAGCCTTCCCTCCCCCACTCCACCCCCTTACACCAGCCCTGCCTACGATGGACCCTGACCCACGGACCAGGGGCCTCCACCAAGGGAAGGAGACAAGCCCTCTCCTCCCGTCTTGCTTCACAATGTTTCCCTTTCTCTGAGGCTTCCGTGTTTCACTTCCTTCATCCGGGGTAAGCGCTTTCAAGTCACAGGGTGGCTCTGGGCCATTAGCAACCACCAGCGGGCCTCACTCTCCTCCCCAAAATGAGACAGTTGCAGGAAATGACCTCTAGGACCCCTTCCAAAGCTAGTATTGGCAGATTCTCTGCTTCTCTGACACCAGTATCAACTCATTTGTCCGCATTGCCTTGATAATTTTGGAACTCCTAACTGTCCTGTTCATCTACAGGCTCATAAAAATCATGGGCCCATTAGGCATGTTATCCATAAAAGCAGGACATGAAAAGGCTGTGTCACTAGCCCTGGGAGCTCCAAACAGTCACATCGATGACCTGTCTTGTTAACATTCTCAACTCTGACACCATTGCCAAGGCTAGTGTATCATTCTGTATCCCACGTCACAAGTAGATCACATATATTTTCTGAAATCACGAACACATTTCAGGAAGGTAAGTTTACAATGTCCTTGACAGTAATTGCTTCCTTTACTCCTGAAATGGTGACCGATGGTCTCATCGAAATTCTATTTTTTTTTCCTTTTAAGTTTCTTGTAATAGTTTGGTTGTTTTGAAACCATCCTCCAGTCTTATAATATATTTATGCTATGGGATTACAAACACAAGAACGATCTCATTGATCAAACTTTTGTCAGCGGTTGCATGGTTCCAAATAAGACTCCATATCTAAGGGCTTTCTCCAATACCTTAAATCACAATCTCCTTGTGAAAACATATTTCACTCAAGGTGACGGCAACCACAAATTATAACCTTGTGTGTGCACATATGTGAGAATGACTTACTTTAATGTCATTTAACAGGAATACTGATGTAGCCATTTAAAAGGACAAATAGTGGTCCCCTACTCCACCCTTCTCTATAAATTCAAGACTCCCAGTGGCAACATCTTTCATGTCTTTTAGCCATTTCTTCTGATTCAATATTTCTAAATAACATCTTTATAACACTTATTCTTGATTGTTCAGCTTCAGACATTATCTTTTGGCTCCTGAGTTATGATATAGGTTTGGGCGCTGTGACAGAGACTAAGACAGCAATGGCAGAGCTTTAAAATAGCTTATCTTTCTCTTGTAAATGGCAGAGCCCCAAGTTAAAAAGACTCGTATTCACCTGATCCAAGATGGCTTGTCGCCATGACTGTATTTCATCCAATGGGAAGGGAGGCAAGGGAATGGAAGAGCATCTTTCTTCCCCTTGAAGACACCACCCAGAATANTTTTTTCCCTCTGAGCCTTTTGTCAACAGCAGTACAAAGACAGCATGACTGTTTCTAAATTACCCTTGCCTCTTGCATGACTGGGAGAGAAAATTATGCAGGTTGGGCATGTGTGCGTTAACAAGAAGACAAGGAAGATGTTAATCGCTTTAATCTGGACATATTTTTAAAATCCAGTTTCATTTACAGTTGTGGGATTGTAATGGAAGGCCACCCATATTTAGTTGTTACTGCCGTTGTTTCTAAGCACAACAAAAAGAGCTCAAAAGGACAATACAAAAATGTGTTCTTGCACAGAAAACTCAGCAAAATAAATAACTAGGAACGTAACAATGGTAACACTTACCCAAATAGTTAGACCTCAAAAGAAGACCTCGTATATCTCCATGGAGATGGGAATAAAAATAAAACAGGAGGGAGCTCGTGATTACAAAACTGCTGCCCTGTGCCAAGCATTGGGCTAGATGCTTTCCTTGCTGTATTTAATCCTAAAGCAGTTCTCTGCAGTTGGCCAAACTCCTGTAAATCTACCCCCAGCAAGAACATCGTACAAGCCTATAAATGCAAATAGGCTCAAACTACTATAGTTATAATGCAAACCGTGCAGGACAACCTGAACCCTTGTTGCCTCCTCTCTCAGATGCTGGAGCGTTTCCTAAGCTCACAGCATCCTTCTCAAGCTCCAGGCTCTCCAGGAAGCCTGTGAAAGCATTCGAAGTCAGTACTTCCCTCAAATCCCTTCTACTAGCTCCCACTTGGGAGTTAGCTGGTATTTCTGCCAAGCATCTCCCCTGGGAAGCTCCCAAAGTGATAAGCTCTTAAATTGCCCAAGTGGGCCTTGCTCGTTGCTGTTCTCACTACACCACAGCCATGCTAAGCTCTACACAGGAGTATGGGGACGATCCACAGTGGTCTACACACTATGTGAATCACTTTGACTCCTGGGCCCCAGTAGTAAACCTTCAAGGCCATAATGAGAGCAGATACTCAGCTTCCAGCCAACATCACTTCCANAGTATGGGGACGATCCACAGTGGTCTACACACTATGTGAATCACTTTGACTCCTGGGCCCCAGTAGTAAACCTTCAAGGCCATAATGAGAGCAGATACTCAGCTTCCAGCCAACATCACTTCCAGTTTAGACACAACTTTCAGGCTGGGACCTGAGACTTAAAAGCCAACATGCAACACAGGCTCCAAAGAATCCTCACCTTGCCCTCCCCAGGCTGAGACACAGACATAAACCTCTGCTCATTCCTCCTGGATCAAACTTCCTCATGTCAAGCGATTCCTAGCAAGACAGGCCTATGGATTTTGTGGATCACAAAGGTATCTCTGAATGCTAACTTGGGCTCACATGGGACTCCGGTTATGTACAAATGAGACGCATGAGGCTTAGGAAGGTTAATAAGTTGACTCAGCTGGTAAAGATAGGGGTTGATACTGGAGCCCTTGTGCTGCACTGTGCTTAGTTTCTCAGCTGAGTCCCACTTTTTGCAACCCCCGTGGACTTGCCAGGCTCTGTCCATGAGGATTCTCCAGGCAAGAACAGTGGAGTGGGTTGTTATGCCCTCCTCCAGAGGGATCTTCCCAACCCAGGGGTCGAACCCAGGTCTCCCGAATTGTAGTTGGATTCATTACTGTCTGAGTTACCAGGGAGGCTCAAGGGCACTGGAATAGATAGCCCATACCTTCTCCAGGGGAACTTCCTGACCCAGGAATCAAACCGGAGTCTCCTGGGTTGCAGGCGGATTCTTCAACAGCTGAGCTACCTGGGAAGCCTGACGTTGGAACCCAGGTCTGCCTAACTCTAAATTACACCATCCCAGAAAACCCTTAAGTATGGCTCATGTGGCACCCCTGCAAAGAGCCTTTGGTTTTATCGAGGTTGCCCTTTGATACGTCTTCTTATCAAAGTTGCCCTTTGCAAGTCTTATTGTTTTATTTCTGATGGGCAGGGTGCATCTCAGGGTTGAATATCTAGGTCCTCTATTTAAGATTTGGAGGTCTGAAGTCCAGATGCTTCAAGATAAGTATTCTTTCCTTAAATTACTGCAATATAGTTGATTTGCAATATTGTATTAGTTTCAGGTATACAGCAAAGTGCTTCAGTTATATAGATAGGAATATTATTTTTCAGATTATTTTCCTGTATAGGTCATTGCAAAATATTTAGTATGGTTCTATGTGCTATACAGTAAGTCCTTGTTGCTTATCTATTGTATCTTATATATGGTAGCATGTACATGCTAATCCCAAACTCCCAATTTATCCTCCTCCCCTTTCCCTTTTGGTAATCATAGATTTTTTTTTTTCTATGTGTGTGTGTTGCTGTTTTGTATGCAAATTCATTTGTATCATTTTTTTTATTCCACATGTAAGTGATATCATATGATATTTGTTTTTGGCTTACTTCATTTAGTATGATAATCTAAAGTAATCCATGCAAATGGCATTATTTTTATGGATGAGTACTATTCCACTGTATATACACCACAGCTTTTTCCATTCACCAGCTGATGGACACAGGCTGCTTCCTTGGCTTGGCTTTTGCAAATGAGTGCTGCAGTGAACATTGTGGCACATGTGCTTTTTCGATTTATGGTTTGCTTCAAAAATAACCCAAATCCTTATGGTAGCTTTGTTTTAATTAGAGGGTAAGTGTCTCTAGTGACTCCTTGCTTACATGTCATCAGTTATGTAGAGTCTTCCCTTGAAGTTAACCTTCCTGTGCACCGTTCTGGAGGGCTCACTTTCTCCTCTAGTGATTACGTGGAAGCTGTACAATGTTGGAATTCACTTCATCATTGACCAAAGGCTCAAGCTGTGGTTGTTCATAAATGTTCACATCTTTTGTACCTTCTAGGCAGAGTACAAGATGCCTATAACACTCAAAGATATCGCCTCAGTTCAGTTCAGTCGCTCAGTCATGTCTGATTCTTTGCAACCCCGTGAACTGCAGCATGCCAGGCCTCCCTGTCCATCACCAACTCCCAGAGTTCACCCAAACTCACGTCCATCGAGTCAGTGATGCCATCCAGCCATCTCATCCTCTGTTGTACCCTTCTCCTCCTGCCCCAAATCCCTCCCAGCATCAGAGTCCTTTCCAATGAGTCAGCTCTTTGCATGAGGTGGCCAAAGTACTGGAATTTCAGCTTCAGCATCACTCCTTCCAAAGAACAACCAGGGCTGATCTCCTTCAGAATGGACTGGTTGGATCTCCTGGGTGACAGCAAAAACAGCAGCAACCAGCTGACCTAGCCTATGACTACCTGTTTAGTTGGCGTCATATTCGATTCTTTGCAAGCCCATGGACTGTAGCCCACCAGGCTCCTCTGTCCATAGAATTTTCCAGGCAAGAATACTGGAGTGGATTGCCATTTACTTCTCTAGGGGATTGTCCCCACCCAGGGATTGAACCCACATCTCCTGCCTTGGCAGGCCAATTTTTTACCGCTAGAGATCTAATTTTCTGCTTATGCAGGACTTAGGAACAAGAAAACTAACACCATGTGGAAGCAATTAGACAGTTCAGAAAGATAGCCTGGCAGGACAGCAGCCTCAGTTTCTCTGAAATCTTCAAGTCAATGCCATAAAAAGAAATGGAGGGAGAATATATGAGATTGAAAGAGACTTGAGACATAACAATGAAACGTGTTGTACATAACAGACAGTGATCAGATTCTGCTTTAAACAAGCCAGCTAAATAATATCTGTGGGACAGCTGGAGAAATTTGAGCATGAATTTATTATTTGTAGATTTGAAGAAACTATCATTTGTGTTAGATGTGAAATTCATGTGACATATAGAAAACTGGCCTTTATTTTTTAGAAGTGTAGTTTTGTGGCTGAATTGACATCATGTCTGTAATTTGCTTTAAATTTCAGGACAAAGTTAGACATACTATCAATATGGGGAAAATGTAAACAGTTGTTAAATCTGCCTGATGGGTGTACAAGTGTTCCTTATATCCTTCTCTCTACTGTTCGACATTGGTTCTGGTTATTTTTGAAGCTCTGTATGCCCAGCATGGCTTTGGGGTCTGGAGAAGAGGAAGTCTGTGTGTTCAGGGGGCCTCATCTTTCTTGGTTGATTTGAAAACTCAGTGAGACCCTCAGGGTATCCTGGAAACTCACTGCTGTGACAGCATCCCACATCATCAAGGCTGCCTCCTGCTCATCTTATAGAGAAGCAGTGGAATTCCAGAGAGGGCCCATGGCTTTTCTCAAATCCCACAGCTTATAGGTCTGCGATGTGGAAGCAGAAATCCGATCTCCTAACTTTATCCAGGACCTTTCCGCTAGAACCAGCGCTCAACAGCTCTGCAGGCTCTGGGCTTTAGACCAATGGTGGGAAATGGAGCCAGATGTGCAGAAAGTTTTGCCCTTGGTCCCACTTAGACTGGCTGGTTCAAGGCAGGGTCAGGTAGGGTGCAAGCATTTTCCAAGATACTGAGTGATTGCAGAAAAGGAAGCGCACAACACGTGAGAGTGCGCACTTGAATGAGGGAGAGCAGCTCAGAGGGAAGGGCAGACCAAGCATGCCCCCACCCCCTTTACGGGAGTCGCTTAGCTTCCCTGATCATCAGTTTGCTCATCTATAAAATGGCAATACAAAACAGGGACCAAGGAAAAAAGCAGCTGCCTGTTATAAGCGATTGCACATAGTTGATGTGAAATAAATGCATTTCTGTCCATTTGCCTTTCCCTTAAAATGATGCCATCGACTTACGCTGAAAAGAAGATGCTGAGCCTGGCATCGTGTCTCTTATCTATTGTGTGGCTGTTTAATAACTTCTCTTTGGCTGTGCACTTTTTCTCTGCCCACAGAAACGTTTGGTTATCAAAATATGCACCTTGTATGAACTGAGGGAACCAAAAAGGGAGCAAAAAAAAAAGATCTTCATTCTGTTGCTGCAATAAAGGTTTCCTTCTCTAGCGATAATGAACTCTGCATAATTAAAATCGCTCAGATGGCTGAACTAATTTTCAGACTGGAGGTTTCTTCCTGTAGCAACACTTACAAGCAAAGTTTCTACTGTGAATGAATTTAATCGTGAGTCTAATTACAGTTTTAATGAATATCTCCAGCCCTGCATGTAGACTTGCCCTCTAAGGCTTTGCTATCTGTTAGGGTATTTTAAGGCCTTTTCCTTTTTAATATAAAGGAATGTGTTGGCACAATGAACATGCAGTAAAGAAACGTTCCTTCTGGTTTCGTTTGGTTTTGTTTTGATGATCAAGTGAGAAAATGTAAAATGTCTGATATTTGAAAGAGCCTCTTCAGTTTGGATATTTCAGCTTGAGTTTTAGTGCAGTGTCTTCTTTTCTTAAGAATGAAGGGAACATGCAACAGCACCTGCATTCTATTTGCAATTTAGCATGATTATCTCAGTTCATGAATGTCCAGAAAAATCAGGATTCCAATGTGCCTTAGAGCTCAATCTCTTCTGGAAATACAAGGGCATTTCATAAAGAGGTAGAAAAGAGGGAATGTGAACATTCTTTCCTTTAAAATACATTGAAAAGGAATGGGAGAAAATAATAGCAAATGAAGCAACTGACAAAGAATTAATCTCAAAAATATACAAGCAGCTCATGCAGCTCAATTCCAGAAAAATCAGTGACCCAATCAAAAAATGGGCCAAAGAACTAAACAGACATTTCTCCAAGGAAGACATACAGATGGCTAACAAACACATGAAAAGATGCTCAACGTCACTCATTATCAGAGAAATGCAAATCAAACCACAATAAGGTACCACCTCACACCAGTCAGAATGGCTGCGATTCAAAAGTCTACAAGCAATAAATGCTGGAGAGGGTGTGGGGAAAAGGGAACCCTCTTACACTGTTGGTGGGAATGCAAACAGCCACTATGGCGAACAGTGTGGAGATTCCTTAAAAAACTGGAAATAGAACTGCCTTCAGTTCAGTTCACTTCAGTCACTCAGTAGTGTCTGACTCTTTGCGACCCCATGAATCGCAGCACGCCAGGCCTTCCTGTTCATCACCAACTCCCGGAGTTCACTCAGAAACGTCCATCGAGTCAGTGATGCCATCCAGCCATCTCATCCTCTAGCGTCCCCTTCTCCTCCTGCCCCCAATCCTTCCCAGCATCACAGTCTTTTCCAGTGAGTCAACTCTTCACATGAGGTGGCCAAAGTACTGGAGTTTCAGCTTTTGCATCATTCCTTCCAAAGAAATTCCAGGGCTGATCTCCTTCAGAATGGACTGGTTGGATCTCCTTGCAGTCCAAGGGACTCTCAAGAGTCTTCTCCAACACCACAGTTCAAAAGCATCAATTCTTCAGTGCTCAGCCTTCTTCACAGTCCAACTCTCACATCCATACATGACCACAGGAAAAACCATAGCCTTGACTAGACGGACCTTAGTCAGCAAAGTAATGTCTCTGCTTTTGAGTATGACCCAGAAATCCCACTGCTACGCATACACCCCAAGGAAACTAGAATTGAAAGAGACACGTGTACCCCAATGTTCATCGCAGCACTGGACATAGTCAGGACATGGAAGCAACCTAGATGTCCATCAGCAGATGAATGGATAATAAAGCTGTGGTACATATACACAATGGAGTATTACTCAGCTATTAAAAATAATGCATTTGAATCAGTTCTAATGAGATGGATGAAACTGAAGCCTGTTATATAGAGTGAAGTAAGTCAGAAAGAAAAACACCAATACAGTATACTAATGCATATCTATGGAATTTAGAAAGATGGTAACGATGACCCTATATGCGAGACAGCAAAACAAACACAGATGTGTCTGTGTCTCTTGGACTCTGTGGGAGAAGGCAAGAGTGGGATGATTTGAGAGAATAGCATTGGAACATGTATATTATCATATGTGAAACAGATTGCCAGTCCAGGTTTGATGCATGAGACAGGGTGCTCAGTGCTGGTGCACTGGGATGACCCAGAGGGATGGGGTGGGGAGGGAGGAGGGAGGGGCATTCAGGATGGGGAACACATGTACACCCATGTCTGGTTCATGTCAATTTATGGCAAAAGCCACTACAATACTGTAAAGTAATTAGCCTCCAATTAAAATTAATTAATTAAAAAATTTTAATAAAATGCATTGAAAAGGAAAGACAAGAGCAAAATTAAAAATAGCCACATTAAGCCACCCAGTTATTCAAAGATGCCTTTCTAACAACAACAAATAAACAAACTCTACCTGAATAAGGGCAGTTACTTTGTTATAGTGAGGAAAAGCTGGAAATCACCTAATATCCAACAGTAATTAATGAAATAAATCATCCTGTGTTTGAAGAATATGTGTTAGTGACACAGTGCTTTTTCCCTTTTTTTACATTTGTATTGCAAAAATAATATGTTAATTTAAAAAAATCAAATACAGGTAATTTAAAAGATTTTTTTTAACACATCACTCATGACCTCAGAACCTAAAATTAGGTATTGTTAAAGCTGATTGTTAAACATCTCTTCTGGATGTTTATGTGTATCTGCATATGTTTATGGGCTTCCCAGGTGCCTCAGTGGTAAAGAATCTGCCTGTTAATGCAGGAGACACAGGAGATNAAAGCTGTGGTACATATACACAATGGAGTATTACTCAGCTATTAAAAATAATGCATTTGAATCAGTTCTAATGAGATGGATGAAACTGGAGCCTGTTATACAGAGTGAAGTAAGTCAGAAAGAAAAACACCAATACAGTATACTAATGCATATCTATGGAATTTAGAAAGATGGTAACGATGACCCTATATGCGAGACAGCAAAAGAAACACAGATGTGTCTGTGTCTCTTAGACTCTGTGGGAGAAGGCAAGAGTGGGATGATTTGAGAGAATAGCATTGGAACATGTATATTATCATATGTGAAACAGATTGCCAGTCCAGGTTTGATGCATGAGACAGGGTGCTCAGTGCTGGTGCACTGGGATGACCCAGAGGGATGGGGTGGGGAGGGAGGAGGGAGGGGCATTCAGGATGGGGAACACATGTACACCCATGTCTGGTTCATGTCAATTTATGGCAAAAGCCACTACAATACTGTAAAGTAATTAGCCTCCAATTAAAATTAATTAATTAAAAAATTTTAATAAAATGCATTGAAAAGGAAAGACAAGAGCAAAATTAAAAATAGCCACATTAAGCCACCCAGTTATTCAAAGATGCCTTTCTAACAACAACAAATAAACAAACTCTACCTGAATAAGGGCAGTTACTTTGTTATAGTGAGGAAAAGCTGGAAATCACCTAATATCCAACAGTAATTAATGAAATAAATCATCCTGTGTTTGAAGAATATGTGTTAGTGACACAGTGCTTTTTCCCTTTTTTTACATTTGTATTGCAAAAATAATATGTTAATTTTAAAAAATCAAATACAGGTAATTTAAAAGATTTTTTTTAACACATCACTCATGACCTCAGAACCTAAAATTAGGTATTGTTAAAGCTGATTGTTAAACATCTCTTCTGGATGTTTATGTGTATCTGCATATGTTTATGGGCTTCCCAGGTGCCTCAGTGGTAAAGAATCTGCCTGTTAATGCAGGAGACACAGGAGATGCAACTTTGATCCCTGGGTTAGGAAGATGCCTTGGAGGAGGGCATGGCAACCCATTCCAGTATTCTTGCCTTGAGAATCTCATGGACAGAGGAGCCTGGTGTGCTACAGTCCATCGGGTCGAAAAGAGTCAGATACAACTAAAGCAGCTTAGCACACACTTATATGTATACGGGCTTCCCAAGTGGTAAAGAATCCACCTGTCAATGAAGTAGACGCAGGAGACACTAGTTTGATCCCTGGGTCGCGAAGATCCCCTAGAGGAGGTCATGGCAGCCCATCCAGTATTCTTGCCTGGGAATCCCATGGACAGAGGAGCCTGGTGGGCTGCACTCCATGGGGTCACAAAGGGCTGGACACGACTGGGTGATGGAGCATGCGCAGAGGCCTACCACTTCAGGAAAAGTCCTAAAGATCTCATCTTCCAGAAAAGACTGCTTGTGTGTTTCCAAGACACATGTTCACTCATAGTGAAGATAAGTGCATCCTAAATGGATCACTGCCTCTAAATTGCCTAAGTCTCGAAGATCTGGGGGAGTTTTCTTCTAGAAAATCAAGACTTCAGCTTTAAGCTCTATCTACCTCTCTTCCAGACTTCAGGCATCCCCAAATCCTGCTTGGTAGCTTTGTTGTATAAGGTGATTATGTGTTGGGGAGAAAAATAACCTGCTCCAAATCCTCCCATGCCCTCCTCCTTGTGTTTGTCTAGACCCTGACTTTCCCTCACCACTCCCCAGCATGGCCATATGTGAGGGATTAATCTAGAACACAAGGAAGAAATGATGGCCACCCTAAACCCCCAGCAGGGCATGGGAAACTTCTTCTTAGAAGCAGCTGTCCTCCTAAGGCCCTAAAAACACACAAGATGAAACTGGGGCTTCAAACCCAGATCTACCTGGGATTCATGTTATAGTTTGAAGAAAAATAAATTTAAAAAAGTTTTTTTCAACTTAAATATATACTCACATATGGAATATGAGAACTGAGCTGGACAAAGAAAAAAATTTCAAAACGGAACTTATATTTTATTTAATCAGTTTGGTGCTCTCTCTAAAACCACAGATTCTAGGAAGAAGTCAGCAAGCTGTTTCTGGATGAGAACTTGATTCTTTTAAGGGTGACTATAAGCCTAATAAAATGGAGAAGGGAATAAAATTAAGCTTTCACAATCTAGGAAGTCTGGGGAAAGCAAATAACACAGCAAAAATGTAGAATAATTTGATGCCAGCCAAGAGCTTTAGATGTGATTTAAAAATACAATCAAGACAAAAAGCACCAAACATTACAACTATTGCAAAGCTTCAAGCTACTGAAATCTTTTTTTTTTTTTAATGTATATATATTTTTCAAAGTCTGGAATTGTCGTGTGCATGAACAATAAGAGAAGCCCACTAATTTATTTCAGCTGTGGAGACACAGAGGCAAGGGGCATCATAGAAAAGCTGAGTGGAGACCAATCAAGAAGCCCAGATGGCAAGAACCTTTGAGTCTTGAAGGAACTGGATAACAAACTTTGTGAATCATTGCCATTATATTTATAAATCAAAGAGCAGGAGATGCTCTAAATGACTTTTATTTGAAGGGGTTTTGTTTTGCCTTTTTCTCTAGGTTTTTTTTTTTTCTTTTTATGTAGTTTGAATCATATTATGAGAAAAATTCCACTCAAATGAGATACCAAGAAGCAGCATCCATTCGAGATTCAGATCCAGAAAAATTATACAACTTAAAATGCAATCGGGGTAAAGTTTTGAAAAGTGCTAATGAGATTCCTCCAAGCTGGATCAGTTTCCGAGTTCTCAGGAGAGGCATCTTGGCCAGGCGTTATAATCTACTGCTGGCTCAGGCGGAGGACTGTGCACGTGACCACAAGGGTTGGCCAGAAACGGGCTCCATCACAGGAGAGCCTGGGTCAGTCCCTGCTTTCTGTCCATCAGCTGCATGACCTGGAGTGGGTAAACTAATCTTTCTGACTATTGTAATCCTGAACTACAAAACCTGGAAAAGAGGCCTCTTAGGCCACTGACTTCAAATTTAAAAGATATAAAGTGCCATCAGTATATAAGCTAGTGGTTGCTGGAGGGGAAGGGGCAGTTAAGGAGTTTGTGATGGTTCTGTACACACTGCTATATTTAAAAATGGATAACCAACAAGGACCTACCGTACAGCAGAGGGAACTCTGCTCAATGTTATGTGGCCGCCTGGATGGGAGGGGGACTTGGGGTGAATGGGTACATGTATATGTATGGCTGAGTCCCTTCACTCACCTGAAACTATCACAACACTGCCAATCAGCTCTTGTTGCTGCTGTTTAGTCGCTCAGTCGTGTCTGACTCTTTGCGACCCCATGGACTGTAGCCCACCAGGTTCCTCTGTCCACAGGATTTCTCTGGCAAGAATACTGGAGTGGGTTGCCATTTTCTTCTCCAGCCAATCGGCTATACTCCAATACAAAAGTTCAAAAGTTATATATATATATATGATGTTATCATTTTAACTGCTATTATTCTGAGAAAACTCCTAAAAGATTTGGGGAGCAATAAAAATGATTATGCCATGCAATCCATGGGGTCACAAAGGGTTGAACATAAGTGAGTGACTGAAAGGAACTGATGGCAGGCCATCTGAAATATACCCTGAAAAATGTTTTGAAACGATTAAAGATGATGCAAATTGTGTTTAGGGTAAATCCAAGATATCAGAGAGGGGAGAACCATCATTGTTGTGCTTTCACAGTGTATCTGATGCTACGCTTAGAAGTGACATTGCTCAGGCGTATCCAACTCTTTGCAGCCCCGTGGACTGTAGTTTACAAGGCTCCTCTGTCCATGGAATTTTCCAGGCAAGAGTACTGGAGTGGGTTGCCATTTCCTTCTCCATGGGATCTTCCCAACCCAGGGATCAAACCCAGGTCTCCTGCATTGCAGGCAGACACTTCACCATCTGAGCCACCAGGGAAGGGCTTTGCATATGTTATCTGAGTTTAAAAATGATGAAATCAAGTGACATCTCAGCCCCATCCTTCCAACGGGAGAACTGAAGCCCCAAGAGACTGAACTATAAACCCAGGGTCTCCTTAGTGGGTGGTAGACAAGCTATAGTCCAGAGGTTTGAATTCAGAAACTACCTACTTGACGGACACCAGATCCTGGCATGAAAGACAGAAAGATAAATGCTGGCAACAGAAGGCAGTAACAAGAGTTTTATGCAAACCATCAAGACCTGTAATGGCTTCCTAAATGGGAAGTCAGTTAAAGAGTGCATGCATGTTCAGTTATGTCTGACTCTTTGCGACCCCCTGGACTGCAGCCCAAGAGGCTCCTTCTATCCATGGAATTTTCCAGGCAAGAATATTGGAGTGTGTTGCCATTTCCTCCTCCAGGGGATCTTCCTGATTCAGGGATCGAACCTGTATGTCCTACGTCTTCTACCTTGGTAGGCGGATACTTTACCACTAAGCCACCTGGGAAGTTAAAGCAGAGAATCATAAAAATGATCCATGTAAACTTTTAATACTTTGCTTTAATTTAAACTATATAGCGATTCATCGGTTTATTATCTGGAAGTTGTTTAGAAAAAGAAACGTGCTTCTTGAAACATATTTTTGAAGCATGCGCATTTCATAACACAGCTGACGACCAACTCAATAGAACAGAATTCCACCCAGGGCAACTCTAGCTTCTGCTTGATGAGAAGATTGGGCTCTGATATTATATTTCCTTTTCTCTGTCTTCCTCATTTTTTTTTTGATCTGTCTATTTCTGTTATGGCCTGAAAGATTTCATCCCTGACGCTAAGTGTATATTGCAATAAATAGGAATCATTCATTCATTGTTATACAACATCTTTCTGTAAATCATTGGCCCCTCCAGTTTGTCTGGGGTCAGTTACTAAACCATGTTCTTAATTATTCTCTTGTAGTTCAGAATTTTTCCANCCATGAGAGAATTTCCCTCCTCATTTTCCAGCCTCTAGATGCTGCCTTTATTCCTTGGCTGGTGGCCTCCTTCCTCCACCTTCAGAGTCAGCAGCATCAGGCCAGGTTCTTCTCATGCTGCCGTCATTCTACCTTTCTGTCCACTTTGTCCACTTTTAAGGATATCGTGATTACACTGGGCCCATCTGGATAATTCACAGGATCTCATCATCTGAGCATTCATAGGTTAATTCAAATCTTCAAAGTTCTTTATACCATGTAAGGTTAATACACTCAAGTTTCAGGGATTAGAATGTGGGAAATATCTGGGGGCCATTATTCTGCCTACCATTGCCCCTAAATCTGAAGTACACCCTAGACCCTGATGGAAGAAGATGCACATCCTCTCTAGATAAACACATCCTCAGTCTAATTTCACAGGATTTACACAGAGAAAAAACAAGCCTTAAGCCCACAATCTGCAAGTATATGAGGAAAAAGTCACCATGACTGAGAGACAGTAGAAACAACAAATGGAAGACTTAAGCCCCAAGAATTAGCATAAACAGATTATTGTGATGGTTATAAATAGTAACAAGACTCAAAGAAATGAAAAAACAATTGTTGAAATGAAACACACCACCCACACACACACACACACACACATGTATAATAAAAAATTTTCATGATGTGCCCTTACAACCTATCATTCACACTGTCATTTTCTATTCTATTTTATTCTGTTTCATTTTATTTAAAAAAAATTCTTTTCCCAACTTGGTAAATGTATTTCACGACCCACCAAGAGTCAAAACCTATAATTTAAAAAACATTGATAAAGCATAGGCTTTGTAGGTGTCTATTTTCTTCAAGTGTTTCTTCACGGAATGTGGATGTTCATGGGAAAAATCAATTTTTAGAATAATTCAGAGTCTGTCTTTGCTGATTTTTGTGAAGAATACTTATCTTGTAAAAACAACCAATTTATATCTCTTAAATCTCAGAGATTTTTCTTTTGCCCATAATAAAAAGTCAGAATTTGGAATTCCACCTGCATTGCTACCAGCAGCTGCTGAAAATCATTGCTTGAATTTTGTGTGTTTTTGTAGTGCTTGCTCTATTACCATTTGCACCATGACTTTCTAGAAAACATCTTAAAACTCTATCAACCTTATCAGAGAGTTATTCCCTAATAAAATTTTTCCTATTGATAAGTAACTTTAGCTCCTCTGCAGATTTTTAAACAGCAAATTGATCAGCGGGTAACGTGCCCTCCAGGGTCCACTGTCTGAGCACCATGGCTGTTTTCTACATTTAAATCATCCATCTGTTGCTGTTAAGCCTCCAGTGCTGCCAATTTTCTGGTGTAGAGTCAAGACCTTTTCTGTAACTATCGGTCCACAGATTGGTATTCTGTGTATTCTTTCTTGTATAACCACACCAGTATTATGTAAGTTTGCTTTATTTAAAGTAGAATGAGAATTTAAATGCACTCAGAAAGCCATATGATTATCAAACCCTTCTAGATGTTACAATTTCCCCCCAAATATTTATAATTCTCATATCTAGTTTGACTCTAGTTCCTTTTATACTTGATCTTAGCCGAAAGGTCAAAAAGTAATGACTGTAGTTCCTTTCTAAGCATGCGTGTGTGCTAAGTCACTTAAGTCGTGTCCCACTCTTTGAGACCCTATGGACTGTAGCCCTCCAGGCTCCTCAGTCCAAGAGATTCTCCAGGCTCCTCGGTCCAAGAGATTCTCCAGGCAAGAATACTGGAGTGGGTTGCCATGCCCTTCTCTGAGGGATCTTCCCAACCCAGGGATGGAACCCATATCTCTTATGTCTCCTGCATGGCAGGCAGGTTCTTTACCCCTAGAGCCACCTGGGAAGGCTCTTTTTAAAGCAGCCCATATATCTAAATTATTCAACTAGATTTTCATAGGAACTGCTCTATTATTTTCACATCCATAATGTATTGGCTTATGTAGCATTTAACTATATGATTATAATAACAAGGGAACACTGCATACACACCACTGGAGAAAATGAAAGTGACTCTGGATAAGTGTACAACTCAGGTGGAAGCATAAGTGTGCATGAGGCTGCAGCAAGGAGGCCGCTGGAGGTGAGCATTCAGAGCACACCGAAGGAACGGGGAGCCAGGCACAGCCCAGGAACTGATGAGAGGAGACGGGCGAGGAGAGCTTCTGCTGTCCCACGGCAGCCGTGCTCTTCCTGCTCAGCCACTCAGTCGTGTCCGACTCTTTGCCACCCCATGGGCTGCAGCACGCCAGACCTCCCTGTCCTTCCCTATCTCCCAGAGTTTGCTCAAAGTCATGTCCATTGAGTGGGTGATGCCGTCCAACCATCTCATCCTGTGTTGCCCCCTTCAGCCCCTGTCCTCAATCTTCCCCAGCAGTTCATGGGGTCGCAAAGAGTCAGACAGGACTTTGCACCTGAGCAACAATGAATGGGGACTTTCCTGGTGGCCCAGTGGTTAAGGCTCTGCACTTTCCCTGCAGGTGGCACAGGTTCGATCACGGGTTGGGGAACTAAGATCCCACATGCCAGGTGGTGAGGACAAAAAAAAAAGACCCCATGGGAGGAAACACTGTGGATTCTTCAGGAGAGCTCAAATTGTAACACGCGGCTGACAAACGAGGGGCTACTTGAACACAGGAGAAGGAATCGAGGAAAAAGCTCATTACACATGACGACAGCAGCTCCCCACACTACTGAGTCATACAGAACACACAGTCTGCTAAACCTCCCCGAGTCACGATCTTTTTCTCACCTCCAGACTCCCCNGGTGGCCCAGTGGTTAAGGCTCTGCACTTTCCCTGCAGGTGGCACAGGTTCGATCACGGGTTGGGGAACTAAGATCCCACGTGCCAGGTGGTGAGGACAAAAAAAAAAAGACTCCATGGGAGGAAACACTGTGGATTCTTCAGGAGAGCTCAAATTGTAACACATGGCTGACAAACGAGGGGCTACTTGAACACAGGAGAAGAAATCGAGGAAAAAGCTCATTACACACGACGACAGCAGCTCCCCACACTACTGAGTCACACAGAACACACAGTCTGCTAAACCTCCCCGAGTCACGATCTTTTTCTCACCTCCAGACTCCCCCAGCATCCAGGTATCCTAATTTCCAGTTCTCATCCACTACACCACACACCCACCAGAGACGTGAGTGGGGCTTAAGGAAAAGAAGGCAATACAGATAGAGCTTAGAGAAAATAAAATTGTTCGTTTCTCCCAAATAATGCAGCCTACATACTTCACAGAATTAATGTTGACAGAATTCACAGAGTTCAGAGGAAAGCGAGCGCCAGAGCTCACGTGGTTCCTCCCAGCCATTTCAAAGCTTGCAATTTCTTTGCCATTGGTAACCTAGCATGGAGAATTCATTTCATGCCTGTCCACTCTGGTAAAACCTTGGAATGAATTGAATTGTTACAAAAAGGTGAAAATTAGGAATGCCAAGAGTCATTTGATGCAGCTAATTAAGAGTCGTCATCTCGGCACCTCTCCATGTGCGTCTGACTTTCTTTACCTGTAAACTTAGCTTCTGAAGTTGTGTCTGATAAAAAGAAGCGAGAGAAAACCCTCTGCCTGTTGTCAAGGAGAAGGTTACCTCTTAACACTGGAGCGTTAGAGGGAAATATTCACTTTCAAATGATCTTTCTATTATGGGAATTATTTTGATCAGACTGCAAACCTGTAAGCTAGAATTTAGTTCAGCTATGTGCTGGGTTAGGGGATGAAAAAACAAAAGAGATAGACCTACTTCATCCATGACTTCCACCATATTTAGATTAAAATCCAAGCCTATTTTACTACAGTTGAAAAGAATCTCAGCTCTTTCTTATTAATAGGTTGGCAGAGTCCTACTCCTCTGACCTCTCTCTTCCCCAAACATGTCATGCTTGCTCCCATGTTTGGGCATCTGTAGTTGGCTGGTTTTGCTGCCTGGAGTGCATTCTTTTGCCAGCTCTCTATGTAACCCGGCACCTTCATGACATTCATACAGCAGCTTGAAAGTCGCCATCTCAACAGGTCCTCCCTGACCTACACACACCAGTCAGGATGCCTTCAGCAGCAAGTAATAAAGAGGACCCAACTAGAAAGAGCCAGAATAAAGCTTTGGTAATTCATGCAACACAGAACATAGTGGAAGGAGAATTCTGACATTGGCTATTCAACAGCATTAGGACTTTAGCAAAGACCCAGGTCCTTTCCAACTTTTCACTCCACCATCTGCAGCAGGTCAGCAATCCTCCCGTCAGGATCACAAGGGGATTGCAATTGCTCCAGCCATCACAGGAGGACACAATGGTGTCCTGTAAAGAAAACAGGCATTTCCCTCCGTGCAGCTTTTATCAGTNGGAAGGAGAATTCTGACATTGGCTATTCAACAGCATTAGGACTTTAGCAAAGACCCAGGTCCTTTCCAACTTTTCACTCCGCCATCTGCAGCAGGTCAGCAATCCTCCCGTCAGGATCACAAGGGGATCGCAATTGCTCCAGCCATCACAGGAGGACACAATGGTGTCCTGTAAAGAAAACAGCCATTTCCCTCCGTGCAGCTTTTATCAGTAGGAAAACCTTTACGAGAGGCCCCACAGTTGGCAGCTCTTCAATCCCACTGGCCAGGATCTGCCTTACTGAAACCAGTCACTAGTAAAAAGGAAGAAACGACTGTGATTGATATTAAAGGGGAGTCTGGCGAAGAGTCACATTCCCTAAGATGACCAGAGGGTAAGCACCCCAGGAAAACTGAAGTTGTACCAGCTAGTACAGGCTAGGCTTGGGGAACAGATTACTATTGAAAGATAAGCAGAAGCAGTGACCACAAAATCCAATCCAAGATAGCGCTCATTACGCTCTAGAACAGCGGACCTCGCAATCTTAGCACAGAGCAGAGCTCAGCCTCTTATTTCTTTTGTTCATTCATTTGCCTATTGTCTGATGCCTGAGTTCCAGGAGAGCAAGACCCCTGTGCATTGCTTTACCAAGCTGCTCCTCAGCACCAGAACAACACCTGACACAGAGTAGGCACACGGTGAATACTTGTAAATGCATGCATGCACACCCATGCCCATTTGCCTTTGCACACTGTGGTGGTGTGCCACATTCAACTTGACAAGCAGAAAAATCCACCAAGATTAAGTCATCCCCACTTCAATGACCATAACCTTGGGAGACAGCCACTGAGCTCACAGAACACATCTTCCGTGATTATTAGCAAAGCTTACAGGGCATTTAAACAGGACGCAACACTTTCTTCCTAAATTTTGCTCCTCCTCCAGCATTTCCTGATTCCCTGATTATACCCAGATGCCCAAGATAAAATTTTACTCTCTACCCAATTCCCCCTTCTCCTTTAGAGACCCCCACATCCAACAGTCAAGTCCCGAAGAACTCAAAACGCTATCCCCTCATCTCAGTTTTCGCTATCACTGCTTTAGTTAGATTATGTTAAATAAATTCTAAAATGCTGGTCAACTTTCTGTCATATTTTGACTACTATTTTCTTATTTCACGAGACCCAGCATTAAAACTCAGCTATCAGAAAAAGATCAGGCTCATTATTAGTTTGAATTACTGTAATATGCAGAACAGACTTCATTTCTGCTTTTTTCCATCCTCAGTAAGGTTACACTTGAGGAGACAAGGAAAGAGAAAAGACAGTTTAAGCTTTTTCTTACAGTGGAAGAAAAGGCAAGAGCATAACTCAGTATTTTCAGCTTGATACTCAGCCAATTGTACAGAGTTCAATCTTGTAAAAATCCATCAGTATAGAAAATAAATGAAACAAAGGTAGTCCAACATCTTTTATAATTCTGGGATGTTAGCCATGAACAGTAGGCTGAGTGCCAAAGAACTGATGCTTCTGAACTGTGGTGTGAGAGAAGACTCTTGGACAGCCAGGAGATCAAACCAGTCAATCCTAAAGGAAACCAACCCTGCATATTCATTGGAAGGACCACTGCTCAAGCTGAAGCTCCAATACTTTGACTACCTGATGTGAAGNTGCTCCTCTAACCATGGGGGAGGGAATCTGATGAACTTAGGCCAGTTGAACGCTCCTTTGCTGAAATTTGCACTTTGAACAGAGAGACAGAAAAGGAAGGAGAGAGGGAGAGAGGGAAGGAGAGAAGGAGGAAGGAAAAAGGAAAGAAAAAGACAAGGAAAAAGAAAGAGAAAGGAAGGAAGGAAGGGTTAAAGCTCATACATCCCAGTGCAACTTCCAAATAAGACAGCTGCACTGTTCCCACCACCTCTGCACCCCCACTCTCCTTCATAAATGCCTTGACTCCTGAGCCCACTTTTCTGAACTGATAGTCAATGCTATGAACTCTTCCATGCCCTTTCGGCAAATTTCATTTTTGCTTAAGGCAAGAAGAGTTCTTTTCTGTTACTTATATCCAAAGGATCCAGAGTGAAAATATGGCTAAAATGCAGCATAGGGACAGGACACAGCAGGGGAAAATCTGCCAGCCACTTTGGCACCACTCATCAAGCACTGCCACCTCACCTTCAGTCAAGTTCTTTTAACTTAGAAGAATCAGTGCTGTTAAATCAAGACGCTAGGGTGGTAGACTGATTGCTTTAAAGAGTTTACTTTTCAACCTCAACATGTAAACAGGTTCTTGACAACGTGAAATTTTAGCACTTCTTCAAAAAAGATGGAGTCTATCCCTCCACCCCTGAAACTAGGCTGGTGACTTACTTTGGCTAATG
>SJYW01023098.1:184318-196795 GCA_006410735.1 Raphicerus campestris
TGGCCCTGTGAAGAAAATCAGAGATGTCCATGGCCACACAGCAGCACTCTGCACACAGATCAGGCAGCGCATGGAGCCAGCACACTTGCCATCGCCATAGGCTCAAGTCTGAGGACTCTATGACGGCAACGGGGATGCTCTGACGTGGATTTCTTGGAGGTGGCGACCTCGGTGCACCAGCAGAGTCCCGATGGCCAGCACACTCTCTGCTCCTTATGCAAAGCCAGGACGAAAGGTGAACAGCTAACATGTCCTAAAGGGCAGTCCTGCTGCAATGTCAGGGAATCTGACGGTTCCAATGGCTGTGTCCACTGATCCGACGCTAGGTCAGAAATGTTCTTTTAGGAAAAGAAAAAAAAAAAACCTATTTAAAATCTGTGCTTCACAAATACGAGCTCATATTAAAATAAGCCTGCTTAAAAAAAAAAAAGATGAAGAAACAACGCCATTATCTAGAAATTCAGACAACAGAAATTAATTCAGAGGGAAAGGAGGTTAATTGGTGGGAATTGTTCGGATCCTAGCTGATATTGATCAGAAATGGACCGATGGATCTTCTCCCCTTCAGCTGCTTTGCGTCCAGAGTCCACAGTTTCAAAGATAGATTGAAATTTTAAGAAAAGACAATGAAGACCAATGTTATTCTCTCTCAAGCTCAGTAATTTTCAGGAGGGCAGGGGATGGGGGTAGGACAAGTATTCTGAGTAGTTTATAACGTTCATTCCCTGTCACAATTTTATAATCTCAAAATCTGACCAGAGCATCCAAGTTTCCATTTTCTCTCTTTGGTCCATGTCTCTTGGCTGCCATACTAAAGAAAAAGAAGGAAAGAAAGGGAGGGCAGGAGGGAGGGAAGAAAGAAAGGGAAAAATAGAAAGAAAAGAAAGCATACATGAATCCCAAAAGAAGGAAATAATGATCCGATCGATTATTCTGATGTTTAGTACTTGAAAATAAAAATAAGAAAAATGAGAAGGTTAAGTCAAGATCCTATTTTAAAAACTATTTGCCTAAAATAAAGAAGAGATGTGTTTAAAAGCAATTAATAAGCAATTTTTATCTAGGAAATGAGTGATTTTTGTGCAAAGAGGGGAAAAAAGGCTCCAGGCTTTGCCTCCTCTCCTAGAAGCATCCCATATTCTTAGATGTGACGTTGCCTTGGTAACCACAACTTGGTGACCTCGTTATTTCAACCTAATCCTGCTTTGAAATTATAGTTGCTCCGCCCTTTTGCCTGGCTAGCCTGATAACATAATCACTGTAAATGAGGATGGGAAAAAACAGCAGGATACAGGCCCTCCAGTGGCACAGGACCCGTCTCACCTTATCATGGAAATAGAGGAACAATTAAACGGCATGAATCTAAAACCCTAAAAGGGGATTTTCTTATTTTTTATACGGCTTGTTATGCTTATTTTCAAAAGCTACCAGTTGATTCTGTGTAGCAGGGTATCTTGATATTACTATACGAAAATGGAAATTTCCTACCTGTGTTAAAAGGAAAAATAAAAGAGAGCTGAACAGTCAAAGGTGAAGTTCTTAATTAGGCATTTGTTTTGCCCAACAGCCAAAGAGAAACAGGAATTGGAATATAATTTTTTAACAAATAAAGTGACAGCATCCGGGTTTGTTTGCCCAGATTCACTTCCTCTGGCTAACGCCCCACAAATCAGCTGTCATCCTGAATTCAGATTTCTTTCCTAACAAAGGGGTCTGGGGAGACTGCATGGCTTAAACTCTGAAGGCAGCAAGTGTGAACAGAGTTTAACGGAAATGGAATGAACTCATTTGTTTCAATGTACGTGCTTGGAGATCTCTGTTGGCTGGGAAACAGGGAAATTCCAGCCTCTTTCTCACTCATTTCCTCACTATATGCTCTAAAATGGCCAGGGTACAAGAGTCCTGGGTTCAGATCTCAGTAAAATTTTCACACTGCACCCATCTCATGCATCAAGCAGTCTGAGGTAGCTGTGTGACCCTACCTTTTAGGACTCTGAGCTCCCCTACAATTTCCCCTCCAGGAGATCTTCCCTATATCTGACACCCCAGCTTGCCTGCTGTCTTTCCAAGAGATCTTCAACTGTGTCACTTGGGGATGGGGGTGGGGATGGGGGTGGGAGGGAGTCATGTCACATGGATAGACCCAGCCCTCGGCCCAGTTCTCTTGGTGGCAGTGGGTCCACTTTCTCTGCCTCTCCACTGTGTTTTTACCAAAGAATAACACTTTGATGTTAACAACAGAATCAACAACAGCTCCGAGGTGAGAAGCAAGCTTCTGGTTGGGCTCATCATTCAGAGAGAAGCTTGGACCACATCTGGACATGCCCAGGGCATAATACCACCCTTGCTTCTAGTCCTCCTCCCTGCAGAAAGACAGCGGCCACCGCCTATGTCTTACAACCATCAACACTATTATGATATTGTTTCAATGATGCAGGAAAAGTAGCTTCTTGAAAGAACTATGTCACGGGTGCACTTAGTCCGTATGTTATTCTGTCCCACTTGGACCAATTGTAGAACCAGGACCAAGGAATGTGCTCCATAGGTAGACACATCAAAACTCACTAGGAAAAGAAATTTCTAAACATTACCAGCTCTCCGTTTCCCTGGTGGCTTAGAGGTTAAAGCGTGTGCCTCTAATACGGGAGACCTGGGTTCGATCCTTGGGTCAGGAAGATCCCCTGGAGAAGGAAATAGCAACCCACTCCAGTATTCTTGCCTGGAGAATCCCATGGACAGAGGAGCCTGGTGGGCTACAGTCCATGGGGTCGCAAAGAGTCGGACACAACTGAGCGACTTGACTTAGCTTAAAGACATAATAGACAGTCTCAACAACAAGAGAAATATCCAAAATATAAAATTTAAGAACATACACCCTTGACCTCCCAGATCAGATCTGAGTATAAATATGACATCATATTTATATTTATCATATTTATCATATTACCCTCTAAGTATTCATCAGATGGTGTGCTTTTGGCTTGAAAGTTTCTTAAATGATATGAAAGGGGGGTGGGCAATGCAAATTCATTGGTACATGAAGCATCTATGTAGGGACGATCAGAGAAGATGAATAAAATTATGAGAATTGTGGTAGGATCAAGTAGGACTGATAATAGGCAAGTGTTAGGTCTAGGCTGAGAATAACTCAGCTAGTTATTGTGAGGGGTCAAATGATAGCCATGTAAACATTCTTAGATGGAAAAAATAGATCTTGAGATGACAAAAAAAAATTATGAGAACATCAGCAGCTGGGGGTGCTGCCTCCTGACAAGCAGAGCAATGCAAACCCAGTCTGCTAAAACCATCCTACTGAACCTAGTCAAGCCAGAAAGACACAAAGATGGAAAGGACGAGGAAGGTGGCTGGAGGTGGAGAGGGGAACCTGTGAGGAGCAGGTGCAATACCTCCCCGGCTCGGGCAACGAGTGCTCTCGCTCACTTCTCGTGCTCTCCTTCTCTTCTTCGCACCTGATGGACTGGTGACTACCCACGCTGCCATGCCTTCCCCACATCCCCCGCTCTGACCTGAGATCGCCTCCGTCTCTCCGTCACTCATCCTTCCGTGTGCTTCAGCGTGCCTGTCTCCCAATAGGTGCTGGGTCTCTTTTTGGTCATCACCTCCTGCAGAAGTCCTTTCTGATTCCGCTCATGCTGCAGGCTGAGGGCTTTCCTGTCCTTCTCTCCCTCTGTGTGGCTGTTGCCTCTGGATCCACCTTCCCCACGACCACCGTCACACTTTAAACATGCAAACCCTGTGGAGATAAGAACCGTGGCATTTTTTAATTAATTCTTTATTGGGGTTTAGTTGCCTTACAATGTTGCGTTGGTTTCTGCTCTGCACAAAGTGAATCAGCCATATGTAGACATATGTCCCCTGTTTCCTGGATTTCCTCCCCATTTTGGTCACTACAGGGTGTTGGTAGAGATCCCTGCGGTACACAGCATGGCCTCATCACTCTCATTATTTCTTTGTCATCTGTATTAGTCATAGCACCAAGAGTGTGTATACGTCAATCCCCAATCTCCCAATCCTTCCCACTCCACTCCCCCTTGGTATCCATACTCTAGTTCTCCAAGTCTGTGTCTCAATTTCTACTTTGCAAATAAGATCATCTATACTCTTTTTCTAGATTCCACATATGTGTCTTAATATGTGATATTTGTTTTTCTCTTTCTGACTTACTTCACTCTGTGTGACAGCATCTAGGTCCATCTGTAGCTCTACAAATGACCCAATTTCAAGAACCATGGCACTTATCCAGCCTCCAGCACATAGAGTAGACACTTAATGAATTCATTCATTCCTTTATACACTTAACAAATATTTACTGAGTATTTACTGAATTCTGTGCCAAGCACTGGGGTATAACAGTGAACAAGATGGATAAGTTCCCCACCTTCATTTTAGGGAGCAGGAAAGACTTTTTTCTTTAATCAAGCTAAAAAAAAAACCCCACAAGATGGCTAAAGATGGCTATATATGGAATTTTAANAATTTCAAGAACCATGGCACTTATCCAGCCTCCAGCACATAGAGTAGACACTTAATGAATTCATTCATTCTTTTATACACTTAACAAATATTTACTGAGTATTTACTGAATTCTGTGCCAAGCACTGGGGTAGAACAGTGAACAAGATGGATAAGTTCCCCACCTTCATTTTAGGGAGCAAGAAAGACTTTTTTCTTTAATCAAGTTTAAAAAAAAAACCACAAGATGGCTAAAGATGGCTATATATGGAATTTTTAAAATATAACAGGATATGACATGGAAGAGGAAGATCTCTGTTAGAACCCACCTCTTAGGATGCTCGCAGAATTTGTCACCAGCAGCTGGAAGTCACGCCCTGCCTTTGGTGGGGCACTCACCAAGGGCTGGTGAAGCATCAGGTACTGAGGTCCTTGGGGAGATTTCAGGCAAAGGAGGGGAACTCATTTGTAAACCAGGGATGCCAATCATGGGCGGAAGAGCTACGACACACGTGTGGTGGAGAGGGCAAAGGGATAGTGCATTAAGACCAGAGAGGAGCGCTGCAGAAGGGCTCCTAGGGAAAGTGGCATTGAGCCTGGAGATTCCAAGCACCGAGGATTCTGGGACCAAAATACCTGAGTTTCGATACCACCCCCATCACTTGCTAGCTGTGCGGCATGGATGAATCACTTAACGGCTTGGTCTCCTCATCTATTCGACGAAAGAATCGCTAATATTTTGTTGTTCCTCAGTTACTAAGTCATGTCCGACTCAGGATAGCTATAAGCTATTTGGGCTTCCGAAGAGGTGCAGTGGGAAAGAATCTGCCCGCAGTGCAGGAGATGCAAGATATGCAAGTTTGATCACTGCATCAAGAAGATCCCCTGGAGAAGGAAATGGCCACCCACTCCTGTACTCTTGCCTAGAAAATCCCCCGGGCCAAAGAGCCTGGAGGGCTACAGTCCACGGGGTCACAAAGCGCAGGACACGACTGAGCGACTGAGATTGCACAGAAACTTCTTAGAGCAGGGTGAGCACGCAGTGAGTGCTACGTGTATCGACCGCTGCTAACACGGTTCAGGAGGCATGAGAGTTAGCTCAGCGAAGAAAGGGAGGTGGAGAAAACATTCCAGGATGAACCAGGATTTGTGGAGTGAAGGGAAGAATGGCAATGACCCTAAGGGGCCAAGTCCGTCAGGCAACAGGCATCCCTCCAACCACGGGGAAGAATTTGCTATGCCTAGCGCTGCCCTCTGCGTTAAGGACAGAACCAGGAGACAGAGTCGGTGTGGTCTCTGTTCTTTGAGATATTATATTCAACAAGACTAAACACACGAGAGAAAAACTAAAGAAGGATCTGAGACAGCATATCTCCAGTGCTGGACGAGGCAGGCAGACTTCAGTGATAATAGTGAGAATAACAGGATTACAATAGCTATGTGTTTACAATTTGCCAGGCACTGAGCTAAACACTTTACATGCATTTCCTGCTTGAATGAGGCTTACAGATATCCACGGTGTGACTTTTTCCAATGACAAAACTCCAGGAGGTTTCAGAAAAGGAAGCAATTGGCCTTACTGCCTCAGGGAGCCGGGAAAGCTTGAGCTAGGCTTTAAACGAAGGGATAAGGCAGTTCTATCTGCAATTTTTTAAGGAATCTCCACACTGCCCTCCATAGTGGCTGTACTAGTCTGCGTTCCCACCAACAGTGTAAGAGGGTTCCCTTTTCTCCACATCCTCTCCAGCATTTATTACTTGTAGACTTTTGGATCGCTGCCATTCTGACTGGTGTGAAAAGGTATCTCATTGTGGTTTTGATTTGCATTTCTCAGATAATGAGTGATGTTGAGCATCTTTTCATGTGTTTGTTAGCCATCCGTATGTCTTCTTTGGAGAAATGTCTATTTAGTTCTTTGGCCCACTTTTTGATTGGGTCGCTTATTTTTCTGGAATTGAGCTGCATAAGTTGCTTGTATATTTTTGAGATTAGTTGTTTGTCAGTTGCTTCATTTGCTATTATTTTCTCCCATTCAGAAGGCTGTCTTTTCACCTTGCTTATAGTTTCCTTTGTTGTGCAGAAGCTTTTAATTTTAATTAGATCCCATTTGTTTATTTTCGCTTTTATTTCCAATATTCTGGGAGGTGGATCATAGAGGATCCTGCTGTGATTTATGTCGGAGAGTGTTTTGCCTAGGTTCTCCTCTAGGATTTTTATAGTTTCTGGTCTTTAGTCAGATGGTCTTTAGATCATCTGACTGCTGGGCATACACACCAAAGAAACCAGAATTGAAAGAGACCCATGTACCCCAGTGTTCATCACAGCACTGTTTATAATAGCCAGGACATGGAAGCAACCTAGATGTCCATTAGCAGATGAATGGATAAGAAAGCTGTGGTACATATACACAATGGAGTATTACTNGGTCGCAAAGAGTCGGACACAACTGAGCGACTTGACTTAACTTAGCTTAAAGACATAATAGACAGTCTCAACAACAAGAGAAATATCCAAAATATAAAATTTAAGAACATACACCCTTGACCTCCCAGATCAGATCTGAGTATAAATATGACATCATATTTATATTTATCATATTTATCATATTACCCTCTAAGTATTCATCAGATGGTGTGCTTTTGGCTTGAAAGTTTCTTAAATGATATGAAAGGGGGGTGGGCAATGCAAATTCATTGGTACATGAAGCATCTATGTAGGGACGATCAGAGAAGATGAATAAAATTATGAGAATTGTGGTAGGATCAAGTAGGACTGATAATAGGCAAGTGTTAGGTCTAGGCTGAGAATAACTCAGCTAGTTATTGTGAGGGGTCAAATGATAGCCATGTAAACATTCTTAGATGGAAAAAATAGATCTTGAGATGACAAAAAAAAATTATGAGAACATCAGCAGCTGGGGGTGCTGCCTCCTGACAAGCAGAGCAATGCAAACCCAGTCTGCTAAAACCATCCTACTGAACCTAGTCAAGCCAGAAAGACACAAAGATGGAAAGGACGAGGAAGGTGGCTGGAGGTGGAGAGGGGAACCTGTGAGGAGCAGGTGCAATACCTCCCCGGCTCGGGCAACGAGTGCTCTCGCTCACTTCTCGTGCTCTCCTTCTCTTCTTCGCACCTGATGGACTGGTGACTACCCACGCTGCCATGCCTTCCCCACATCCCCCGCTCTGACCTGAGATCGCCTCCGTCTCTCCGTCACTCATCCTTCCGTGTGCTTCAGCGTGCCTGTCTCCCAATAGGTGCTGGGTCTCTTTTTGGTCATCACCTCCTGCAGAAGTCCTTTCTGATTCCGCTCATGCTGCAGGCCGAGGGCTTTCCTGTCCTTCTCTCCCTCTGTGTGGCTGTTGCCTCTGGATCCACCTTCCCCACGACCACCGTCACACTTTAAACATGCAAACCCTGTGGAGATAAGAACCGTGGCATTTTTTAATTAATTCTTTATTGGGGTTTAGTTGCCTTACAATGTTGCGTTGGTTTCTGCTCTGCACAAAGTGAATCAGCCATATGTAGACATATGTCCCCTGTTTCCTGGATTTCCTCCCCATTTTGGTCACTACAGGGTGTTGGTAGAGATCCCTGCGGTACACAGCATGGCCTCATCACTCTCATTATTTCTTTGTCATCTGTCTTAGTCATAGCACCAATAGTGTATATACGTCAATCCCCAGTCTCCCAATCCTTCCCACTCCACTCCCCCTTGGTATCCATACTCTAGTTCTCCAAGTCTGTGTCTCAATTTCTACTTTGCAAATAAGATCATCTATACTCTTTTTCTAGATTCCACATATGTGTCTTAATATGTGATATTTGTTTTTCTCTTTCTGACTTACTTCACTCTGTGTGACAGCGTCTAGGTCCATCTGTAGCTCTACAAATGACCCAATTTCAAGAACCATGGCACTTATCCAGCCTCCAGCACATAGAGTAGACACTTAATGAATTCATTCATTCTTTTATACACTTAACAAATATTTACTGAGTATTTACTGAATTCTGTGCCAAGCACTGGGGTATAACAGTGAACAAGATGGATAAGTTCCCCACCTTCATTTTAGGGAGCAGGAAAGACTTTTTTCTTTAATCAAGCTAAAAAAAAAACCCCACAAGATGGCTAAAGATGGCTATATATGGAATTTTAAAAATATAACAGGATATGACATGGAAGAGGAAGATCTCTGTTAGAACCCACCTCTTAGGATGCTCGCAGAATTTGTCACCAGCAGCTGGAAGTCACGCCCTGCCTTTGGTGGGGCACTCACCAAGGGCTGGTGAAGCATCAGGTACTGAGGTCCTTGGGGAGATTTCAGGCAAAGGAGGGGAACTCATTTGTAAACCAGGGATGCCAATCATGGGCGGAAGAGCTACGACACACGTGTGGTGGAGAGGGCAAAGGGATAGTGCATTAAGACCGGAGAGGAGCGCTGCAGAAGGGCTCCTAGGGAAAGTGGCATTGAGCCTGGAGATTCCAAGCACCGAGGATTCTGGGACCAAAATACCTGAGTTTCTATACCACCCCCATCACTTGCTAGCTGTGTGGCATGGATGAATCACTTAACGGCTTGGTCTCCTCATCTATTCGACGAAAGAATCGCTAATATTTTGTTGTTCCTCAGTCACTAAGTCATGTCCGACTCAGGATAGCTATAAGCTATTTGGGCTTCCGAAGAGGTGCAGTGGGAAAGAATCTGCCCGCAGTGCAGGAGATGCAAGATATGCAAGTTTGATCACTGCATCAAGAAGATCCCCTGGAGAAGGAAATGGCCACCCACTCCTGTACTCTTGCCTAGAAAATCCCCCGGGCCAAAGAGCCTGGAGGGCTGGCTACAGTCCATGGGGTCACAAAGCGCCGGACACGACTGAGCGACTGAGATTGCACAGAAACTTCTTAGAGCAGGGTGAGCACGCAGTGAGTGCTACGTGTATCGACCGCTGCTAACACGGTTCAGGAGGCATGAGAGTTAGCTCAGTGAAGAAAGGGAGGTGGAGAAAACATTCCAGGATGAACCAGGATTTGTGGAGTGAAGGGAAAAATGGCAATGACCCTAAGGGGCCAAGTCCGTCAGGCAACAGGCATCCCTCCAACCACGGGGAAGAATTTGCTATGCCTAGCGCTGCCCTCTGCGTTAAGGACAGAACCAGGAGACAGAGTCGGTGTGGTCTCTGTTCTTTGAGATACTATATTCAACAAGACTAAACACACGAGAGAAAAACTAAAGAAGGATCTGAGACAGCATATCTCCAGTGCTGGACGAGGCAGGCAGACTTCAGTGATAATAGTGAGAATAACAGGATTACAATAGCTATGTGTTTACAATTTGCCAGGCACTGAGCTAAACACTTTACATGCATTTCCTGCTTGAATGAGGCTTACAGATATCCACGGTGTGACTTTTTCCAATGACAAAACTCCAGGAGGTTTCAGAAAAGGAAACGATTGGCCTTACTGCCTCAGGGAGCCGGGAAAGCTTGAGCTAGGCTTTAAATGAAGGGANATGCATTTCCTGCTTGAATGAGGCTTACAGATATCCACGGTGTGACTTTTTCCAATGACAAAACTCCAGGAGGTTTCAGAAAAGGAAGCAATTGGCCTTACTGCCTCAGGGAGCCGGGAAAGCTTGAGCTAGGCTTTAAACGAAGGGATAAGGCAGTTCTATCTGCAATTTTTTAAGGAATCTCCACACTGCCCTCCATAGTGGCTGTACTAGTCTGCGTTCCCACCAACAGTGTAAGAGGGTTCCCTTTTCTCCACATCCTCTCCAGCATTTATTACTTGTAGACTTTTGGATCGCTGCCATTCTGACTGGTGTGAAAAGGTATCTCATTGTGGTTTTGATTTGCATTTCTCAGATAATGAGTGATGTTGAGCATCTTTTCATGTGTTTGTTAGCCATCCGTATGTCTTCTTTGGAGAAATGTCTATTTAGTTCTTTGGCCCACTTTTTGATTGGGTCGCTTATTTTTCTGGAATTGAGCTGCATAAGTTGCTTGTATNTATGGATGTGAGAGTTGGATGTAAAGAAGGCTGAATGCCGAAGAATTTTGATGCTTTCCAGTTGCAGTGATGAGAAGACGTTGGAGAGTCCCTTGGACGGCAAGGAGATCAAAGCAGTCAATCCCAAAGGAAATCAACCTTGAATCTTCATTGGAAGGACTGGTGCTGAAGCTGAAGCGCCTGTGCTTGGCCGCCTGTCTGGAAGAGTCGACTCCCTGGAAACGCCCCTGCTGGTGGGAAAGACTAAGAGTAGAAGTGGGTGGCAGAGAATGAGATGCTGGATAGTGTTACCAACTCAGTGGACATGAATTTGAGCAGACTCCAGGCAACAGTGAAGGACAGGGAGGCCTGGTGTGCTGCCGTCCATGGGATCACAAAGAGTTGGACAGGACTCAGTGCCAGGACGAAAGTAACAACATGCTGAATCTGGAAAACAAACGATACAAATTTACAAAACAGAAATAGATTCACAGACATAGAAAACACATGTATGACTACCAAAGGGGAAAGGCGGGTGAGGGAGGGATAAATTAAGAGGTTGGAATTAACAGATACATACATACTGCTGCTGCTGCTGCTAAGTCGCTTCAGTCGTGTCCGACTCTGTGCAACCCCATAGACAGCAGCCCACCAGGCTCCCCGTCCCTGGGATTCTCAGGCAAGAATACTGGAGTGGGTTGCCATTTCCTTCTCCAATGCATGAAAGTGAAAAGTCAAAGTGAAGTCGTTCAGCTGTGTCCGACTCTTAGTGCGACCCCATAGACGGCAGCTCACCAGGCTCCTCCGTCCATGGGATTTTCCAGGCAAGAGTACTGGAGTGGAGTGCCATTGCCTTCTCCAGGATACATACTACTATACATAAAAGAGATAACCAACAAGGACCTACGGTATAGCACAGGGAACTATACTCCGTATCTTATAATAACCTATAATGTAAAATAATCTAAAAAAGAAAAAATATATATATGTATGACTGGAATCAGTTTGCTATGCATCTGATACTAACACAACACTGTAAGTCAACTATATTTCAATAAATTTTTTTAAAAAGAGAAAGAAGTGGCATTTAACAAGGTCTCACAAAGCCTCAGCCACTCGTATTTAATCTTCCCAATCATCCTCCCAGGAAAGTATTTATAGTTATACCCATTTTACAGATGAGGACACCAAGACTCTAAGAGATGAACTCACCAGCTAAATAAGTGGATTGACCTAGAATTTAAACGTTGACCTGACTGATTTCAAGCTTGGGCATACCCCTAAAGCCAAGAGGGCTTAGGCAAACACCACTGGTGGATGCATTCTACAAACCAAGATGGTGCCTGAACTCCAGGAAACAACACAGACCCTGGGTTCAGTTTCTCAGCAGCTTCTTCTCACAGCTCACAGAGCCAGCTTGGGTAGTCTCTTAGACTTGGAGGAGGGAAAGAAAATGGAAAAAAGAAAAAAAAGCTTCAATTAAATAGAAATCATCGAAGTTCTTGCTCTGCTCCCTAACAGCAAAACTACAAAAGGATATTGCATGAGGCCAGGACGAGCACCTGTAGTCCAGGAACACTGGCCCTTTGTTGCAGGGACATGATGATGAGGAAATATTTGGCCGCTTCTCGGCCAGTGGAGCCAGAGCTTGCCCTACACACTGGGGCCTTGGTTTTGTTGTCAATTACTGTTTCTGTAACTATTACGAGAGGAAAGAGGGGGATAATCAGAATTAGCAGTGGTTTATGACCTGAGAAGGGACGGCAGGAGGTTGAGATCTGTCTCCACGAGAATCCTCACCCTGCACTCCTCTGGAGCCCCACGCTGTGGGGTCCTGTAGGGAAAGGATGTTTACACAGTGGTCCTGGCAGGAGAGACGCTATTCCTTGTGCCCAGAGGACAGGGCTCAGCCAACTTTCCACAGTGCGATCTGGCCCTGAGCGCTGCTGAGGCCCTGTCCCCAGCACGGGCAGATACTGAGCTTTTAGATTTTTGTTTTGTTAATTTCTTGTTCA
>SJYW01023098.1:197182-227159 GCA_006410735.1 Raphicerus campestris
ACAGCATATTAAAAAAGCAGAGACAAAGGTCTCTTTGCAGACAAAGGTCTATATAGTCAAAAATATGATTTTTGCAGTGGCCATGTATGGATGTGAGAGTTGGATGTAAAGAAGGCTGAATGCCGAAGAATTTTGATGCTTTCCAGTTGCAGTGATGAGAAGACTTTGGAGAGTCCCTTGGACGGCAAGGAGATCAAAGCAGTCAATCCCAAAGGAAATCAATCTTGAATCTTCATTGGAAGGACTGGTGCTGAAGCTGAAGCTCCTGTGCTTTGGCCGCCTGTCTGGAAGAGTCGACTCCCTGGAAACGCCCCTGATGGTGGGAAAGACTAAGAGTAGAAGTGGGTGGCAGAAGATGAGATGCTGGATAGTGTCACCAACTCAGTGGACATGAATTTGAGCAGATTCCAGGCAACAGTGAAGGACAGGGAGGCCTGGTGTGCTGCCGTCCATGGGATCACAAAGAGTTGGACAGGACTCAGTGCCAGGACGAATGTAACAACATGCTGAATCTAGAAAACAAACGATACAAATTTAGAAATAGATTCACAGACATAGAAAACACATGTATGACTACCAAAGGGGAAAGGGGAGTGAGGGAGGGATAAATTAAGAGGTTGGAATTAACAGATACATACATACTGCTGCTGCTGCTGCTAAGTCGCTTCAGTGTGTCCGACTCTGTGCAACCCCATAGACAGCAGCCCACCAGGCTCCCCGTCCCTGGGATTCTCAGGCAAGAATACTGGAGTGGGTTGCCATTTCCTTCTCCAATGCATGAAAGTGAAAAGTCAAAGTGAAGTCGTTCAGCTGTGTCCGACTCTTAGTGCGACCCCATAGACGGCAGCTCACCAGGCTCCTCCGTCCATGGGATTTTCCAGGCAAGAGTACTGGAGTGGAGTGCCATTGCCTTCTTCAGGATACATACTACTATACATAAAAGAGATAACCAACAAGGACCTACGGTATAGCACAAGGAACTATACTCAGTATCTTATAATAACCTATAATGTAAAATAATCTAAAAAAGAAAAAATATATATATGTATGACTGGAATCAGTTTGCTATGCATCTGATACTAACACAACACTGTAAGTCAACTATATTTCAATAAATTTTTTAAAAAAGAGAAAGAAGTGGCATTTAACAAGGTCTCACAAAGCCTCAGCCACTCGTATTTAATCTTCCCAATCATCCTCCCAGGAAAGTATTTATAGTTATACCCATTTTACAGATGAGGACACCAAGACTCTAAGAGATGAACTCACCAGCTAAATAAGTGGATTGACCTAGAATTTAAACGTTGACCTGACTGATTTCAAGCTTGGGCATACCCCTAAAGCCAAGAGGGCTTAGGCAAACACCACTGGTGGATGCATTCTACAAACCAAGATGGTGCCTGAACTCCAGGAAACAACACAGACCCTGGGTTCAGTTTCTCAGCAGCTTCTTCTCACAGCTCACAGAGCCAGCTTGGGTAGTCTCTTAGACTTGGAGGAGGGAAAGAAAATGGAAAAAAGAAAAAAAAGCTTCAATTAAATAGAAATCATCGAAGTTCTTGCTCTGCTCCCTAACAGCAAAACTACAAAAGGATATTGCATGAGGCCAGGACGAGCACCTGTAGTCCAGGAACACTGGCCCTTTGTTGCAGGGACATGATGATGAGGAAATATTTGGCCGCTTCTCGGCCAGTGGAGCCAGAGCTTGCCCTACACACTGGGGCCTTGGTTTTGTTGTCAATTACTGTTTCTGTAACTATTACGAGAGGAAAGAGGGGGATAATCAGAATTAGCAGTGGTTTATGACCTGAGAAGGGACGGCAGGAGGTTGAGATCTGTCTCCACGAGAATCCTCACCCTGCACTCCTCTGGAGCCCCACGCTGTGGGGTCCTGTAGGGAAAGGATGTTTACACAGTGGTCCTGGCAGGAGAGACGCTATTCCTTGTGCCCAGAGGACAGGGCTCAGCCAACTTTCCACAGTGCGATCTGGCCCTGAGCGCTGCTGAGGCCCTATCCCCAGCACGGGCAGATACTGAGCTTTTAGATTTTTGTTTTGTTAATTTCTTGTTCAGTGATTTCTACAGGGACCTCCCAATCTGCCCCTCCTCTGCCTCAAGCATCAGCAAAGCCCACCAGGAAAACTGCCAGAAGAGAGACTGCCATCAGCCCTTCCTCAGTGGGAATTTCCTTTGATAACTCCCGACTCTCCAAGATGAACTTTTATGCCACCGTCTAAGGCATGCTTGATGCCATGCACTTTCACTTTGCAAGACCTACTTTTCAAGTCAAGAAATTGCAAGGCCCCAATAAGTAGCAACTTCAGTGGGAGTGAAAAGGAAAGCCAACCAAGACCCACGATAACAATAATTTCTCTCTTTTCTTTCTCCTTTGCTTTGGAGTGGGCACTGGGATGCCCCGGTCCAGCTTGGGACGCTGCTTCTGGCGCGGGCTCGTGGTCCACTCAACATTAATGCTGTGATCACACCTTCAGATGAATCTTGGAGCTAAAGGAAGAGACAAAAAGAAAATTTCATAAACCACCCCCGAGTCTTAGCTGAAGTGCCGCCCGGTTTCAGGGCTTCGCCAGCCAGTCTCTTAGATCGCTAGCGACCCCAAGTGGCCAACTGCAAACGATGGTAATTTTTTTTCTTAAGTTAAGAAACGTAAGGCTTTTTTTTTTTTTTTTAAACTCCCAAAGCTGCTTCAAATTTAAAAACTGGGGAGCTGGAAGATCCATGGATGTCACCTCACTTTACAGGAAGAAGAGGTTCAGAGAGGTAAAGAGGGGTCCCAAAAGTCACACAGCATATGAAGGTCGAGTTGGAAAGCAGTACAAAGAAAGGTTGCAAGAGATTCTGTGGGACCGGATTTTAATTCCCTAATGGAAGGGGAAACGGTCTTTCCCCACAGACCACAAAAGAAATGTTGCTAGTACAAAAGAACTGCATGGTGAGGGGGTGTGTCCTAACAGATCTGAAGTTTCATTGGGTTCACACCCAACACACACATTCCTTTTCTTTTCCTCTTCTGTGTATAAAATGACCAGGGTACTTCAACTTAATCAAGGCAGCCTGGAAGAGAAGAGGGAAGTCAGATTTGGGCAAATATGGACTAGATGCTCATTCCCAAAGCCTGGCCCTCAGGTCAAGAAAATGTTAGCTCTTGGTTCCCAACCTGAGATCAGCCTGCTGAGTGGGTACTATCATTCTGCCCTTAGAAGTAAGCAAATGGAGGCTCAGGGAAATTAACTAACTCACTCAAGATCAGTCACTACCACAGTGCAAATCTAACTCTCTGTAGGACTTTACCTATGAAGGTCTCAGTGTATCCATCCATCAAATGGGATAATAAAGCCTGCCTATAGAACCAGAAAATGTTGATGCTAGAAAGGGTCCTCAGAAGACCTCAGAGGACCATCCAAACAAAATGGACCCTTAATACACAAAACAGACAAAAATTAATGTCTTTATGATAAAGTCCATCAAAGACAGCATGGGTTTCTTTTAATGAACACCAAGTGGTTCCACTCTCCCTAAAACAAAACCTGAGATTTCTAAGGTCAAATTTCCACTCTTCCCCGACATGTCATCTCTCCCTTGAGGGTCTCACATGGTCCCTTCCTGCCATCAGGCAGCTGAACCCTGACATGACACCCTCTCTTCTTGGCAGTTCTGTATCAAGTATACACAGAATTCCCTTTGCTGTCGGCTCTGAGCACCATGGAGACAGTCTGGAATTTTCCCAACACTGTTCCTACATTTGTTGCAGGAAAATCAGTTCAGTTCAGTTCAGTCACTCAGTCATGTCTGACTCTTTTTGACCCCATGGACTGAAGTTTGCCAGGCTTCCCTGTTCATCACCAACTCCCAGAGCTTACTCAAACTCATGTCGATCCAGTCAGTGATGCCACCCAACCATCTCATCCTCTGTCATCACCTTCTCCTCCTGCCTTCAATCTTTCCCAGCATCAGGATCTTTTCCAATGAGTAAGCTCATTTCATCAAGTGGCCAAAGTATTGGAGTTTCAGCTTCAACATCAGTCCTTCCAATGGGATTGACTGGTTGGATCTTCTTGTAGTTCAAGGGACTCTCAAGAATCTTCTTCAACACCACAGTTCAAAAGCATCAATTTTTTAGCACTCAGCTTTCTTTATGGTCCAATTGTCACATCCATACATGACTACTGGAAAAACCATAGTTTTGACTAGATGGACCTTTGTCAGCAAAGTATTCTCTCTGCTTTCTAACATGCTGTCTAAGTTTGTCATAACTTTTCTTCCAAGGCGCGAGAGTCTCTTAATTTCATGGATGCAGTCACCATCTGCAGTGATTTTGGAGCCCAAGAAAAAGTCTGTCATGGTGTCCATGGTTTCCCCATCTATTTGCCATGAAGTGATGGGACCAGATGCCATGATCTTAGTTTTCTGAATGTTGAGTTTTAAACCAAATTTTTCACTGTCTTCTTTCACTTTCATCAAGAGGCTCTTTAGTTCCTTTCTGCTTTCTGTCATGAGGGTGGTGTCATCTGCATATCTGAGGTTATTGATGTTTCTCCTGGCAATCTTGATTCCAGCCTGTGCTTCATCCAGGCTGGCATTTCACATGATGTACTCTGAGTATAAGTTAAACAAGCAGGAGAATAGAAGCTGAATGAACACAGAGACGGAGGGAAACTTAAAATCAGTCTGATTTACAAAGTGTAAAATTCTCCCCCAAATTTTGCCAGAAGTGGTTCTCTCCAGACCCAGCAAACCATGCTCTGCCCCAGGAAGTCTCTTAAACCAGAAACACTCCAGGTAAATTTTCACAGTCCTACCAAATCATGTGGCAACATGCTTCTAAGTCCATGAAAGATTCCCAGTTTTTGGCCCAATAATTCCCCTTCTAGCAGTGCCCCTGAATGGAATAATCAAATAACAAAGGCAGTAATTTAAACACAAATATCGTCACCACTAATTTACTGTGAGTGAAAGTCATTCAGTCGTGTCTGACTCTTTGTGACCCCATGGACGATACAGTCCATGGAGTTCTTCAGACCAGATTACTGAAGTGGGTAGCCTCTCTCTTCTCCAAGGGATCTTCCTGACCCAGGAATCAAACTGGGGTCTCCTGCACTGCAGGCAGATTCCTTATCAACTGAGCTATCAGGGAGAGCTGTAATTTACTGTAATTACTTTAAAAAATGGAAGCAAATTTTACAACAATTGAGCTTATGACTTTACCAAAAGATGGAACATTATGTAACCATCAAAAATGATGTTTCCAAAGTATTTTCAATGACACTAAATGGAAAAAAATAGCACTAAGTGAAAAAAAAAGATACAAAACTGCTACCTGTTATATGAGCAAATATTTTAAACAAAAAAAAAGAAAAGTGTGAGTATAGAAAAGAAAAAGGTGAGAAGAAATCTGCCTTAATGTTCACAGATGTTAAGACCAAATGGTGAGATTAATGTGGATTTCCTCCATACTTTTATTTCATTTTATTTTTACTATGAGGCTGCATTGATTTGCCATCTGAAAATGAAAGTCTTTCCTAAAGATACCGACTCTGCAGCTCCCAACGCAGGTGCATTTTCTCAGGCCACGTCCTCCTCCTTCTGCCCTGCCCTCACCTTGCTCCCTCCCACCCCTCTCTGATGCCTCGTCCCCCACCTAAGCTGGGTGTTCAGGGAAGAGAGGAAACAGATACAAATCAGGGGAACAGCAAGTACCATATTGCTCTCCCACCCAGGAAAATGTTTAGAGAAAATTCAAGAAAATGCCAGTGGAACAAGCGCCAAATAGAGCTCGCATATCCACTCCCAAGAAGCAAGAAGGTTAAGTGGAATAAAGCACCTTCCAGTTTTCCTGAAAATATTTTCAGGGAAAATAAACCCTCAAAAGACATTTGTTCCTTGGAAGAAAAGTTATGACAAACCTAGAGAGTGTATTAAAAAGCAGAGACATTACTTTGTGGACATAGATCTGTATAGTCAAAGCAATGGTTTTTCTAGTAGTCATGTACAGATGTGAGAGTTGGACCATGAAGAAGGCTAAGTACCAAGGAACTGATGCTTTTGAAAAGACTCTTGAAAGTCTCCTGGACAGCAAGGAGGTCAAATCAGTCAATCCCAAAGGAACTCAGCTGTGAATACTCATTGGAAGGACTGATGCTGAAGCTGAAGCTCCAATACTTTGGCCACCTGATGCAAAGAGCCAACTCACTGGAAAAGGCCCTGATGCTGGGAAAGACTGAAGGCAGGAGGAGCAGGGGATGACAGAGGATGAGAAGGTTGGATGGCATCACCGACTCACTCGACATGAGTCTGAGCAAACTCCAGGAGATAGTAGAGGAGAGAGAAGCCTGGCATGCTGCAGTCCCTTAGGTCACAAAGCGTTGAACACAACTGAGCAGCTAAACTGAACCGATCTAGTCTATGTCGCCCACTGATCTGGCCTTCAGCACTTCCTGATCATTGAAACCAAATAGGAAATTGACACTTGAGCAGACTGCTGCCTCCCTCCCTGAACGTCCAGTGTGCGCTGTTTCCCCACATGTGCTGATGGCCGCAAAGGCAGAAGCCGCAGCTGCTGCTCACACCAAGCCCAGGCCTGCTAGTCAGTGTTCAGAATGTGCTCATCGAGGATCTCAAAAACACGAAACTCAAAGATGCGAGTGTCTATAGACACGCATTCTCTGTTAATAAAATGCACAAAAGCAGCCAGACTGTGGAGAAAAGGGGTTTGTAGAGGTACTGGCAGTCATCTTGAGAGAGGGAGTGGTCGCTCAGTCGGGTCTGACTCTTTGCGACCCCATGGACTGTAGCCTACCAGGCTTCTCTGCCCATGGAATTTTCCAGGCAATGGTACTGGGAGTGGATTGCCCTTTCCTTCTCCAGGGGATCTTCCCAACCCAGGGATCGAACCCAGGTCTCCCGCATCGTAGACAGACATTTTACCATCTGAGCCACCAGGGAATCTTAACGGTAAATAAATACCTCTTTGCAATTTACAAAGCACTTTCATAAACGTTATCTCTTAACTCCCAGAACAGACATGTGAAATAGGTATTGAGTTTACTTCTCCAGTCTTGGCACTTTTCTGAGACTATGACCAGATGGACTAATTACTCAGTCCATAACANCTCTCTCTTCTCCAAGGGATCTTCCTGACCCAGGAATCAAACTGGGGTCTCCTGCACTGCAGGCAGATTCCTTATCAACTGAGCTATCAGGGAGAGCTGTAATTTACTGTAATTACTTTAAAAAATGGAAGCAAATTTTACAACAATTGAGCTTATGACTTTACCAAAAGATGGAACATTATGTAACCATCAAAAATGATGTTTCCAAAGTATTTTCAATGACACTAAATGGAAAAAAATAGCACTAAGTGAAAAAAAAAGATACAAAACTGCTACCTGTTATATGAGCAAATATTTTAAACCAAAAAAAAGAAAAGTGTGAGTATAGAAAAGAAAAAGGTGAGAAGAAATCTGCCTTAATGTTCACAGATGTTAAGACCAAATGGTGAGATTAATGTGGATTTCCTCCATACTTTTATTTCATTTTATTTTTACTATGAGGCTGCATTGATTTGCCATCTGAAAATGAAAGTCTTTCCTAAAGATACCGACTCTGCAGCTCCCAACGCAGGTGCATTTTCTCAGGCCACGTCCTCCTCCTTCTGCCCTGCCCTCACCTTGCTCCCTCCCACCCCTCTCTGATGCCTCGTCCCCCACCTAAGCTGGGTGTTCAGGGAAGAGAGGAAACAGATACAAATCAGGGGAACAGCAAGTACCATATCGCTCTCCCACCCAGGAAAATGTTTAGAGAAAATTCAAGAAAATGCCAGTGGAACAAGCGCCAAATAGAGCTCGCATATCCACTCCCAAGAAGCAAGAAGGTTAAGTGGAATAAAGCACCTTCCAGTTTTCCTGAAAATATTTTCAGGGAAAATAAACCCTCAAAAGACATTTGTTCCTTGGAAGAAAAGTTATGACAAACCTAGAGAGTGTATTAAAAAGCAGAGACATTACTTTGTGGACATAGATCTGTATAGTCAAAGCAATGGTTTTTCTAGTAGTCATGTACAGATGTGAGAGTTGGACCATGAAGAAGGCTAAGTACCAAGGAACTGATGCTTTTGAAAAGACTCTTGAAAGTCTCCTGGACAGCAAGGAGGTCAAATCAGTCAATCCCAAAGGAACTCAGCTGTGAATACTCATTGGAAGGACTGATGCTGAAGCTGAAGCTCCAATACTTTGGCCACCTGATGCAAAGAGCCAACTCACTGGAAAAGGCCCTGATGCTGGGAAAGACTGAAGGCAGGAGGAGCAGGGGATGACAGAGGATGAGAAGGTTGGATGGCATCACCGACTCACTCGACATGAGTCTGAGCAAACTCCAGGAGATAGTAGAGGAGAGAGAAGCCTGGCATGCTGCAGTCCCTTAGGTCACAAAGCGTTGAACACAACTGAGCAGCTAAACTGAACCGATCTAGTCTATGTCGCCCACTGATCTGGCCTCCAGCACTTCCTAATCATTGAAACCAAATAGGAAATTGACACTTGAGCAGACTGCTGCCTCCCTCCCTGAACGTCCAGTGTGCGCTGTTTCCCCACATGTGCTGATGGCCGCAAAGGCAGAAGCCGCAGCTGCTGCTCACACCAAGCCCAGGCCTGCTAGTCAGTGTTCAGAATGTGCTCATCGAGGATCTCAAAAACACGAAACTCAAAGATGCGAGTGTCTATAGACACGCATTCTCTGTTAATAAAATGCACAAAAGCAGCCAGACTGTGGAGAAAAGGGGTTTGTAGAGGTACTGGCAGTCATCTTGAGAGAGGGAGTGGTCGCTCAGTCGGGTCTGACTCTTTGCAACCCCATGGACTGTAGCCTACCAGGCTTCTCTGCCCATGGAATTTTCCAGGCAATGGTACTGGGAGTGGATTGCCCTTTCCTTCTCCAGGGGATCTTCCCAACCCAGGGATCGAACCCAGGTCTCCCGCATCGTAGACAGACATTTTACCATCTGAGCCACCAGGGAATCTTAACGGTAAATAAATACCTCTTTGCAATTTACAAAGCACTTTCATAAACGTTATCTCTTAACTCCCAGAACAGACATGTGAAATAGGTATTGAGTTTACTTCTCCAGTCTTGGCACTTTTCTGAGACTATGACCAGATGGACTAATTACTCAGTCCATAACACAATATGCCCACTCTAACCCCAGAAATCCCAGATGGAGCCGCACTGACAGCTCTTCTTGCATGCCCTCAAAAAGACAGAGTCTAGACAATGCAGCCATAAATAACAGAGTGACTTCACTGGGAAAGAGAAGCTATGGACTTCATTTTTCATAGTCCCACCTTTCATGAATTTCATTTTGTATCTGTGGAAATTTTTGTCTTTGTGTTTTAAATATGAAATTTTGAATAGCTTAACTCCTGTGCCACAAATATCTGATACTAATTAAAAAAAAAAAAAAGCTGCGAAAATGATCTGGGGAAAGAAAAGCCAGAAGATGGTTTATGCATCAAACCTTTCCAGCTTGGCTTATTTTGAAAACAAAGCCACAGATTGAGCCNGAATATTGGGGTGCATATATCTTTTTGAAATATGGTTTTCTCAGGGAATATGCCCAGAAGTGGGATTGCTGAGTCAATAAAGGCTAGAGAGGGTATGGAGGAAAGGGGGCCTTCTTGCACTGTTGATAGGAATGTAATTGTTGGAATTGGTACAGCTGCTATGGAGAGTTCCTGAACTCACAGTGTGGAGGTTTCTGAAAAAAACTAAAAATAGAACTGCCATATGACTCAGAAATCCCATTTCTGGGCATGTACCCTGTGGTGTGCTTGACATGGTGCAAATAACAAGCCCTGTTGCAGTAACAGTCGATGGAGATGTTATCACCAACAGTATTTTATGAATAAAGTACTGCTACTGAATGGCTCCCAATGGTCAAAAAGTATACCAATGAGCACTTCCGGTCTATAGAGTCTACCCTTCTTAACCCTCCTCTGGCTGGTCCAGGCCCTTCCCTGGTCAGGCCTGCCTAGGCCTTCTCACGCAGGCAGGGGAAGGAGGCTGCACATACATTTGTTTCTCTGCGGCAAGCCAGCGCGGCGTGACTCACTGGCTTTCTTACCAGCAAGTAGCAAATCATTCTGCACTCATCTCCGCAGCCCTGCTTTCTGATTCAGTTCACTCCCTCTGCCTAATTAAAATTCACTTCCCCAGAGCAGAGACTGTCACAGATCCCTCTAAACGTTCCCAATACCAAAAAAAAGTACTGGCGGGGCTGTCCCATCTCCCTGGCTCACACACACCAGAATCTGATGCACCAGTTCCTAAGCACCCTCCAGATGCCAGCTCAGGATCGCAGCTCCTGAGACATCACCCCACCCCAGGTACTAGAATGAATCACCTCTCCTCTCTGCACCTTGAAGCTGCTTCCACCATGGTGCTGATCAGACCATGTCATGACTTATTCACTGGCTTCCTCAACTAGCAATTGATAGCTGTTCTTGAGCTCTAATAGCATTTTGAAAGCCTACTGTGTGCTAAAATCTGGGGATACAGTGATTAATCCAACACAGCCCCTTCCATGCAGTGGTGAGGGGAGGATGGAAACAAAGGATTTGAACATGATAAGGTAAGTGCTTTGATCTGTGTGTGCCCTAAATGCTCTCAGTCTGAAGGACTGTAGCCGGGTCCTTATCTCCCTGGAGAATCTAAAAAAGCCTTCCTGGAGGAAGCAGCAAGGGATCTGAGACCTGAAGGACAGAAAAGGATTGAAGTGAAAGTGAAAGTGTTAGTTGCTCAGTCATGTCCAACTCTTTGAGACTCTGTGGACTGTAGCCTGCCAGGCTCCTCTGTCCATGGATTCTCCAGACAGGATACTGGAGTGGGTTGCCATTTCCTCCTCCAGGGGATATTCCTGACCCAGGTATCAAACTCAGGTCTGCTGTATTGCAGGCAGATTCTTTAACACCTGAGCCACCAGGAAAGCCTGGAAAAGGGTTAGGCAGTGTTATGGGCTGAATTGTATCTTGTCTTTATGGCTGCTGTTCAGCATCTAAGTCATGTATGACTCTTTGCGACCCCATGGACTGCAACACACTAGACTCCTCTGTCCTCCACTATCTTCCAAACTTTGCTCAGATTCATGTTCATTGACTTAGTGACGCTGCTGCGAAGTCACTTCAGTCATGTCCAATTCTGTGCGACCCCCAGACAGAGGCCCACCAGGCTCCCCCATCCCTGGGATTCTCCAGGCAAGAACACCGGAGTGGGTTGCCATTTTCTTCTCCAATGCATGAAAGTGAAAAGTGAAAGTGAAGTCGCTCAGTCATGTCCAACTCTTAGCGACCCCATGGNCCTTAAAATGACCACAGCTCTGCCTTGTGGGGAGCATTACAAGGCAAGAACACTGAAGTTCAGAGAAGTTAAGACATTTCCCTAAGGTCACAGAGCTACAGTGGGAACTAGAGTTCAAATCTACTCCATCTGACATTTTCCACTCTACCATGATCCGTGTTTTCTTTATTAAATCCTGACTGGCTTTCATGTCTTCCAAGGCTAAAAGATCATGCAAGCGTGAGAATAATAGAATTTTCTCTCAATTTATTTTTTCAAATACTAGAAGAGAATGTTTGAGTTCTTTCTATTATAATGATGACAAATAGAAAATAGAGTTGAAGAAAATTCATTACATCAATTAGTGGATGTCAAAGTCAGTTCTCCATGCTCCAGGAAGCAACATTCTGCCAAACAATTCACATTTTAATTTGACAGGCTGGAGAAGAACAGTCTCCAGTGCCCTTCATCAGACAACACAAAAAGATGGCTCCGTCTACACAAAATTTCCTCTTTTCTTTCTTTCTTTATTTTATTATTATTATTTTGTGTGTGTGTGCTAATGGGAGGGAGTAACTGCACTAGAAAGATCAGAGACTCTGCTGACAGACTGACCTGATAAGTCAAAGTGAGATCCTGAACTAGGCGTTCTTTCAGCCAAGACAGGCTTCGTGCTGGTCTGTGTTCAGTCGTGTCTGACTCTTTGTGACCCCATGGACCATAGCCTGCCAGGCTCCTCTGTCCGCGGAATTCTCCAGGCAAGAATTCTGGAGTGGGTAGCCATGTCCTCCTCTAGGGGTCTTCCCAACTCAGGGTTCAAGCCCGTCTCCAGCTTTATAGGCAGATGCTTTACCGTCTGAGCCACCAGGGAAGCTCAAGGATGCTTCCTGGCACCTGCTAAGTACCAGGCTCTTGGGGGCAACCTGGTTCTGACTCATGAAAGAATGAGGTAATAAGCCTGTGCTGGTTTCAGCAAGTTTGTAGCAATCTATTATGAAGCATAAGAGCAGGCTGCCCTGAGGAAGCCCAGGCTGGAGACTCAGTTGTGAGGCTAACAGTGGAGACCCCTCCATGGAGGAATCATGTTGAAGCAGGAGACTGAGGGGTGAACAGGATCAGCCAGGAACATTGGGGGAGGGAATTCCCTTGGCCTCAGCCGAGCCCCTGTTACCCCAGATGAAAAATGAGAATTTTCTCTAGACGCCCAGCAACCCCCATCTGCCTTGACTAAGTGAGACAGTGTGCCGTGCGCTTTTTTCTTCTTTAAATTGGGGTGTGGCTGCTTTACAGTGCTGCAGAACAAAGTGAGTCAGCCACGTGTGCACATATATCCCCGCCCTCTTGGCCCTCCCTCCTACCCTCCCCATCCCATGCATCTAGGTGACCCCGGGGCACTGAGCTCCTGCCAGCTATCTATTTAACAGGGAGCAGGCACACCCATCAGTTGCAGTCTCTCAGTCCATCCCACCTCCCTCCCTTCACCCCCATGTCCACACGTCCACTCTCCACATCTTCATCTCTATTGCTTCCCTGCAAGTACATACATCCATACCATTTTTCTAGAGTCCACATATATATGCGTTAAAATATGATAATTGTTTTTGTGACTTACTTCACTCTGCATGACAGTCTCTCGGGTCATTCACATTGCTGCACATGGCACAGTTTCGTTCCTTTTGATGGCTGAGTAATACCCCATTGCACGTATATATATAAAACACCTCTTCTTTATCTGTTCATCTGTCAATGGACACTTAGGTTGCTTCCATGCCCTTGTTATTGTAAACAGTGCTGCAACGAATATTGGGGTGCATATATCTTTTTGAAATATGGTTTTCTCAGGGAATATGCCCAGAAGTGGGATTGCTGAGTCAATAAAGGCTAGAGAGGGTATGGAGGAAAGGGGGCCTTCTTGCACTGTTGATAGGAATGTAATTGTTGGAATTGGTACAGCTGCTATGGAGAGTTCCTGAACTCACAGTGTGGAGGTTTCTGAAAAAAACTAAAAATAGAACTGCCATATGACTCAGAAATCCCATTTCTGGGCATGTACCCTGTGGTGTGCTTGACATGGTGCAAATAACAAGCCCTGTTGCAGTAACAGTCGATGGAGATGTTATCACCAACAGTATTTTATGAATAAAGTACTGCTACTGAATGGCTCCCAATGGTCAAAAAGTATACCAATGAGCACTTCCGGTCTATAGAGTCTACCCTTCTTAACCCTCCTCTGGCTGGTCCAGGCCCTTCCCTGGTCAGGCCTGCCTAGGCCTTCTCATGCAGGCAGGGGAAGGAGGCTGCACATACATTTGTTTCTCTGCAGCAAGCCAGCGCGGCGTGACTCACTGGCTTTCTTACCAGCAAGTAGCAAATCATTCTGCACTCATCTCCGCAGCCCTGCTTTCTGATTCAGTTCACTCCCTCTGCCTAATTAAAATTCACTTCCCCAGAGCAGAGACTGTCACAGATCCCTCTAAACGTTCCCAATACCCAAAAAAAGTACTGGCGGGGCTGTCCCATCTCCCTGGCTCACACACACCAGAATCTGATGCACCAGTTCCTAAGTACCCTCCAGATGCCAGCTCAGGATCGCAGCTCCTGAGACATCACCCCACCCCAGGTACTAGAATGAATCACCTCTCCTCTCTGCACCTTGAAGCTGCTTCCACCATGGTGCTGATCAGACCATGTCATGACTTATTCACTGGCTTCCTCAACTAGCAATTGATAGCTGTTCTTGAGCTCTAATAGCATTTTGAAAGCCTACTGTGTGCTAAAATCTGGGGATACAGTGATTAATCCAACACAGCCCCTTCCATGCAGTGGTGAGGGGAGGATGGAAACAAAGGATTTGAACATGATAAGGTAAGTGCTTTGATCTGTGTGTGCCCTAAATGCTTTCAGTCTGAAGGACTGTAGCCGGGTCCTTATCTCCCTGGAGAATCTAAAAAAGCCTTCCTGGAGGAAGCAGCAAGGGATCTGAGACCTGAAGGACAGAAAAGGATTGAAGTGAAAGTGAAAGTGTTAGTTGCTCAGTCATATCCAACTCTTTGAGACTCTGTGGACTGTAGCCTGCCAGGCTCCTCTGTCCATGGATTCTCCAGACAGGATACTGGAGTGGGTTGCCATTTCCTCCTCCAGGGGATATTCCTGACCCAGGTATCAAACTCAGGTCTGCTGTATTGCAGGCAGATTCTTTAACACCTGAGCCACCAGGAAAGCCTGGAAAAGGGTTAGGCAGTGTTATGGGCTGAATTGTATCTTGTCTTTATGGCTGCTGTTCAGCATCTAAGTCATGTATGACTCTTTGCGACCCCATGGACTGCAACACACTAGACTCCTCTGTCCTCCACTATCTTCCAAACTTTGCTCAGATTCATGTTCATTGACTTAGTGACGCTGCTGCGAAGTCACTTCAGTCATGTCCAATTCTGTGCGACCCCCAGACAGAGGCCCACCAGGCTCCCCCATCCCTGGGATTCTCCAGGCAAGAACACCGGAGTGGGTTGCCATTTTCTTCTCCAATGCATGAAAGTGAAAAGTGAAAGTGAAGTCGCTCAGTCGTGTCCAACTCTTAGCGACCCCATGGGCTGCAGCCCACCAAGTTCCTCTGTCCACGGGATTTTCCAGGTAAGAGTACTGGAGTGGGTGCCATCGCCTTCTTCGGTTAGTGATGCTATCTAACCCCCAAAATTCATATGTTGAAGTCCCAACCCTCATTGTAATTGTATTTGGAGGCAGGGGGCCCTAATCACCCTTGGAGGGTGATTAGGATGAGATGAGGCTGTGAGGGTGGGGCCTTCACAATGAGATTAGTGCCCTTACAAGAAGAGAAACCCAATAATTTGCTCTCTGTCTTCTCTCCCCACAATGTGAGGACACAATGAGAAGGCAAATGAGGGAGACTTCACCAGAAATCAACCACACTGACACCCTGATCTTGAACTTTTCAGCCCTAAGAATTATTTCTGTGGTTTGAGCCATCTGGTCTACGCTATCTTGCTATGGCAGCCTGAGTGGTTGGAGACACATAGGCAAAGAGTGATGGGCCTGGTGTTTCTGTCAGAATGAATCAACCCCAGCTATGGAGGAAGCTATCAGCATGTGACAAGTGTGCAAAATTGAGATAAGCAAGCCCTGGGTGACAATTGCAGTAAATGCCCAGCCAACAGGAATACCCTTTCTCTGAGAAGCCATATTAACCCATAGGAGTAAGCTCCCAGCAGCCACACTTCTGTCACATGACCTTCCTGGGTGCAGTTTATTGTATTATGGTGCCTATGTGGCCCAAGCTGGGCCAATCAGATTCTCTGTGGTAAATTCAGTACTTAATGAGACTCTCCCAGTAAGGCCAGGCTGTTCTCTTGAATAGAGATGAAAATGTAAAAGCTACATGGTGGTCATACACAGGGAAAAGTGTCAAGAGCTGTTCTCAGGATGTGATGAATAAGCACATGAGCCTGATAAAGAAGGAACCAGAAAAAAAAAAAAAAAAAAAAAGAAAAGAAAGAAAGAAAGGGCTATCTAGAGTCCATGAAATCTTTCCAGTTCTTGCCTCTGGTCACCTGAAATGCCCCCAAGACCCTCCTAATGAATCCCCCTCTTATCTGCTTCAGCTGGTGGGCGTGGCTTCCGTGACGCATCACCAGATGTTGACGCCTCTCATGTCTCTGTCCAAGGCCCCTGCTCCTGATCATCTTCTCTTTCTTCTTAGACAACTATCACCTGGGCCCAGAATTAAAATGCCACTTACATTCTCTCAAGTGCCAAATTTGCCTCCTTTCCTTGCAAATCCAACTGCCTCGTTCACACCTTCACTAGAATCAGCTAGAGATATCTCGAACACATCACATCCACCTGAAAGAACTCTTTGATTCCACCATATCTCCTAACCCTTTTTCCCCTGAGATTTTCCCATCTCAGTAAATGACACTGCTGTCTACCTCAAGCCAGGCACTTGAAATTATCCTTGTTCCTCCCTTTCCTTCACTTCCCTCACTCAGCTTTGAGAAGTCCTACCATCTGTGTTTACGATTAATCTCAAACGTCCCCTCTCCATCTTCTGCCTCCCCATCTTCATTATCCAAAACCCAAAGCAGCAAGCTTTCTTACTCTTCTTCCTCTGTCTCCTAATGTTTCTCCCTCTGCCACTCTTCCTGACCTCCTCTCTTTTCTCCACTCCAATCAGCATCTACATGCAGCCATTATACTCAGAGTTGCCAGAATAATCCTTTTAGAATATAGATCAGGTCATGCCATTCACCCATTGAAGACTTTATAATGGCTTCTGATTGCATTTAAGAAAAAACATCTTAGTCTATGTTATCTACCATCTCATCCTGGGCTGCCCTTTTCTCCTTTTGCCTTCAATTTTCCCCAGCATCAGCATCGTGGTTAAATAGCATGGCCAACTCAATGGACATGAAATTGAGCAAACTCTGGGAGATAGTGGAGGACAGGGAAGGCTGACATGCTGCCGTGCATGGGGTCCCAAAGAGTCTGACACAACTTAGCAACTGCAAAACAACAACAATAGTCTTAGTCTATAAGTCCTAATATGAGCTGGCCCCTGTGTGACATTTTTCTTATTACTCTCTTCCTTGTTTGTTAGCTTCAGAAACAGGCTTCTATTGCTTTCTCTGTTTTTTTCCTTTCAGCGTGTGTAGGTATTTTTTACCTCAGGTCCTTTACATCTAATTGTCCCACTGTATCTTCTCCTTCTTCTCACCATTCAAAGTGAAAGTGAAAGTCACTCAGTTGTGTCTGACTCTGCAACCCCATGGACTATAGTCTGTGAAATTCTCTAGGCCAGAATACTGGAGTGGGTAGGCTTTCCCTTCACCAGGGGATCTTCCCAACCCAGGGATCAAATCAAGGTCTCCTGCATTGCAGGCAGATGCTTTACCAGCTGAGCCCTCAGAAAAGCCCAAAAATATTGGAGTGAGTAGCCTATCCCTCCTCCAGTAAGTCTTCCTGATCCAGAAATTGAACCAGAGTCTCTTGCATCACAGGCAGATTCTTTACCACCTGACCTATCAGGGAAGCCCAAGGCTTCATCATTCAAGGATCAGTTCAAATGGCACCTCTTCAGAGTGGATGCCCTGATCACATGTATCAGTCAGGACCAAGACTAAGTATCTCACATATCATTCTATTTATTTCAACATTTGTGGAAGTCTGAAAAGATCTTGTTTATCTGTTGTCTACCTGTTTGTAACCTGAATCCTCCCACTAGAAAAGCAGTCCTGATGAGGAAGGCGCCTTGTCTGTCTCATTCATTCCCTCTGCAGCCCAATGTCAAGTCCAATGTCTGGTCTATAGTAAGCACTCAAAGAATATCTGCTGGGTAAATAGATTAGATCAAGGACAACACTGAAGTGGTGGGACTTCCTAGTAGTCCGGTGGTTAAGACTTTGCCTTCCAATACAGGGGGTGTGGGTTCAATCCCTGGTTGGGGAGCTAAGACCCCATGTGCCTTGGGGCCAAAAAACCAAAACATAAAACAAGTAATATTGTAACAAATTCAATAAAGACTTTTAAAATGGTCCACATCAAGGAGAGGGGGCGGGGGGAAGAAAAGCACTGAAAAACTTTAAATGGGCAAGAGACGCGAGACATCTTTCATGTACCATCTATGTCCATGGCGACAGGATGGAGGCGGGATTTAAGTGGTAAGGGTCCAAGTTTTATTCCTTTTTGTATCCCCACTGTCTACTATGGAACAATCTGCTCTTCTATTACATAGTAATGAGATTCCCAAGCCACATCATTTTATCAAAAATCTCATTAAAAACAGACTTATTTTGGGGTGTTTGGTTAGTAGAGGGAGAGTTAGAGATGTATGATACAAAAATATTTTTCTTGTATGTGTTTCATTAATAAAAACATAGTTTAATTAAACATGCATTTTATTAAGACAAAAATAAATTAAACTTTTCAAAATAAAAAAATGTAAACATGATCTGAGCTCAACAATTTTTTTTGTAAATTCTCATAGTAATCCTTGAATTACAGAGTTTGAGTTTGAAGATGATGTAAAGATGACTTAGTTCAGTCATCTCAAAGAACGGATAAGATAACAGGCCTGGAGAAAATGAGGGTTCAAAACCAGAACCCAAACTATAACCCAAATATCCAACCCTCCCTCCTGGACACCATGCAGTCTACCACCTTGATTTGGGAAAGTGATACTACAGGTGGAATTGGCAAGATGGTGACCCAAGCAATTCATGTATGTCAAAGCTGATGAAGAAGCAGAGACATAGACACAGAGAACAAACACACAGATGCCCAGGNGAGAAAATGAGGGTTCAAAACCAGAACCCAAACTATAACCCAAATATCCAACCCTCCCTCCTGGACACCATGCAGTCTACTACCTTGATTTGGGAAAGTGATACTACAGGTGGAGTTGGCAAGATGGTGACCCAAGCAATTCATGTATGTCAAAGCTGATGAAGACGCAGAGACATAGACACAGAGAACAAACACACAGATGCCCAGGCGGAGGGGAGGCTGGGAGGGACTGGGAGATCGGGATTGGATGTGTATACATCAGTTCAGTTCAGTCACTCAACTGTGTCGGACTCTTTGTATAAAATAGATGCTATGTTTAAATTGGTAGCTCATCTGGTAAAGAATCTGCTTGCAGTGCAGGAGACCCCAGTTCTATTTCTAGACCGAGAAGATCTGCTGGAGGAGGGATAGGCTACCCACTCCAGTATTCTTGAATTTCCCTGGTGGCTCAGTTGGTAAAGAATCTGCCTGCAATGCAGAAGACCTAGGTTTGGTGCCTGGGTTGGGAAGATCCCCTGGAGAAGGGAATGGCTACCCACTCCAATATTCTGGCCTGGAGAATCCCATGGAGTATACAGTCCTTGGGGTTGCAAAGAGTTAGACATGATTGAGTGACTTTCATTTTCACTTATAAAATATGTGCATAGATAACAAATAAGCTAAAATAGATAACTAATACAGTTATCTATGTGTAAAATAGATAACTAATGAGAACCTACTGTATAGCCCAGGGAATTCTATTTAATGCTCTGTAGTGAAGCAGTGGCAACCCACTCCAGTACTCTTGCCTGGAGAACCCCATGGATGGAGGAGCCTGGTGGGCTGCAGTCCATGGGGTCGCACAGAGTCGGACACGACTGAAGCAGCTTAGCAGCAGCAGCAGCAGCAACAGTGACCTAAACGGGAAGGAAACTTTAAAAAGAGGTGCTATGTGTGTGTGCACGGCCGATTCCCTTTACAGCGCAGCAGAGACCAGCACAACACTGTGAAGCAACTGTGTCCAACAAAAAGTAAAATAAATAATTTAATTAATTTTCAAAAAGCTATTGGGCTCTTTGAATCTAAAAGTCAGGCTCTAACTTTTGTGATTTGTTTATTAACAGAAGGTTTTCCATAATCTCAGTAAAAAAGGATATTTCCCCAAAAGAAAAGAAAGCCAAGTCTTGCTATCCATTGGCAAGCTCACATAGAGACCTTTTATAGTCCACAACCAGATGTGTGTTTACAGAAGCCATCTGTTCTATCCGGGATGCAAAACAAAGCACATATAAAGGAACCCTCACCCCAGATCCTTCTCTGAATGGGAAAGGAAATAATAAGGTAAACCATAAGACTGAAGTCACACAGATAGGTAATTAGACAGATAACGCAACAGAAATTGCAATCAATGGCATTAGATGTAGGTGTTTGATAAAAGTTGGTAGACAAAACAGGTGTTAAGACTGTGGCTCCATGTGTTTCAATTAAAAAATTCTCAATGACTGAGGCTTTGGGGAAAGCCTGGTAGTTTGGAGGCTTTTGCTCAGAGTCGTGTTCACTTCATAGGCATGCACTTCAATGTCATTATTTTGCGGCCTTTTGACTTCACATTCTAGCTCTCTTTTATTTACTCCCTATTATTGCTTAGAAGTTTGGAGCCTTCATTTAAACAAAAAATCACTTTGTTTTTAGGCACACTTATTCAGGGAAATAAACACCAGAAAAGCTGCAGTTGGCATGTCTTCGAAAACTGCTCTGAATATCTTCTGCTGCACCAGCAGCCTGCTTGGAGCTTTAAAATTGGTTCCCCTATTTCAGTGTTATTTTAGGCTGATTGACTGTAATGTGGTTGGAGTGACACATTATTCCCCATGTGGAGAGTTCTCTTGATATATGATGCACTCGGTCAAGCTATTAATCCAGATCTAAGAATGTGGGCCATTTGTTTCTGCTTTAAATCCTATTTACCACATGCTTTTGCTGTTGTTCATTGCTAAGTCATGTCCAGATCTTTGCAGCCCCATGGACCGCAGCACACCAGGCTTCCCTGTCCTTCACTGGCTCCTGGAGTTTGCTCAAAATCATATCCGTTGAGTTGGTGATGCCATCCAACCATCTCACCTTCTGCCTCCCTGTCCTGCTTTCGCCTTCAGTCTTTCCCAGCATAGTATTCTTAGTGTCATCGGTAGCCTTGAACCAGGAAGGATTACAATATTGTGACAATTTTACTGGAGAATTCCAAGAACCTTTTTCTACTCTTCTGAGTGTGTGTGAGCCAACATTGAGGCATTCTTTCAATCAACTTTTCCCGAGCTCCCATTTTGTGCCAGACACTGGGCTAAAGGCTGAAAAGACCTAATGATTCATGGTTACTTCCACAATTCCTGTCTCCAGAACTCATCAGCTAGTGCAAGGAGTTGGTGTAATAGCCAGATCCCAGGACTCCCACCTCCTGATGTTCATAACCTTGTATAATCTCTGCCCTTGAATGCAGGCAGGCTCTCTTGCTTCTAATCCATATAATATGGCAAANACTTTTCCCGAGCTCCCATTTTGTGCCAGACACTGGGCTAAAGGCTGAAAAGACCTAATGATTCATGGTTACTTCCACAACTCCTATCTCCAGAACTCATCAGCTAGTGCAAGGAGTTGGTGTAATAGCCAGATCCCAGGATTCCCACCTCCTGATGTTCATAAGCTTGTATAATCTCTTGCCCTTGAATGCAGGCAGGCTCTCTTGCTTATAATCCATATAATATGGCAGAGATGGTGGGACATCCCTCCCAGTGATTGAGTTACAGCCTATAAGCCCCCTTTCTTGCTGGCTTGATGAAGTACGGGGCCATGCNTGCCCTTGAATGCAGGCAGGCTCTCTTGCTTCTAATCCATATAATATGGCAGAGATGGTGGGACATCCCTCCCAGTGATTGAGTTACAGCCTATAAGCCCCCTTTCTTGCTGGCTTGATGAAGTACGGGGCCATGCTGAGGAAGCCCACATGGCAAGGAACTGCAGCTAACTGCGAGCTGAAAGTCAAAACCTTCAGTCACACAGCCACGGGAATGAATTCTGCCAACAGCCTAAATGAGCTCGGAAGTACATTCTTGCCTAGTCAAGCTCCCAGATGACAGCACAGCCTGGCTGACCCCTTGACCGCAGCCTTTTAAGACTCTGAGGACCCAACCAGGCTGTACCTGAAACCCTGACCCGCAGAAGCTATGAGATAATCAATGTGTGTTGCTTTCAGCTGCTTATTTTGTAGTCATCTGTCACACAGCACTAGGAAGCGAACACAGCAAACTATAGTCTACAAGCCGAATCTGTTCTGCGGCTTGTTTTTTGCAAGCCCNTAAGCCCCCTTTCTTGCTGGCTTGATGAAGTACGGGGCCATGCTGAGGAAGCCCACATGGCAAGGAACTGCAGCTAACTGTGAGCTGAAAGTCAAAACCTTCAGTCACACAGCCACGGGAATGAATTCTGCCAACAGCCTAAATGAGCTCGGAAATACATTCTTGCCTAGTCAAGCCCCCAGATGACAGCACAGCCTGGCTGACCCATTGACCACAGCCTTTTAAGACTCTGAGGACCCAGCCAGGCTGTACCTGAACCCCTGACCCGCAGAAGCTATGAGATAATCAATGTGTGTTGCTTTCAGCTGCTTATTTTGTGGTCATCTGTCACACAGCACTAGAAAGCGAGCACAGCAAACTATAGTCTACAAGCCGAATATGTTCCGCGGCTTGTTTTTTGCAAGCCCTACAAGCTAAGGAGGATTTTTCCATTTTTAAGTCATTAAAACAAGTCAAAAGAAGACCATTTGTGACCTGTGAAAATTGTCTGAAATTCCAACTTCAGTGTCCATAAATGAAGTTTTACTAGAATTCAGCCACATCCGTTCATTGATGTACTCTCTAGGGCTGCTCACGTGTGACATTGGCACAGCTGAGTAGCAATGCAGAGACTAGACAAACCAAAAAGCCTAAAATATTTACTATCTGGCCCTTCTCAGAAGAAAAAAAAGTAGTGCTGGCCCTTTATCTAGTGGAAGGACAGATACATAATAGATTAATTATAAGCTCAAAAGAGGCATAAGATGTGAGTAAGAGAGTTTTCCAGATGGAAAGCAGAGGAAGGTCAAAGGCAGAAAACTCATGGAGCTAGGAGAGGACTGAATGATCACGGTGTACAAGGAACTCCCCAGAAGCCTGGAGTCCTGCTCACCATCCTGCAACTCCATGGATGTTCTGAGGTCCCATCAGAGTACCATTAGACCAGACACCAAGCTTCGGGGAGATCATTGCCTATAGTCAGATCCACAGTTTAATCCGTATCATTAGACTGCTCTTGTGGTGTGCCTGAGGCTATTGGCCAAGCCATGTCACACAGGCTTCTGCCTAAATGAGTCTGCTGATACAACTCCCTGCCCACGTCTGAATGCCATGAAATCCACAAATGATGACTTTCCAAAGAGGAAAACGTGGATATTGTACTATCGTTCTTGTTTGGGGGTGGGCAGGGGGCAGTGTTTCCCTCCAGTTTAGTAGCTACAGATCGCAGTCTGTTACTGGGTTACTTAAAGTTTCTCCTCCTTTTCTCGTGTGCTCTACTCCCATCTTCTTCTCTGACAATCAATGTCTGTTCTTTTGTAAGTGGTGCTGAAACAAAAAGCACACAACCAGCACCACCTAGGAATGGTCAGGCGGCCTTACCAGTGAATGCGTCACGGTCTGGGCTGCAGGGAGAGAAGGTTCCAGAAAAAACATCTATTTCTGCTTTATTGACTATGCCAAAGCATTTGGCTGTGNAAACAAAAAGCACACAACCAGCACCACCTAGGAATGGTCAGGCGGCCTTACCAGTGAATGCGTCACGGTCGGGGCTGCAGGGAGAGAAGGTTCCAGAAAAACATCTATTTCTGCTTTATTGACTATGCCAAAGCATTTGGCTGTGTGGATCACAACAAACTATGGAAAATTCTTAAAGAGATGGGAATACCAGACCACCTGACCTGCCTCCTGAGAAATCTGTGTGCAGGTCAGGAAGCAACAATTAGAACTGGACATGGAACAACAGACTGGTTCCAAATCAGGAAAGGAATATGTCAAGGCTGTATATTTTCACCCTGCTTATTTAACTTCTATGCAGAGTACATCATGAGAAACCTGGGCTGGATGAAGCACAAGCTGGAAACAAGATTGCAGGGAGAACTATCAATAACCTCAGATATACAGATGACACCATCCTTATGGCAGAAAGTGAAGAAGAACTAAAGAGCCTCTTGATGAAAGTGAAAGAAGAGAGTGAAAAAGTTGGCTTAAAGCTCAGTATTCAGAAAACTAAGATCATGGCATCTGGTGCCATCACTTTATGGCAAATAGATGGGGAAACAGTGTCGGACTTTATTTTGGGGGGCTCCAAAATCACTGCAGATTGTGACTGCAGCCATAAAATTTAAAAACGCTTACTCCTTGGAAGGAAAGTTATGACCAACCTAGACAGCATATTAAAAAACAGAGACATCACTTTGTCAACAAAGGTCCGTCTAATCAAGGTTATGGTTTTTCTAGTAGTTATGTATGGATGTGAGAGCTTTCTATAAAGAAAGCTGAGTGCAGAAAAATTGATAATGCTTTTGAACTGTGGTGTTGGAGAAGACTCTTGAGAGTCTCTTGGACTGCAAAGAAAGCCAACCACTCCATCCTAAAGGAGATCAGTCCTGAGTGTTCATTGGAAGGACTGATGTTGAAGCTGAAACTCCAATACTTTGGCCACCTGATGGGAAGAGCTGACTCATTAGAAAAGACCCTGATGCTGGGAATGATTGAAGGCATGAAGAGGAGGGGATGACAGAGGATGAGATGGTTGGATGGCATCACCAACTCGATGGACATGAGTTTGGGTAAGCTCTGGGAGTTGGTAATGGACAGGGAGGCCTGGTGTGCTGTGGTCCATGGGGTCGTGAAGAGTTGGACACGACTGAGCCTCTGAACTGAACTGAACTGTTCAGTCCAGCACAATGTCCATGGCTGAAGAAGTGATAAGACTCTAACAAGCCTCTAATTACAGAGTGGTGCTGGAGATATGATTTCTAATTTTGCCAGTGGTCCGGTCAGAGGATTTCTGAAGCAAAATGCACAGGAGAAAAGGAAAGATATATTCATCTGAATGCAGAGTTCCAAATAATAGCAAGGAGAGATAGGCAGCTTTCCTAAGGGATTAATGCAAAGAAATAGAGAAAAACAATAGAAGGGGAAGATTAGAGGTCTTGTCAAGAAAGTTAGAGATACCAAGAGAACATTTCAAGCAAAGATGGGCACAATACAGGACCAGAAGTGGTCTGGATCTAACAGAAGCAGAAGATACTAAGAAGAGGTGGCAAGAAGACACAGAAGAACTTTACAAAAAAGATCTTCACCATCCAGATAACCATGATGGTGCGATCACTTACCTAGAGCCAGATATCCTGGAATGCAAAGTCAAGTGGGCCTTAGGAAACATCACTATAACAAAGCTAGTGGAGGTGATGGAATTCCAGTTGAGCTATCTCACATCCTAAAAGATGATGCTGTGGAAAGTGCTGCACTCAATATTTCAACAAATCTGGCAAACTCAGCAGTGGGACTGGAAAAGATCAATTTTCATTCCAATCCCAAAGAAAGGTAATGCCAAAGAATGTTCAAACTATCACACAACTGCACTCATCTCACACGCTAGCAAAGTAATGCTCAAAATTCTCCAATCTAGGCTTCAACATGAATTGAGAACTTCCAGATGCTCAAGCTGTATTTAGAAAAGGCAGAGGAATCAGAGATTAAATTGCCAACACTGGTTGGATCACAGAAAAAGCAGGAAAATTCCAGGAGAACATTTACCTGTGCTTTATTGACTATACCGAGTTCTTTGACTGTGTCAATTAAACAAACTGTGGAAAACTATTAATACGTGGAAATATCAGACCACCTTACTTACCTCCTGAGAAATCTGTATGCAGGTCAAGAAGCAATGTTAGAACTGGACATGGAACAACAGAGGAGTTCCAAACAGAGAAAGGAGTACCTCAAGGCTGTAGACTGTCACCGTTCTTATTTAACTTAAATGCAGAGTACATCATGTGAAATGCCAGGCTGGATGAAGGACATCTTTAATGAAAGGGACATCTTTTTTTGGTTTTAGTTCTAGAAGGTCTTGTAGGTCTTCATAGAATCGTTCAACTTCAGTTTCTTCAGCATTAGTGGTTGGGGCATAAACTTGGATTACTGTGATATTGGTTTGCCTTGAAAACGAACAGGGATCATTCTGTCATTTTTGAAACTGCACCCAAGTATTGCATTTGAGACTCTTGTTGACTCTGAGGCTGCTCCATTTCTTCTAAGGGATTCTTACCCACAGTAGTAGATATAATGGTCACCTTAATAAAATTTACCCATTCCTGTCCATCTCAGTTCACTGATTCCTAAAATGTTGATGTTCACTCTTGCCATCTCCTGTTTGNAAGAGACATTAAGTCAGATGGAGAAAGACATACAGTATGATACACCTGATATGTGGAATCTAAAAAATACAGCAAACTAGTGAACAAAAAGAGGAACAAGAAATACATATGTCAGTAACAGCAGCAAATAAAGTGCTTAACAAAACTGGACTGAGGAGACTCTCAGTAAGTTTTAGGAAATACGATCATTGTAACGGCAAGTGAAGTGAAAGGTGCTTAGTCATGTCCGAGTCTTTGCAATCCCATGGACTATGCAGTTCATGGAATCTTCCAGGCCAGANCAAGAAATACATATGTCAGTAACAGCAGCCAATAAAGTGCTTAACAAAGCTGGACTGAGAAGACTCTGAGTAAGTTTTAGGAAACATGATCATTGTAACGGCAAGTGAAGTGAAAGGTGCTTAGTCATGTCCGAGTCTTTGCAACCCCATGGACTATGCAGTTCATGGAATCTTCCAGGCCAGAATACTGGAATGGTCAGTCTTTCCCTTCTCCAGGGGATCTTCCCAACCCAGGAATCAAANAAGTGAAGTGAAAGGTGCTTAGTCATGTCCGAGTCTTTGCAATCCCATGGACTATGCAGTTCATGGAATCTTCCAGGCCAGAATACTGGAATGGGCAGTCTTTCCCTTCTCCAGGGGATCTTTCCAACCCAGGAATCAAATCCAGGTCTCCCACATTGCAGGCGGATTCTTTGCCAGCTGAGCCATAAGGGAAGCCCTAGTAATGGTGGGCCACTATTTTGAAGGTGATGAAGATGATGGTAAAGATGAGAATGAGGATGGTGATGCTAGAAAAACAGGACACAAACCAGCTATTATTCATCTGCACAGTCCCACTGAATAGGCTCCTCAACTTGTAGAGTTGAAAAAGTAAAAGCAAGTGCCCCCCAGCCACCAATTCTGAGTCAGAGTCAGGACAGGACAGACCAGAGAGAGAGAACTGATGCTCACACAGAGGAGAACTTCGCCTCCAATAATTACATCTTCTCGGGGCAATGATCCCCCAGCATGATGCGTTCATAAATCAAGGCATCACTTATGGGGTCTATATCCTCAGACCTGTCCACATTACAATGCCAGCGATTGTGTGCCTGGGTTCTCATCTGTTTCAGCCCAGATGCTTTACAGGGATCTGAATCCATCGGTGATTTCTTAGCTCTCTGAGACAAGGAAGTCTACCTCAATACAATATTGCAAAAATGAATCTTTGACGCTTGATTCATATTTACATTAACAACTGGGAATAGAAATTGTGGCTCTTTGTAAACAAGAGGTTCAGTGGAGGCTGGGGAGATGGAAAACTAAGGTGAGTTTTGCCGTGAGGGGTGATGGTAATAAATGTCATCAAGTGAGAAATATTCGAGCCCTATTTCCAGAAACTGGAGGCAGTAGTTCAAGGCAGAAAAGCCACAATAATTATATTGCTCAGAAGCTAACAGCACATATAAATCTGGTGCCTTAAGCTCCCGCCCATGGATTCGCTTTCCAAATAGCATTTTGGCAGCATCGTTTCTGGGAGCTAGAATCCCCTCTTCTGTCTAGAGATTTCAGGTAAATTGTGCCCCTGCAAAAGGTAGTTACTATCAGACTTTTTTTCTTGCTTTGCTTGTTTTTTGTTTAGGCAATATAGGTCCCACCATTTACCTGGTAAATTCCCAGCCCAAGGAAGGAGAAAGTCAGATGGTGTTTGGCTTGGGGTCTCTTTGCTGCCAGCGGCCACCGTGTGCGTGGTTTCTCTCTGCTCCATCCCGGACAAGTACCACTTGAACCTGGGCTTAGGCCATCAACCTCAGAAAAGCTCTGCTCAGGCAATTTCCAAGTTACTAAACGGGTCTCCTCAGTCACCTGGCTTTAAGACGTCACTGAAGATCATGCCAGCGTCTGAGTCTATCTACAAAAATGCATTCAAAATTTGTCACGCTGAAGGAAGGGATTGGCCTGTGTCTGGGAAAAGCTCAGTTTCACAGCGTGAATGCTGGAGAGCCAGGAAGGAATCTTAAAGTCACACGCTTCTGAAATGCAGAGACAAATGGTGAGCATTCCGTTTAGTGGCAGATTTTACACTTTGAAGTAAATTAAAACTCTTGGATTTGGTAGCAATCACAGCTTCCTGGTGGCTCAGACCGTTAACAATCTGCCTGCAATGCAGGAGATGTAAGTTTGATCCCCAGGTCAGGAATATCCCCTGGAGAAGGGAACAGCAACCCACTCCAGTATTCTTGCCTGGAGAATTCCATGGACAAAGGAGTCTGATGGGCTACAGTCACGGGGTCACAAAGAGTCAGACAGGACTCTTTCTGTGTTGAGACCCAGGACCAAACAGAGGGCAATGGTGTGAAGTCACTGCGGGAGGGTCAGATAGAGAAGGTGCTTGGGGCTGGGGCAGGGCAGACCCATCCCTCACCCATCTGATCTGCTCCCCCCCAGCTAATTCGCAGTGCCCCTTGCTGTCACCCCACAAGAATATGATGACACTGAAAAACATGGAAGGACATGAGGCAGGATACGTGAGTCCAGGAGAGTAAAGTGTGGAACATGTCACAATTGCATTTATTCTGAGGTCGTGTCAATATCATAGTTGGTTCAAGATCAAGACCCAAGTTAAACATAAACCAAGACCACCATCTCATAGAGCCCTTCCTCCCACCTGAGTAGCCCTTCCCCAGCTACCCCAAGGTATTTTCTAAGGGACACATTTGCCAAGCATGTTGTTGATATTTAGTCCCTAAGTCCTGTCTGACTCTTTGTGACCCCATAGACTGTAGCCCAGCAGGTTTCTTTGTCCATGAGATTCTCCAGGCAAGAGCATTGGAGTGGGTTGCCATTTCCTCTTCCAAGGGATCTTCCCAACCCAGGGATCAAACCCAAGTTTCCTGCGTCTCTTGCATTGGCAGGTGGATTCTTTACCGCTCCACCAGGGAAGCCTGAATTACAGCGTGCCTTGTAATTTCCTTATATTTTAAGGCTGAAAAATATTCTTTGGTATGCAGACACCACACTGTTTTTAACCATTCATCTGTGGATGGACGTTTAGTTTGCTTTGAACTTTTGATGACTTTGAACAATACTGCAATGAATAGAGCTGTATAAATATTAGTTCTTGTCCCTGCTTTCGACTGTTCAGGGTATATACTCAAAAGTAAAATTGATGTCTCCATTTTCCTGACTCCTGCCTCCATCTCTCAAATGGTCTTGATGTCAGGCCCAGAGAAGAGTGTCTTCTGGGACTCCGCAAACCCCCCAAAGGACCAGGCTGCCGCTTCCATTTCTGTAAGTTGTTGCCCTTCAGTTGTTGGGTCATGTCCAACTCTTTGCGACACCATGGACTGCAGCAAGCCAGGCTTCAGCCCTCTCCTTGAGCTTGCTCAAACTCATGTCCATTCTATGAGCTGGCCTTTCTCAAAAGACCTTGGCTGGGAGGGGCCTGGAACTCTACGCATACATCAACCTGGAAAAGGGTATTTTCCTAAGTTTTCCAAAGTTTCTCTGGCTGCAACTTGCACATAAGGACTCATGTCCTTCCATGATCCTAATTGGATCTCATCTGGGTCCAAGCTGTGTCTGTTCCCCTCACCCTTGCCCTTTGCTCCAGGGCATCTTTGAAGAGCTGTTTCTTCCTGCCTCTCAGTCCTATTTCCTTCCAAGGGGCTTCATGGTCTTTCATACAAAGACAAATGAAAACATACCTTCTCAGAGAAGACGTTCTCCTCCTAACTAGCATGATGTATCCAGCCCAGGAAATTTGTGTTTGAGAAAAATGTTGAACTCCTCCAAACCTTAAAATTCAACATTCAAAAAACTAAGATCACGGCTTCTGGTCCCATCATTTCATGGAAAAATAGATGGGGAAAAAGTGAAAACAGTG
>SJYW01023098.1:253621-277740 GCA_006410735.1 Raphicerus campestris
ACTCTTCGAATCCTCTTTGGACTCAGAATAGATATGTTCATTTTTCCTTCCCATATAGGAGCATCCTCTGTGCCACTAAATGCATTGAGGATGCAGCGTTTCTTGAAAGTGGTACACTGGTTTCTCCAGACCTATTCTTCCACAAAGCTGATGCCCATTCTGTAAGTTTTGATGCTGAAATGTCTTTTACTAAAAGGTATCCATGAAAGGTTTCCCAAATGACTACCAGGACTTATATTCAATCTTTGAATACTCCTGGAATAAAAACCAAATTCATAGCTTTAGGGACAATGACGACAACTCAACAATCGCCTGGCCAAGACCTATTGTAATATTCCACTGATGGTGGGATATATCCCAAGTCTGGAGAAGTTAAAATATGCATGTTTTGAGAGCCAATGAAATACAGTGTGTTTCAGGCACTTTCATTCATCACCCAACTTGTATTTATTGTACCTCTATGATATAGCATAGGGCTTCACTAGTAGCTCAGCTGGTAAATTCTGATTGCAATGCAGGAGACCCCAGTTCGATTCCTGGGTCCAGAAGTTGTCCTGGAGAAGGGATGGGCTACCAATTCTAGTATTCATTGGCTTCCCTGGTGGCTCAGATGTTAAAGAATCTGCCCATAATGCAGGAGACCTGGGTTCAATCCCTGGGTTGGGAAGATCCCCTGGAGGAAAGCATGGCAACCAACTCCAGTATTCTTGCCTGGAGAATCACCATGGAGCCCACCTGGTGGGCTACAGTCCACAGGGTCGCAAAGAGTCAGACATAGCTGAGCGATGAAGCACACGTGATATCACAGACAGTGAGTGAGGCACTGAGTTACAGCAAATGCTTTATACAGGATTACAGTGGAATGTCTCTGGAGTCATGAATGAGAGTCTCTTTTAACTCCCACAACAAGCCTGCAAAATTGGCATAGATACACTCATTTGAAAAAGTGAACTGAAAGTGTTAGTCACTCAGTCCCATCCAACTCTTTGGGACACCACGGACTGTACAGTCTGCCAGGCTCCTCTGTCCATGGAATTCTCCAGGCAAGAATACTGGAGTGGTTTGCAATTCCCTTCTCCAGAAGATCTTCTTGGCCCAGGGATTGAGCCTGGGTATCCTGCATTGCAGGCAGAGTCTTGACTGAGACACCGGGGAAGCCCATATTCAACTTACTGGTAAGGAAACCAGTGATGGAGCTTGGACAGTGAACAGGGTCTTTCTTACTCTTAAATCTATATGCATTCCATTAAAAACATTAAAAGAACATAATTCAGAACCGACCTAAACAGACCAGCTGTTAGAAACCTATAAAAGTTTTCTCCAATTCTTTGAAAAAGGAATTGGAAATAAATATCAGAAGTCCACTGTGTCATAGCTGTTGGATAAAATGATCCTCACGCTGACTGTCCTCAGTTCTTGCTCCAGAGCATGGGGTTGGAAATTCTCAGCTAAACCATTTAAAGTCACCAAAGAATATCTTGGATTTTACTGCAGATGGAAAATGTAACTTGTATAGTTGTGGTAAAGAGTAGTCATTGAGAGCACAGATTTTAAAGCTGCCTGGGTCAAACTTGGCTGTACTACTTACCAGATACGTGACCTTGGGTAGGTTATCTTCATAGCTTAGTTTCCTCTTCTGTAAAGTGGAAACGTTGATGATCTTATTTCCCTTATAAGCTGTAGTAAAGGTTAAATGAGTTAATATATATAAAACATTCAGAATAATATATTATATGTAGTCAGCGTAAGTATAAGCCAGAATATTATTATTCCAAAATATTTCTGTACCTAAACTGGTGTTCGTCCAACTCATTGGAAAAGACCCTAAAGCTGGGAAAGATTGAAGATAAAAGGAGAAAAGGCAGCAGAGGATAAGATGGTTAGATAGCATCACCAACCCAACAGACATGAATTTGAGCAAACTCCAGGAGGTAGTGTAGGACAGGGGAATCTGGCATGCTGCAGTCCATGGGTGCAAAGAGTCGGACACGATTCAGCAACTGAACAACAAACGCCACCCGCATTGGCCTAACATTATGCCTAAACTGGTGTCCCACTGAAATCCTGGCATTCCAAAAGAGTACCTGAAAAATCATCAAGTGAATGAATAGAAGTTGCTTTCACAAGGGGTGTTTCTGGTTAAGGAGCAGGGTATTACCCTTGTGCCAGCAGAGACATACTCTGTTCATCCCCAGGCATACTTATCAGCAAGTAAGTTTTGAAGCATGAGATGTAAAGGGATCTCAGAAATCAGAAATCATTCTGTCACTCACATACAATCCAGTTCAGATTTTAAAATACCTTGTTTATAGAAGCTCAACTCTGAGTTCACTTAACCTTGAATGAATGCTTAAAACGTTATTTTCTAGTGAAAAAAAAAGTGATGTGTTAGTGGCTTAGTCGTGTCTCTTTGCAACCCCACAGACTGTAGCCCGCCAGGCTCCTTTATCCATGCAATTCTCCAGGCAAGAATACTGGAATGGGTAGCCACTCCCTCCTTCAGGGGGTCTTCCCAACCCAGGGATCGAACCCAGCTTTCCTGCATCGCAGGCAGATTCTAGAGTGCCTCACGTTTCTTTTAAGTGGCATCAGAGGAGTAGCCTTCAATTAAACCTGAACGTGTAGAATGGAAATGCTTAAGATCAATGCCCACTCTTTTATTACTTTATAATTAACAGAGTGACTACTCTGCCCTGACAATTACAGCTTACTGTGGGAGGGGAAGCCCCTCCCCCAGGATGGGAGTTGAAGAAGTGGGTGAGATAGACTGTAATCCTTTAGAGAAAGTCTTTTAGAGTCTTCTCATTTTCCTGAGGCTTTGTTTGAAAGCTTCTGCTGCTGCTCCATTTCAACTCTTGTTGCATTTATGCATTATGAATTTCTTTTGCAATGAACTGAGACCTGGTTTGGGGCTGCCCTGGTGGCTCAGATGGTAAACAATCTGCTTCCACTGCAGGAGACCCAGTTCAGGCCCCTGCGCCTGGAAGCTCTCCTGGGGAAGGGAATGGCACCCCCCTCCAGCATCCTTGCCTGGAGAATTCCATGGACAGAGGAGCCTGGCGGGCTACGGTCCATGCAGTCACAAAGAGTCGGACAAGACTGAGTGACTAACACTAACGTCACTGAGTGACTAACACTAACGTCACTGCAGTTTTTAGAGCTGCTTAAAGACGAACGCGCTTGGCCGCTGTCGGAGCACTGAAGGAAGCCGTGCTCTTTGGAGCTGCCCCGAGGAGCTGGCGGACAGAGGGCTGAGGGGAACAAACGGCATCACCCGAAAGAGGAGAGGAGCTGGAACGTGAGACCTGGTGCCAGAACATCAGAGGAGCCTGAGCCCTGGTCCAGAACATGGGTGTTCACAGCTGGTTTTGTCTACCCAGCAACTTGTATTTATTTCCCTTCAAAGAGTCCCTCATCTCTCGTTCTCAGTTTGTGGATTTCCAGTGGGACTGATCACGCCCATCCCGAGAATGACCATAACATTTATCCTTCAAATACATTTTGGGGACATTTTTAAATTAGTTACAGGATAATCACAGTATTTGATGGTCTTTGCCACACATCAGTATGAACAGGCCATAGGTATACATGTGTCCCCTACATCCTGAACTCCCCTTCCACCTGCCCCCCCACCCTACCCCTCCTGGCCGTCACCAAGCACCACTGTCCATGCCCGCATCATACACCCGACTCTCACTGGTTACCTGTTTTACAGATGGCAAGGCGCATGTTTAAATGCTGTTCTCGCACATCATCCCACCCTCGCCTTCTCCCACTGAGTCCAAGTCTGATCTTTGTGTCTCCCTTGCTGCCCTGCATGCAGGACCGTCGGTGCCATCTTTCTAGGCTCCATATGTATGCGTTAATATACGGGTACTTTCTCTTTCCGACTTACTTCACTCTGTGTAATAGGCTCTAGGTTCATCATTCTCATCAGAACTGACTCAAATGCATTCTTTTTTATAGCTGAGTAATATGCCTGGAGAGGGTGTGGAGAAAAGGGAACCCTCTTACACTGATACAATCACTACAGAGAACAGTATGCAGATTCCTTAAATAACCAGGGATAAGACCACCATACAACCCAGCAATCCCACTGCTGAGCATGCACCCTGAGAAACCAGAACTGGAAAAGACTCATGGACCCCAGTGTTCATTGCAGCACTATTTGCAACAGCTAGGACATGGAAGCAACCTAGATGTGCTTCGGCAGATGAATGGAAAAAGAAGTTGTCAGGCATTTTTTAAAGTAATTTTTTTAAGGTGACCTTATATAATTTTGAAATATTTATTTACTGACCAGCAAACTGGTTTTCTTCGATCAGTAGGCCTATAAAATCGTTCTATTCAAAAACTGTTTTCAAAAGTAAATATTTTCTTAGATAACTAATGAAAACCTACTGCATAGCACAGCAAACTCCATTTGGTGCTCTGTGGTGACCTAAACTGGAAGGAAACCCAAAAAAGAGGGGAGATATACATATATATGTGTGTATGTCCAGCTGATCCCCGTTGCTGTAGAGCAGAAACTAACGCGACGCTGTAGACAATCATATCCCAGTGAAAATTAACTTTAGAAAGGACACTGCCAACAAAATATGACTCTAATTTTAAAAAGTAAATATTTCTACTTTGTGTGAAATATAATCTTCTACATTTCCATTGGAGTGACGTTTACAATGTTGTGATGGTTTCGGGTGCACCGAAAAGTGAATCAGTTACACATGTCGATACATCCACTCTCTTTAGATTCTTTTCCCATATAGGTCGCAGTATTCCCTGAGCTATATACAGTAGGTTCTTACTAGTTTTATATTTTATGATAGCAGTGTGTATATGTCAGTCCCAATCTCCCAATTTATCCCTCCCCCTAGAATCACAGATGTATTTTTTTCTATGTAATATTTTCTAAGTATGCAATATTTTCTAAAAATAATTGTGACGAGTAGAGTAAAATGGAAGAAACTTTCTTTACATTGATTTTCTGAACATTCAAAATAACAGAATAATTAGTCTTAATACATTGAGTACTTCAATTTCTTAACCATATCTATCTCTAGTAAAATGTCAGTTATTTTCTGAAGAATGGACGGTTTTATCAGTTTTAATGTTTTCACACAATTGCCTGTCCTGCTTTTCCAAATTGTATTACATATTTCATAAACTTTGAAACTGTTGAAAGCTTCGGTTGACACTTGTTTGTAGATTTAAACATTTCTAATATCTGCTTATTAGTGGGCACTAAGGAAAAAAAGAGGCATGTTCTGACATGCTGAGGATTTTTTATATCTGACACTAGTTTAATTACAATAAATTGGGTGGTTCAGTTATTCAAGCTGCACGTACCAAAAAATAATGTTTAAAATTTGACAGACAAAGCTCTATTTTCATTAGTAGAATATTACAGTTTAATTGGATGCAATTTTGAATTATATGTATAATTCAACCAATCCCAAGTAAAAAATTGCAAATATAGGCTTTATAATTCAGGCTTCATAATTAAAAAAATACTATTTTACTTTGACATTGTGTTGTACCAAAAACTGCATTTGTTTTATTATTGTTAGACAAATAACTTTATTTTTAATGTTTACTTTTTGAACGTAATTTACAAGAGTCTCCATAATGCCATATAATTCACCCTCAATAGAATTTCTGAATTTATTTAGTTTCCAATGTTTGGGTGAAAAATTTAAACCTTTATAAAATTTAGCTAATGTCATCAGTATTCCAGAAACAGTCTGCTCCAGTTCCTGGGTCCTGAAGTGAAGACACAAAAGCAAACCTTTAACCAAGCCACACAGACATGCAGTGCCAGCAAGCAGTAACGCGTCCCGGTGGGGTAAGCCCCTGACGTTTGTAGTCATTTGTTTTCAAGGCGTAACTAGCCTGACGGTTCTCAAAGTGTGGTCCTCAACCCCTGGGAGTGCCCAGACTCGAGTGTCCGAGAAGTCAAAACTGCTTTGATAATAATACGAGGACACTGTCCACCTTTCCCACCCTGTTGACCCATTAACGGCAGAACAGCAATGGCAGGTGGCGCCCCTGGTCCTTATCCGCAGTCACATGGCGCCGCCACTCTGTGCCAGCGCTCACTGCATTTTGCATCCATGCAGCCAAAGTTTGTTTAAAAATGCAAATTTCACTTCATCACCCAATGAAACGGAAGAAAAAGGGCTAATTTTATAGGTCTCACTCTTGAGTACACATCTTCTCAATACTCTGTGATGAAATGGAAAGTGGGCAGAAAGCTGTTCACTGTGCTCTGATGTGAGGAAGGTCACTTGTGACTGATCTGCAAGCTGAATTAGCCGCTTTTTCATTCAAAAAACTTTTTTATTTGAAAGGGTAACTGACAAACTATGGTTACTCATACTTAGTCAACTGTCAAAGACTTTCTTGCCAGTGCTAAACTTCAGTGAATATTAGAATTCAATTAATATTAGAATGTTAATGCTAGTATTATTATTAAAATATTAGTACTCAATGAATATTTTAATGTTTTTAAGCTTGTATCTGTCATTGTGATCTTGGCACTTTCTAATCAAGATTTTTTTTTCCTGATGGGATCAGCGGTGATATTAATGAAGGTTTTCTGATATTATGTAATGAAATATTGGAGAAGGCAATGGCACCCCACTCCAGTACTCTTGCCTTGGGAATCCCATGGATGGAGGAGCCTCATAGCCTACAGTCCATGGAGTCGCTAAGAGTCCGACACGACTGAGCAACTTCACTTTCACTTTTCACTTTCATGCACTGGAGAAGGAAATGGCAACATACCCCAGTGTTCTTGCCTGGAGAATCCCAGGGACAGAGGAACCTGATGGGCTTCCGTCTGTGGGGTCGCACAGAGTCAGACACGACTGAAGCGACTTAGCAGCAGCAGCAGCAGTAATGACATATGTCACCATTCAGAAGATCTGTATAACTCAGTGAACCAATATTTTCCAAACAACCAATCTTGAAATTGAAAATTCGTGGGTAAAAGACACTCAATGTACAAGAGAGATCAATGAATTTTAATTTCAGATTCCACATTGCAATTAGCTGTTGAATTTTTGTGTTGCATCAGAGAATATTCACAAGTGCCTTAAATACTCTGCACTTTCCAAATTATGTATCTTTGAGAAGCCAATTTTTCTTCATAAATTTCAAACTGATATGTCACAATGGAGAAGATGCATGAACTGTTTATCAAAGACCTAGAAGAACTAAAAAACAAGCAAACAGAGATGAACAATACACTAGAAAGAATCAGTGGCAGAATAACCGAGGCAGAAGAGTGGATAAGTGACCTGGAGGAAAGAACGCTGGAAATTACTTCCACAGAACAGAGTACAGAAAAAAAATATGAAGAACCATGAAGACGGCTTAAGAGACCACGGGGACAACAGTAAGCACGCCACATTCACATTATAGGGACCCCAGAAAGAGAGGAGAGAAAGGACCCAGGGAAATATGTGAAGAGATAATAGCTGAAAACTTCCCTAACATGGGAAAGAATTCAGTCAGTCAAGTCCATGAAGCACAGAGAGTCCCAGGCAGGATAAATTCAAGGAGGAACACACAGAGACATAGTCATCAAACTGACAGAAATTATAGAAAGATAAAATATTAAAAGAAACAAGGGAGAAATGACAGATAACATGCCAGAGAACTCCCATGCGGTCATCAGCTAACTCTCCAACAGAAACTCGAGCCAGAAGGGAATGGGACAACATACCCGAAGCGATGAAAGGGGGGAAAAGCTAAACACTTTGGCACAAGAGAAGCAGGTATGAGAATCCAGCTGTCTTCATTAAGTCAGACATGAAAGATATTTGCAGAAATGTAAATCCATACTACTCTTCTCATTAATACTTCTGGTTTGAAAAATAAATATTTTTCAATATGATTTAACACATAATGGGTTTATCATTTTATAGGAATTAATAAATTGGTGTGTTTAAATTTCGTTTCACTTTTATATGGAAATATCAAGAGATATAACATACTTGAACAAAAACTCTTTGGAGTCCTCAATAATTCTAAGTGTATAGAGGGGGTCCTGAAAATCAGTGTTTGAGAACTACGACTGGACTGTCGCAGTCCCAGGAGGACCAGTGAGGAGACAGGCGCCCCATGGGAACTTGAACAGGCAAAGCTTAATACAAAGGTTGCTGACCCAAGAATTTCCCACCATCATAAAGGAGTGACTATAAAGATGAACCTAGAACTCTGAATAATGCCCTACGGGGCTTCCCTGGCCATCCAGTGGTTGACCAACCACCTTCCAGGTGCAGCCGTGGGTGTGAGTTCCATCCGTCCTCAGAGAGTTAAGATTGCACATGCCCCATGGCCAGAAAAAAAAAAAAAAAAAAAAAACCNGCGATGGTGCGGGGCCCCTCGAGAGCCTGGGAAGTCTCTGCTAGGGTCCTTGCACACCTGTGTCCAGCCTGTGACAGAGCAGAGGATGGAGAGGGAGAGGTGAGCTACTAAAGAGCTGAGGCGCGTCCCTTCCCTTCTGTGTTAGCGAGAGGAAGACTCAGACTCGTGGGGCAAGCCTGAAGTGGCCATGTGGGAAGGAGCCACCGTCAAGGCCTCTTGGGAAGGCCTTGCCCAGGAGAAGAGGCCTGGTGGGACAAAGAAGCCAACACAGAAAGGCACCGTGGCACCAGAAGGTGGTAGCTATGGCAGTTCCTTCCCTGGGGGCTCAGATCATAAAGAATCTGCCTGCAACGCAGCAGACCCAGGTTTGATCCCTGGGTTAGGACGATCTTCTGGAGGAGAGCACAGCAACCCACTCCAGAATTCTTGCCTGGAGAATCCCATGGACAGAGGAGCCTGATGGACTACAGTCCATGGGGTCACAGAGAGTTGGACACGACTGGGCGACTAACCCTTTCACTTTTGTTTCACTTTCATGGCAGCCTAGTGGCCAAGGGTTACACCTGCTGGAAGAGAAAGCTATATTAAGCATTGCTGGTTGGAGGCAGTGGCTAGAGGACTCCAGCTGAGATGTACTCAATGAAATAATTAGCCTGTAAAACTGCCATTCCCAGATAGCGCCTGTGGCTGAATATACCTGCATCAGCCCAGCATACCCTCCTGATCCTGCATTCTTCCTGGAACCAATTTACCGGCACCCTCGGAGGTGAACACGCCAGCCTCAAGCAAGCCTCCAGAAGAGTGTAGCCCCAGACGACATCTGACAGCAATTTCAGGGAGACTCTGAGCCAGGATCCCCAAACTAGCCACCCCTAAAAGAGAAACTGAGGAGGATAAGGAATAATGGTTTTTTAACCCACTGTTTGTTACGCAGCAGCAGAGAACTAGCAAGTGGCCCCACCCACAACTGTGATTGAGAATGGAGGAGAGCTCCAGGAATGCGCTTTTAACAAACTCGTTAGACGATCCTTCTCATGACTCAAGTCAGAGGAAGAACGGGGCCAGAGCAAGGTATCTGGGCCTTGACCTTTGATGTCTCTCTGTTCAGTGCCTCCACGAAGCTCACAGCATCTGGGTGCAACAGGCAATTTTGTTGTTCCGTCGCTAAGTCATGTCCGACTCTTTGCAACATGCCAGGCTTCCCTGTCCATCACCATCTCCAGGAGTTTGCTCAGACTCATGTCTATTTAGTCAGTGATGCCATCCAACCATCTCATCCTCTATCGTCCCCTTCTCCTCTTGCCTTCAATCTTTCTCAACACCAGGGTCTTTTCCAATGAGTCAGCTCTTCACATCAGGTGGCCAAAGTATTGGAGTTTCAGCTTCAGCATCAGTCCTTCCAATGAATGTTCAGGACTGATTTCCTTTAGGATGGACTGCTTGGATGTCCTTGCTGTCCAAAGGACTCTCAAGTCTTCTCCAACAGTTCAAAAGGATCATTTCTTTGGTGCTCAGCCTTCTTTATGGTCCAGCTCTCACATCTGTACATTACTACTGGAAAAACCATAGATTTGACTATAAGGACCTCTGCTGGCAAAGTAATGTCTCTGCTTTTTAATATGCTATCTAGGTTTGCCATAGCTTTTCTTCCAAGGAGCAAGTTCTTTCAATTTTATGGCTGCAGTCACCATCTGCAGTGATTTTAGAGCCTTAGAAAATAAAGTCAGCCACCGTTTCCATTGTTTCCCCATCTATTTGGCATGAAGTGATTATTGCAACAGGCAAACATCGTTTTGCGATCTTGGATTTTGTTGAGATATAGCTGACATGTAATATTGTGTCAGTTTGCAGTGTACAGCATGGTGATTTGATACACTTAAATATAACAACACAACGACCACCATAGCGTTCCATGAGGCATCTATCACATCACATAATTATCATCTCTGTGACGATCTGCTCTCTTACAACTCTGAAGTATAGAATACAGTATTGTTGACTATAATCTCTATCCTGTGCATTAAATATCCAGAGCGTACTCATCTTCTTGATGCAAACTGTTTAGCTATGACTGTTGAATCTGTGTTTGAAGGAGCTAGGCAGTGTTCTGGGGCAGCAGTTTCTAAGAGTCTCTGAAACAGCTCCGGAGAAACTTGCAGATAAGCCAGTCACACTTCCAGCTAAGCTCACAGCACCACCAAGTGGACATTTTAAAATATACACTGTGTTGTTAATGGCACCTCACTCCAGTACTCATGCCTGGAGAATCCCATGGACGGAGGAGCCTGGTGGGCTGCCGTCCATGGGGTCGCTAAGAGTCGGACATGACTGAGCGAATTCACTTCCAGTTTTCACTTTCCACTTTCATGCATTGGAGAAGGAAATGGGAACCCACTCCAGTGATCTTTCCTGGAGAATCCCAGGGACGGGGGAGCCTGATGGGCTGCCGTCTCTGGGGTCTCCCAGAGTCGGACACGACTGAAGCGACTTAGCAGCCGCAGCAGCACAAGTCTTGTCAAACTCTTTGTGACCACATGGACTGAAGCACGCCAGGCTTCCCTGTCCCTCACTGTCCCCTGGAGTTTACTCAAACTCATGTCCCNGTCGGACACGACTGAAGCAACTTAGCAGCCGCAGCATCACAAGTCTTGTCAGACTCTTTGTGACCACATGGACTGAAGCACGCCAGGCTTCCCTGTCCCTCACTGTCCCCTGGAGTTTACTCAAACTCATGTCCCTTGAGTCAGTCATGCTATCAAACCATTTCACTATGTATAAAACCAGTAACTAATAAGAACTGACTGTATAGCGAAGGGAAATGCATGCGCTGTGGGTCTAAACGGGAAGGAAATCCAAGGAAGAGAGGGTGTGTGTGTGTGTGTGTGTGTGTGTGTGTGTGTGTGTCTGATTCAGTTTGCTGCACGGCAGAAACAAACGCAACGTTGTCAAGCAACTACACGCCAATTAAACACACACACACACCCCTCTCATCCTAGTGGCTGCCTTTCCTACAGCTGTAGCCACGGGCACCTGCAGCCCCTCAGCTCTGGCTGAAATGCCGGCTCAGAGCCTGTTTGTCTCTCTCCTGCCGACCAGCTTTTGTAGTTTAGTCACTAAGTTGTGTCCGACTCTCTGTGACCCCGTGGACTGGAGCCCACCAGGCTCCTCTGTCCATGGGATTCTCCAGGCAAGAATACTGGAGTGGGGAGCCATGCCCATCTCCAGGGGATCTACCTGACGCACAGATTGAACCCAGGTCTCCTGCAACAGGTGGGACAGCTAGTGTCCTCATAAACGGCAAGGCCCTCTCCTCTGCCTCCTGAGAAGTCTGGTTTGGAAGGTAATGTAGGAAACCTGAATTCAGAACAAACACCACCAAAAAAGTGACGCTGGAAAAGCTTTTTCAAAATGTTGAGTCAGGTTCTGCCCATGGGAATAAACTTGTTAAAAAAAAAAAAAAAAGGAAGGAAGGAAAATCATTCCGCGTGAAATTTTTATTAACGAAAGTCTGCTTCTCCACAACACGTATTTTTCACATTCCATGAGGATTTTCTCATATCAGTAAGAACTGTTTGAAAATGTCATCTTTAATAGTGATATTAGGTTTGTCACTAGCATAGCTAAGCTGTGCTAGCCGTGTGGCTTATTTGCAGGCTGCTGTAGCATAGTGACTGAGAGCACACACTTTGTGGTCTGAACGCCTGTTCAAATGCTGACTCTCACTACTTCCTGTGTACACTTGCGCAAGTAACTTCTCTCTATGCCTCATTCTTCTCAGCTGTAAAATGGACACAAACACAGGAGTTTCTTCAATAGAACTGTGAGCACTGGTTAATCCTTGTAAAGCTGTAAACAAAGTGCTTGATAATGTTAGCTACAGTGATTCAGTTCAGCTCAGTCGCTCAGTCGCGCCCAACTCTTTGCGACCCCATGGACTGCAGCACGCCAGGCCTCCCTGTCCATCACCAACTCCTAGAGTCCACACAAACCCATGTCTATCGAGTTGGTGATGCCATCCAGCCATCGCATCCTCTGTCGACCCCTTCTCCTCCTGCCTCCAAATCCCTCCCAGCATCAGGGTCTTTTCCAATGAGTCAGCTCTTTGAATGAGGTGGCCAAAGTATTGGAGTTTCAGCTTCAGCATCAGTCCTTCCAATGAATGTTCAGGACTGATTTCCTTTAGGATGGACTGCTTGGATGTCCTTGCTGTCCAAAGGACTCTCAAGTCTTCTCCAACAGTTCAAAAGGATCATTTCTTTGGTGCTCAGCCTTCTTTATGGTCCAGCTCTCACATCTGTACATTACTACTGGAAAAACCATAGATTTGACTATAAGGACCTCTGCTGGCAAAGTAATGTCTCTGCTTTTTAATATGCTATCTAGGTTTGCCATAGCTTTTCTTCCAAGGAGCAAGTTCTTTCAATTTTATGGCTGCAGTCACCATCTGCAGTGATTTTAGAGCCTTAGAAAATAAAGTCAGCCACCGTTTCCATTGTTTCCCCATCTATTTGGCATGAAGTGATTATTGCAACAGGCAAACATCGTTTTGCGATCTTGGATTTTGTTGAGATATAGCTGACATGTAATATTGTGTCAGTTTGCAGTGTACAGCATGGTGATTTGATACACTTAAATATAACAACACAACGACCACCATAGCGTTCCATGAGGCATCTATCACATCACATAATTATCATCTCTGTGACGATCTGCTCTCTTACAACTCTGAAGTATAGAATACAGTATTGTTGACTATAATCCCTGTCCTGTGCATTAAATATCCAGAGCGTACTCATCTTCTTGATGCAAACTGTTTAGCTATGACTGTTGAATCTGTGTTTGAAGGAGCTAGGCAGTGTTCTGGGGCAGCAGTTTCTAAGAGTCTCTGAAACAGCTCCGGAGAAACTTGCAGATAAGCCAGTCACACTTCCAGCTAAGCTCACAGCACCACCAAGCGGACATTTTAAAATATACACTGTGTTGTTAATGGCACCTCACTCCAGTACTCATGCCTGGAGAATCCCATGGACGGAGGAGCCTGGTGGGCTGCCGTCCATGGGGTCGCTAAGAGTCGGACATGACTGAGCGAATTCACTTCCAGTTTTCACTTTCCACTTTCATGCATTGGAGAAGGAAATGGGAACCCACTCCAGTGATCTTTCCTGGAGAATCCCAGGGACGGGGGAGCCTGATGGGCTGCCGTCTCTGGGGTCTCCCAGAGTCGGACACGACTGAAGCGACTTAGCAGCCGCAGCAGCACAAGTCTTGTCAGACTCTTTGTGACCACATGGACTGAAGCACGCCAGGCTTCCCTGTCCCTCACTGTCCCCTGGAGTTTACTCAAACTCATGTCCCTTGAGTCAGTCATGCTATCAAACCATTTCACTATGTATAAAACCAGTAACTAATAAGAACTGACTGTATAGCGAAGGGAAATGCATGCGCTGTGGGTCTAAACGGGAAGGAAATCCAAGGAAGAGAGGGTGTGTGTGTGTGTGTGTGTGTGTGTGTGTGTGTGTGTCTGATTCAGTTTGCTGCACGGCAGAAACAAACGCAACGTTGTCAAGCAACTACACGCCAATTAAACACACACACACACCCCTCTCATCCTAGTGGCTGCCTTTCCTACAGCTGTAGCCACGGGCACCTGCAGCCCCTCAGCTCTGGCTGAAATGCCGGCTCAGAGCCTGTTTGTCTCTCTCCTGCCGACCAGCTTTTGTAGTTTAGTCACTAAGTTGTGTCCGACTCTCTGTGACCCCGTGGACTGGAGCCCACCAGGCTCCTCTGTCCATGGGATTCTCCAGGCAAGAATACTGGAGTGGGGAGCCATGCCCATCTCCAGGGGATCTACCTGACGCACAGATTGAACCCAGGTCTCCTGCAACAGGTGGGACAGCTAGTGTCCTCATAAACGGCAAGGCCCTCTCCTCTGCCTCCTGAGAAGTCTGGTTTGGAAGGTAATGTAGGAAACCTGAATTCAGAACAAACACCACCAAAAAAGTGACGCTGGAAAAGCTTTTTCAAAATGTTGAGTCAGGTTCTGCCCATGGGAATAAACTTGTTAAAAAAAAAAAAAAAAGGAAGGAAGGAAAATCATTCCGCGTGAAATTTTTATTAACGAAAGTCTGCTTCTCCACAACACGTATTTTTCACATTCCATGAGGATTTTCTCATATCAGTAAGAACTGTTTGAAAATGTCATCTTTAATAGTGATATTAGGTTTGTCACTAGCATAGCTAAGCTGTGCTAGCCGTGTGGCTTATTTGCAGGCTGCTGTAGCATAGTGACTGAGAGCACACACTTTGTGGTCTGAACGCCTGTTCAAATGCTGACTCTCACTACTTCCTGTGTACACTTGCGCAAGTAACTTCTCTCTATGCCTCATTCTTCTCAGCTGTAAAATGGACACAAACACAGGAGTTTCTTCAATAGAACTGTGAGCACTGGTTAATCCTTGTAAAGCTGTAAACAAAGTGCTTGATAATGTTAGCTACAGTGATTCAGTTCAGCTCAGTCGCTCAGTCGCGCTCAACTCTTTGCGACCCCAAGGACTGCAGCACGCCAGGCCTCCCTGTCCATCACCAACTCCTAGAGTCCACACAAACCCATGTCTGTCGAGTTGGTGATGCCATCCAGCCATCGCATCCTCTGTCGACCCCTTCTCCTCCTGCCTCCAAATCCCTCCCAGCATCAGGGTCTTTTCCAATGAGTCAGCTCTTTGAATGAGGTGGCCAAAGTATTGGAGTTTCAGCTTCAGCATTTGTCCTTCCAGTGAATACCCAGGACTGATTTCCTTTAAGATGGACTGGTTGGCTTTTTTTGTGGTCCAAGGGACTCTCAAGAGTCTTCTCCAACACCATAGTTCAAAAGCGTTAATTCTTTGGCACACAGCTTTCTTCACAGTCCAGCTCTCACATCCATACATGACTATTGAAAAAACCATAGCCTTGACTAGACAGACCTTTGTTGGCAAAGTAATGTCTCTGCTTTTGAATATGCTATCGAGGTTGGTCATAACTTTCCTTCCAAGGAGTAAGTGTCTTTTAATTTCATCACCATCTGCAGTGATTTTGGAGCCCCCCAAAATAAACTCTGACACTGTTTCTCCATCTACTTCCCAAGAAGTGATGGGACCTCAGTGATTACTGAACAATATTTCATTGTTGGTCTTTTGAGTTGTTTCAAAGATTTCAGAGATCAGTCTATTTGTTATAATTCCTTGTTCTTTTTTCTGCTTGCTTTTTTGGCTGTGCTGGGTCTTAGCTGCTGCTCGGGCTTCTCTTGAGTCGCAGCCTCTCTGGGGTGACTTCTTTTGCTGCAACTCCTGGGCTCTAGAGCACAGACCCAATAGTTGTGGCACAGAGGGTTAGTTGCTGTGTGGCGTGTGGGATCTTCCCATGCCAGGGATCAAACCCGGGTCTCCTGTATTGGCAGATAGATCCTTTGCCACTGAGCCACCAGGGAAGCCCTCCTTGTGTCTTTTTATCTTATTGAAATATAGTTAATTCACAATGCTGTGTTAATTTCTGCTGTGACTGCAGAATGATATAGTGTGTGTGTGTATTCTTTTCCATTATGGTTTATCACAGGATATTGAATATAGTTCCCTGTGCTATACAGTAGGAGCTTGTTGCTTATTCATTCTATCTTGTTTCTGATTATTTCACAGAATCTAAGATACGGGGCTACTAGATCAAATGCTGTAAAGTCTTAGGAGTATTGATAGAGATCCGATGACTCTCCTGAAAGCTTTGACGTGACCCTCCGATCAGCAGGACTGGAAAACACATGTCAGCACACACATTGAAAATAGTTGCTGGTTTGTGTCAGGGAGGAAGAGAGTGTCCTCCACCCTTCTAGGTTCTTCTGGCTGGTCTAAAATTAAATTGACATGAGACAGATTAATAGGAGAAAAGCAAATAAAAGTTTATTGACATGTACGCATGGGATAGACCCAGGAAAGTGGCCAAAGTCCTGACCTTAAATACCATCTTCAGCTGAAGACAAGAGGACCCTGTGGGCAGTGGTTTGGAATATGGAAGGGGGGAAAGACAATCCATGTGAAAATGGAAAAGAATAAACATGTTTGCTGGACCCTGCAGAGACGAGGGACACGGAGTAGACTCTGGTCTCCCTCCACCACACCCAGCCCATATTCTTCTCAGATCTCTCTGGAGGTGGCTCTGTTCTCAGAACAAGCTCTTTATCTAAATTCTTTAGGCACCTGATTATTCTTCTTTTTTTTTCATTGCTAAGACACATCTGACTGCAGCTCCATGGACTGCAGCACACTGGGCTTCCCTGTCCTCCACTGTCTCCCAGAGTTTGCACAGATTCAGGTCCACTGGGCTGATGACACTATCTGTCCTCTGTCGTCCCCTTCTCCCCCTGCCATCAATCTTTCCCAGCATCAGAGTCTTTTCCAATGAGTCGGTTCTTAGTATCAAGGTGGCCAAAGTACTGGAGCTTCAGCATCAGCATCAGTCCTGCCAATGGATATTCGGGACTGATTTCCTTTACGAGGGACTGGTGTGATCTCCTTAGTCTAAGGGAGAGGTCAAAAGAATGAAGTCCTAAATCTCATTCTTCTTAATCAGAGTAGGAGTTCCCTGGTGGCCCAGGGCTTAAGGCTCCGAGCTCCAATACAAAGCTCCAATACAGAGGGCGGGAATTCAGTCCCTGGTCAGAGAGCTGTGATCCCACTTGCTGCCAAAAAAGATAAAAATGAGAAACAAAGTTCAGATTAAAAAAACAGATGATCAGCCCAAACAACCCTCCTGCCAAAGAGATGCATGCTGAGGGAACAGATCTTGCCCCCTTACGCTTAATGATCACTCCTGCCATCTCGCTGATTCCGTTTGCATTTCTTCAACAACAAGCAAGGTGGGACATTTAATTTTCCTCTCACTCAGACTTCTAGTTCAAACTACTTTATCCAGAGATAACCTACTCTGCAAAACATTTTGGAAAGAAAATTCTCCCTGAAGATGGACCTTGTACCCCATGCTCTGTGACAACCTAGAGGGGCAGGATGGGGTGGGAGGTGGGAAGGGGAGCCAGGAGGGAGGGGACGTGTGTATACCTGTGGCTGATGTGGGTGTATGGCAGAAACCAACATTATCCTCCAATTANTTTGATCTCCTTAGTCTAACGGAGAGGTCAAAAGAATGAAGTCCTAAATCTCATTCTTCTTAATCAGAGTAGGAGTTCCCTGGTGGCCCAGGGCTTAAGGCTCCGAGCTTCCAATACAGAGGGCGAGAATTCAGTCCCTGGTCAGAGAGCTGCGATCCCACTTGCTGCCAAAAAAGATAAAAACGAGAAACAAAGTTCAGATTAAAAAAATAGATGATCAGCCCGAACAACCCTCCTGCAAAGAGATGCATGCTGAGGGAACAGATCTTGCCCCCTTACGCTTAATGACCACTCCTGCCATCTCGCTGATTCCGTTTGCATTTCTTCAATAACAAGCAAGGTGGGACATTTAATTTTCCTCTCACTCAGACTTCTAGTTCAGACTACTTTATCCAGAGATAACCTACTCTGCAAAACATTTTGGAAAGAAAATTCTCCCTGAAGATGGACCTCATACCCCGTGCTCTGTGACAACCTAGAGGGGCAGGATGGGGTGGGAGGTGGGAAGGGGAGCCAGGAGGGAGGGGACGTGTGTATACCTGTGGCTGATGTGGGTGTATGGCAGAAACCAACATTATCCTCCAATTAAAAATAAACATTTTTAACTTAGAAATTCTCCCTGAAAATGGAGCAAATATATCTTTGGGACGTTGAGGCAAAGGGCAGAAAGGGACTTAGGAGTATTCCCCAGGACACAGTCTCTCAGTGCTAAGAACATTCTAGAAACACATCATGTTTCTATCCATAATCCCCTGCACATAGTCTGGTCTGGACCCCCAGATGGCAGATGCCTCTGGCTGAGATGTGCTTCTCTTAGCCTCCATGATGATTTGTTCTTTCTTTCTTGCTAGAATGCCCCAAGTAGTATTTATTTTAACCATATTAAAAGTCACAGGCATCACTTTGCTGACAAAGGTCCATCTAGTCAAAGCTGTGGTTTTTGCAGTAGTCACATAGGGATGTGAGAGCTGGACCATAAAGAAGGCTGAGCGCTGAGGAACTGATGTTTTCAAGCTGTGGTACTGGAGTAGACTCTTGACAGTCCCTTGGACTGCAAAGAGATCAAACTAATCAATCCTAAAGGAAATCAACTCTGAATATTCATTGGAAGGACTGATGCTGAAGCGAAGTTCGAATACTCTGGCCACCTGATGCGAAGCGCCGACTCATTGGAAGAGACTCTGATGCTGGGAAAGATGGAGGGCAAAAGGAGAAGGGAGTGGCAGAGGATGAGCTGGTTGGATGGCATCATCAACTCAATGGACATGAATCTGAGCACACTCCAGGAGATGGTGAAGGACAGGGAAGCCTGGTGTGCCACAGTCCAGGGGTCACAAAGAGTCAGACAGGACTGAGGAACTGAGCAGCAAGAAGATGGCAGTGTCAGAGCAGAACTGGTCTAGGGGGAAACATCAGCCTCACCTTGACCATGCTCCACCAACGGAACCCGGAGTCAGAGCCTCCCTACCCATTTTCCAAGCCCCCGGACCCCTCTCGACGCCACAGTCAATGAAGCACCAGGCTTCATGTTTTCCTTAGACACGATGCTTCAGCCTTGCCATTTCCTGGGGTTTTAAACAGCTGCGACTTGAACAAGCTTGGAGCAGCAGCTGGCTCTCCCAGACTCTCAGCTGGGCCACCTGCCACGGACCGCGGTCACACTGGAAAGGCCTCGCTCCAGCACCTGGTCACTCAGCTGCACAGATCCAGCCCTTCACGCGTGTCTGGAAGCATGAGTGACGACATTGTTACCACCTCCCTACAGTGAGAAGTGGACACTGCGAACTTGAGCACCAGTGGCTGTGGGGGCAAGCTAAAACTGCAGACTTCAAAGCAGACTCTTTCCTGAAACAGGCCCACTACTTCCCCCTGAAATACGGTGTTTGCGTGCTAAGTCGCTTTAGTCGCGTCCAAGTCTTTGTGACCCCATGGACTGTAGCCCACTAGGCTCCTCTGTCCGTGGGATTGTCCAGCCAAGAATACTGGAGTGGGTTGCCATTTCCTTCTCCAGAAATATAGTAATAAGAGTAAATAATCATGTTCTAGTTTATTGAGTAGGGGCCTCCCTTGTGGCTCAGTGGTAAAGAACCCTCCTGCCAACGCAGGAGACTTAAAAGACGTAGGTTTGATCCCTGGGTCTGGAAGGTCCCCTGTAGGAGCGCATGGCAACCCACTGCAGTATTCATGCCTGGAGAATCCCATGGATAGTGGAGCGTGGCAGGCTACATCCCATGAGGTCACAAAGAGTTAGACAGGAAGCAACTTAACATGGCACACGGCACACAGTCCTCTAACCAGAGCATCTAAAGAGCAGCACAGCGCAGGGGGTCTGCAGACAGCTGGCTGCCTCACCTACTTGCATCTCACCCTGGGAGCACACAGGTTACTTAGCTAATGGCTACGAGCCTGCCCTCTGTCTACTTATTCATTTACTGAACAACTGAAGATGTGTTTACCTGTGTTAATAGCTCAGTTGCGTCCGCCTCTTTGCAACTGCATGGACTAGAGGCCACCAGGCTGCTCTGCCCACGGAATTCTCCAGGCAGGAAGACTGGAGGGGGCTGCCATTCCCTTCTCCAGAACACTGAGGATGGGGAGAAACAAGATGGCAAGCAATGCTGCCAGGGCCCAGGGGCATCGAACGTTCACTCCTCCCCTCCTCCACCTTCTTAGCCATCAGGAGCAGGCAGCAGGAGAGAAAAAGGCCAGGGTGGCACCAGTCAGCTCCTTGAGGGCCCGGGCAGGAGGGCAGGAGGGTGGGAGACACATATTGCCCAAAAGCCATGCAGGGCCCTGGGCCCTGGTCCATACGTTGGCTGGTCGCTCTTCACACCCAGCCTCTCCCGTCAGGTGAGTCCTTGTCCTCCTTGTCCCGGGGTGAGGGCCTAAAGAGAGGGACAGACAGGCTCCTGTGAAAACCGCCCCTGGGTGTGGACCCTCTTCAGGATACGTGAAGAGGAGTGGCCAGGATGCCGACCTCTGAGCTGGTGAGAGCCCATCGGGACAAAGCAGAGCTTAGAGCATGGCCGGAAGCGGGCACCTGGGCCCAGGGACCCTCAGGTGCGCTCTGGCGAAGGCGATCGGAAAATGCCCTGTAGCAGGCTGCAAATCGCACGTCTCAGCTTAGCGCTCCAGAAAAGACTTCAGCCATAAAGTGAAGCTGAGAGCAAAGGAGAGCCAAGTGCCTGGTAGACTTTGCCAGATTCCGTTCAAGAGACAGAACTCCCATATGAGCCAGCAATCCCACTGCTGGGCATACACACCAAGGAAACCAGAACTGAAAGAGACACGTGTACCCCAGTGTTCATCGCAGCACAGTTTGCAATAGCCAGGACATGGAAGCAACCTAGATGTCCAACGGCAGATGAATGGATAAAAAAGCTGTGGTACATATACACAATGGAGTATACTCAGCCATTAAAAAGAATACATTTGAATCAGTTCTAATGAGGTGGATGAAACTAGAGCCTATTATACAGAGCGAAGTAAGCCAGAAAGAAAAACACCAATACAGTATATTAACGCATATGTATGGAATTTAGAAAGACAGTAATGATGACCCTATATACGAGACAGCAAAAGAGACACAGATATAAAGAACAGACTTTTGGGCTCTGTGGGGAAAAAGAGAGGGTGGGATGATTTGAGAGAATAGCAATGAAACATGTATATTATCATATGTGAAACAGATCGCCAGTCCTGGTTCGATGCATAAGATAGGGTGCTCAGGGCTGGTGCACTGGGATGACCCTGAGGGATGGGATGAGCGGGGGGAGGAGGGAAGGGGTTCAGGATGGGGAACATATGTACATCCATGGCTGATTCATGTCAATGTATGGCAAAAACCACTACAATAATGTAAAGTAATTAGCCTCCAATTAAAATAAATAAACATTTAAATAAAAAAAGAATAACATTTAGGAGACTCCAACAAAATACTTTGTTAGAGACTTCCCTGACAGTCCAGTGGTTAAAACCCCACCTGCCAATGCAGGGGACGTGGGTTCGCTCCCCGGTCGGGGAACTAAGACCCCACAGGGCAGCTAAGCCCGAGCGCCACAACTGCTGAGCCCGTGAGCACGAGAGCCTGCACTCCACGAGAGCCCGCGTGCCAGGGACAGATGCCGCGGGCCGCAGCCGACACCCGACGCAGTGCAGCATGAACAGACCTTTCAATCAGGAAACCGAGACAGAGGTGTCTACACACCCACTCCCTCTCTTCCCTGCTCTCCGACGTGAAAGTCAGTCGCCCAGTCGTCTGATTCTTTGTGACCCAAAGGACTGTAGCCCTCCAGGCTCCTCTGTACATGGGATTCTCCAGGCAAGATGCTGGAGGGGGTTGCCGTTCCCTTCTCCAGATAGATCTTCCTGACCCAGCGACTCAACCAGTCTCCAGCACTGCAGGCAGATCTCCATTGTCTGGGCCCCCAGGGAAGCCCCCTCTGAAGCTTGTCCAAATCTCTGACCCCCACGGCTCCACTGAAAGTGCTTGCCAGCGTCATCTGGGATCTCCCTGCCGCCAAGTCCAGTGGCCTGCTCTAGCGGTCGCCTTCCTTAACTTCTCAGCAGCGTCTGGCCTGTGCGTTCTTTCCACCTCAGTACGCTTCTTCACTTTACTCCTAAGACAGCACATTCCACAGACCGGTTGCTCCTTCCGGTGTCCTTTGCTGAGTTCTCTCTTCTTCCCAGTCTTAAAGAGAGCGCAGTCCCTGGGCATCTCTCTCTTCTCTGCACACATTTTGTTTTGCTAGTGTCTTAGCTCAGGCAGCTGTAACCAACTACCTTGGATGGGGTGGCTTAAAAATGACAGAAATGTGTGTCCGGAGGTTCTGGGAGCTGGAAGCCTGANTCAGTCCCTGGGCATCTCTCTCTTCTCTGCACACATTTTGTTTTGCTAGTGTCTTAGCTCAGGCAGCTGTAACCAACTACCTTGGATGGGGTGGCTTAAAAATGACAGAAATGTGTGTCCGGAGGTTCTGGGAGCTGGAAGCCTGAGCCTGGGTAGCCAGCATGTCTGAGTCCTGGTGTGGACCCGCTTCTCAGCTGCAACGGCCAGCTTCTCGTTGAGTCCACCTATGGTGGAGACCAGAGCAGAGAGAAGCGAGGTGTCCAGGACTCTCGTAAGGACACTAATCCCGTTCATGAGGGCTTCACCCTATGACCTCATCTTATCCATCCTAATTATGGCAGCTTGTTGGTCTAGGGGTATGGTTCTTGCAAGAACTGGGCTCATAAAATCGTCTCCCGAGGATATGAACTTGACTGNGAAAACCCACTAGAGGAAGGACCCAGCAATTGGCCTCTAGCAGCCCCTGCAAGGCTTTCCGGCTCTGGCCAGCATACCCTTTCCTGATCCCCAGGCCAGTCCACTGTGCCTCCAAACACCTCCTCCCCTTCCACTCTCACCTCTGAAAGCTAAACCCTGCTGGTGCAGAGATGCCCGAGACCAGGGATTTGCAAAGCTTTCCTTAAAGAGCCAGAGGCTAAGTCTTTCAGGCTGTGATGGGCACACGGCCTCTGCGGCGACTACTCAACTCTGCTGTCACAGCTAGAGAGCAGCCACAGAAAACAGCCCAGGGATCGATGAAAGGGCTTGGCTGCGTGCTGAGAAGACATCAGTCGAGGAACTATGAATTTTATATAGTGTTCACATGTGGCTACTCTTCTTTGGATTTCTTTTCACCAATTAAAAATGGGGAACTCCTTTTTAGCTCTTGGGCTCTGTGATAACAGGTGCCAGGCAAGATCCAGCCAGTGGAGAACTGGAATTTTCCAACGCCTGTCCCAGAGCACAAAAGGATGACTGTGGGCATGGATATCAGGTCAGAGTGTGAATCCTGGTTCTGCCATACAGCGACTCTCTCATCCGCCCACTCGGCAGAGGTTCCGACTCTCTCATCCGCCCACTCGGCAGAGGTTCCTCCCTTGCAAAATGAGGGCTGTCAGCAATCAACCGGGTTAGTGAGAGAATTAAATGAAATGCAGGATGCTACAGTAGATGAGTGGCATCACAGACTCAGTGGATACGGGTTTGAGCAAACTCTGGGAGATAGTGGAGGACAGAGGAGCCTGGCATGCCACAGTCCATGGGGTCCCAAAGAGTCGGACACAACTGAGCAACTGAACAATATCGGCTGCTGACACTCGGTGCTGACTCAGAACACTCCCAGGCCCTGCAGACTGAAGGCCCCAGAGATAAACATCTCCTGCACAAGCTTTGAAGAACAGAGCATCCATTCAAAACACTCACTGCTCTGTGTCACAGTGAGGAGGGTACTGAGACTAAGAAATAGCTCATCCCAGAGCCCCCAGAGCTCCCAGGAAGGAAGGGAGGGAAAGACAGTCATGGGTAAGTCACCTCTCCAGATTCACCACGTGAAAGGACGCCCACCGTACAATCCCCCACCCCGCCCCGAGAGGAAGCGCAGCCCTGCATCTGTAACACACGGACACGGAAGCCCTGTATTTCTAATTGGAGGATAATTGCTTTCCAATGCCGTGGTAGCTTCTGCTGCACAACAGCGTGTAGCAGCTGTTTGTTTTGTTCGTTTTCGGTTGTGTCCTACTCTTTGCAACCCCATGCCCTGTGGCACCCCACGCTTCCCGTTCTTCACCA
>SJYW01023098.1:294136-308408 GCA_006410735.1 Raphicerus campestris
CGCCTGCCCGCCCGCCCGGCCAAGAGGGGCCCGCGCCGCGGCCGCGCCCCAGCCCAGCCCGCTGCTGCCGCCTAGCGCGCGCCACCCGCCGGAGCTCGGCCGGCCCCCGCCCCGCGCTCGAGGGCACTCTTGATTCAGTAACGCCCCGGCGTGACACCCACTGGGAGACGTGATCTCCAAGTGCTGCTTCATTTTACTTTGCACAAGCCTGTGACAGCCTCTGTGTGTGTGTGTGTGTGTGTGTGTGTGCGTTGCTCGGTCGTGTCCGACTGTTGCGATCCCATGGATTGTAGCCCACCAGGCTCCAATGTCCATGGGATTATCCTGGCAAGAATACTGGAGTAGGTTGCCTTTTCCTACTCTAGGGTAAGAGGAGAAGGGAGTGACGGAGGATGAGATGGTTGGATGGCATCACCCACTCAGTGGACACGAGCCTGAGCAAACTCAGGGAGATAGTGAAGGACAGGGACGTCTGGTGTGCTGCAGTTCACAGGGTCGCAAAGAATCAGACATGGCTTAGAGACTGAAAAAAGAACAACTGGAGGGGATCTTCCCCACCTAGGGATCAAACCTGTGCTCGTCTGTCTCCTGCATCGGCAGGTGGATTCTCTACCACTAGCGCCACCTGGAAAGAAAGCCCTGTTATATGAATTGTCGAATAAAAAATATTTTCACAACCTGAAATTAGAGTGTTATTTCATTTGGTGGTCAAGTTTAGAACCCAGAATCTGGGAGACAGCATCTCAGTAGCTCTGAGAAAACTGCTCCCAGGAAGCAGGAAGGGAAGTCAGGCTACATACAAGTTTGCAACAAAGGGAGCAGGCAGTCTGAACATCAAAGATAGGGATCAAGTTAAGGAACTTGGCTTTCTATATCTGGGAAGAAGCAAGCCTCTGCACTCACTGAATTCATTCTTTCATATGCACCTCAGCTATCTGGAGCCAATCCTGTCTCCTTATTCACCTTGCTTCTTGCATTCTCCCAGCTCCTCAGCAACTGGGGCTGGGGGCATCCTGGGTGGGGGGCCGCCACATCCACTGGATCACATGGATAACCATTAGTTTTGGGAGCCCTCATTCACATGTGGAGGCCAGCAATGGCTGATGGCTGTTTCATTCCTTGTTTATTGATATGGCAGGAGATATTTTCATTTTACAGTATGTTGTTCATTACCAGAAAAAAAAGAATTGCTATGTCAAGGTCATTGTGATGAAGAAGCATTTCCAAGGCCTGATCTCCAGCCCCAACCCAGAACTTCAGTTTGCTCAGGAAAGAAGTGTCTGGAATGGCCCATCCCCTGCCTGCCTGGGTTGCAGCACCAGCAGGGGTGAGCCTGGTTCCCTGAACTCCTGTTGGTTAACAATGCAACCCCAGGACCGTCTCCAGAGATCTGAGACCAAAGGAGGAATTTCACTGGGCCACTTCAACCCCACTCTGCCCGCGAACCTACCAGAGTGGCTGTTGCCAGCCTCACGTGACATGAAGTTGACATTTGGTGATTGTCTACAAATTAAAATTATAAACGCACAAGTATAAGATAGAAATTAGGGAATATTGCATTCTTTGTGCCTGTAAGTGAAAAGAAAGTGACATATCTTCACCACTGTGTGCTCAGTCTTTCAGTCTCATCCCACTCCTTGCGACTCCATGGACTGCAGCCCGCCAGGCTCCTTTGTCCAAGGGACGCTCCAGGCAAGAATACTGGAGTGGGCAGCATTTTCTTCTCCAGGGGCTCTTCACTATCAGAAGACACAAAGACCCCAGCAGGGTGATAGGAGAAGATTATTTGCTAAAACATTAGAAAAACACTTTACCATTCAGATGACATGACCTGTGAGGGATAAAGAGGGTGTGTGTGTGTGTGTGTGTGTGTGTGTGTGTGTGTGTGTGTGTAAATGTTGGGTTCAGACTGCCCCAAGCCATCTCAAAGCTGCAGTTTTACCCACAGCGGATCCACCCAGTGATAAATTCAAGAATCATAAAACCTTGCTTACGCATTTCAATTAAAATGGTTGGGAACAGAGGTCATTTCATAGCCTTAATAACACTTCTAGGCGTTCTGACAGCAGTGACATTTCAGAGAAAGCAATGCCCAGGCGCTCACCAAAGAGATCAACATCTGATACTGTGCATTGTCGGTAACATCCCAAGGCTAGTCTTTCCATCTTTGTTTTCATTCTACCTTTGCATTTTGTGAGACTGCTTCTTCTCTCTTTAGACTCAGATCTGCCTGATTTTGCTGCTAATAGCTCCTTCATCATTAAGAGAGCCGCAGTAGGGTTATTCAAATACTCGAAATGAAGAACAGTTAAGCCCTCTGCTGAAACCTTAGTCTAGTGGGAGATATAGGGTTACTTCCTCGGGTAACACACGCCTCCACACTGCAGTCAGGTGAAGACGTCTCTGTAGAGACTTCCCATGTGGTTGTAGTAAACATGGGCTGTGGGAGCAGGTGCTGAGGGAGGACCAGGAGATGCACCTGAACTCTTGAGCCAGTGTTTCTGGAAGAGCCGACCCTGAAGCAGTGGATCACCCAGTGTCCAGAAGATGCTGAGGACCCCTCGGGTTGCTGGGACCCCTGGGGCATGACCGGCACCCAGCAACATGCCTGGATGGTTCAAAAAGGCGTGGTACGGGCTGGCCTCTCTGCTCAGCTTCTCCTCCTTCATCCTGACCGTCGTCGCCCTGGCACTGCCCCACTGGCTGAGTGGCAAAATCCTCTGTCAGACAGGCGTGGACCTCGTCAACGCCACGGATCCAGAGCTGGCCAAATTCATCGGAGACATTTACTACGGACTCTTCCGCGGTTGTAAGGTGCGGCAGTGCGGGCTGGGGGGCCGCCAGTCCCAGTTCACCAGTGAGTATACGGCGGCCACAGAAGATGCTTTAGAATGCTTATTTGTAAATACTTGTATGGGGTGCGTGCATGCGCTCTCAGTCACCCGGTGGAACTCTTTGCGACCCCATGGACTGTGGCCCACCCACCAGGCTCCTCTGTCCATGGGGGTTTTCCAGGCAAGAATACTGGAGTAAGCTTGTGTCTAAATGCAGAAATGAAAAGCCGCTTAGGTCTAAGGCATGATGACAAAATCCACAGTAAGCCAAGGACTTACTCTTGTTTAGCATCAAGAAAAGATCTTTTTTTTTTCTTTCTTTCTGCAGAGGTTTGTAGATCTCTGTAGCCTACCTCTATGAATAATCACTATTAATATGTTAAGTGCTTACTAGTGTCAGACATTCTACGAAATGCTTTCCACGGCTTGTCTGTTAAGCCTTGTAACAAATTTATAAGGAAGGCATTATTAGTATTCCCATTTTGCAGAGGGTTACACAGACACTCGGAGAGTTTATTACCTAACTTGCCTGAGGTCAACCAGCCAGGAAACAGTGTCAGACTTTAGATGCAGGCCTTGCATCTGGGGTGCACTCAGCCAGTCTGGCCTGCGAGTGTAGACCAGCTGCTGAAGTGAAACTTACACTTCTGTTTGTATTAATACAAAAGCTTCAGAGTCTGAGAAAAAGCCAAAGAGCTCTACATCCGAACACTGGAATCAGACTACCTGGGTTCAGAGCCCGAACTCGTTGTTTCCTGGCAGGGAGAGCTCGGGCACAGCTGCTGTCTGTGAACGTGAGCAGGTACTGACCTGGGCCGGCGGGCAACCAGGTCATGGCAGAGCTGCTCTGCGTGTAAACAGAGCCTGAATCCAGGCCCAGCGTATGGAGGGTTCTCTAGGAAGGAAAAGTCAACCCCCAAAGGCCAATATTCTGCATGTCTTCAGAATGAAACAGATTGCCGGTGAGAACAGCAGCCTACAAATTTATAAGTAACCCACAGAATGGAAAAGCAAGGGAATGAGGACTTTTCTTCGTTGTTTGATTTCTATCTGCCAGGATTGTAGTGGAGAAGGAAATGGTAACCCACTCCAGTACTCTTGCCTGGAAAATTCCATGGAAGGAAGAGCCTGGTAGGCTACAGTCCGTGGGGTCTCAAAGAGTCGGACACGACTGAGAGACTTCACTTTCTTTCTTTCTTTAGCCAGAGTATCTTCTTAAAGATATAAAGAGAGAAAACTGGAACCACTGACAAATAATACAAATCGGCTTCACTTATATACATGAAGGATATATATATTAAAAATTGTTAGGTATAGCAATTAAAAAAATCTTGGGGAATATTTATATTAATCCAGAAATTAAATTGGACAAGGGATACTGAAAAAATAGCTGGGTCTTTTAAGAATATGAGGGGGTAAAATATATCAGCAAATCCGATTGTGCTGTACAGTAGGAACTAACAACTGCATTGTAAAGCAACTATACTCCAATAAAATGTAATAAAAATTCCATAGAAAGCTGAAAACACATTTAACATGAATAAATAAATAAATGTAACAAAGAAATAGGACAAGCTGAAAGGAAATGATGACAACTGTGTGCAGTACTTGGTTCTGAGCTGGGTCCATTTACTGTAAAGGACGTCACTAGGATAATTGATGGAACTTGAACCGGGCGTCAGGACTAGACAGCAGTCATACGCCAGTGTTAACCTAATGATTTTCATAGTTGTATCATGGTTGTCAAAGAGAATGCCCTTTTTGAGGAAATTGCCCCTGAAGTACTCAGGGTTGAAGGCGCAACATACCCTCATATGGTTCAGGGGGGAAAAAAATTATTGGTAGCATTAAGGTTATTTCAAAACCACTTATACATTTTAAAAAATTTAGTAATAGATGGCACAATTTTTAAAACAGTTGTAGATAATTTACAAAATTTTTATTCTGTATTGGATATTCTGATCATCAGAAGTGAGTCTTGCTACCTTTAGTAAAAGGTGAAAGATTTATATGATATGAAGAGAAAGCAGAGTATATTTCTCGCTGCCTTTAGATGTACAGCTCCTAGAAGCCAACATCACCTCCCTAGGGGGTGCATCAGAGCCCACCATCCACAAGATGGAATCAGGGTTTACCTGCTACTATCCATGGAAATTTTTTAAAATATCCTGCTCCTAGGGCCTGTGTGCAGGCGGGTGGGTGTGAAAGTGCTTTATAAACTGGAATAGGAAGGTTTGGTTAGGTCTCATAAGACAAACAGCCTCCATTCCCACCTTCATAGGGATCTCCCCTAGAGTCACCCAGGAAGGTCAATTTCCAAATCAACCAGGGAGAAAAGCAAACAGCTATATATACAGGATGACTTCCCGGGTAGTTCAGCAGTAAAGAATCTGCCTGCCGATGCAGGAGACTCAAGAGACCTCAGGTTCAATCCCTAGGTAGGGAAGATCCCCTGGAGAAGGCAATGGCAACCCACTCTAGTATTCTTCCTTGGGAAATCCCATGTTCAGAGGAGCCTGGTGGGCTACAAGCCTGAGGTGGCAAAGAGTTGGAACAACTGAGCAACTGAGCACATATATAAACACTCACATATGCAGCACAATCGTGATTAAGATCCTTCTTTATACCCAGACTTTCTGAAATAAAAGCAAAACAAGCTAGCCATTTGAGTGGAGAGAAAGAGATAGATGCTTATTTAGCTGCGTTCACATATTCACCCATATTGTAGAGTGTCTGTGGGCCTGGTATTCGAGGAAAACAGGGATGAACTAAACAGAGGAGTGTCTGCCACTAGAAGCTTTCCATCCCGGAAGGAGAAAGGCAGTAAGTGATCCCTGAGGAGTGACACGTTAGTGTCACACGCTCCCTTCTTTGTTCATTTCCTTCATCCATTTCTGTGCTGGAGAAAAAAATCTTACTTATGCCCATCTAACTGACGAGGAAACTGAGGATCAGAGAAGCCAATAAAGAAAATAATTTCTGTAAAAGCAGCTGATGTAGTTCCTGAAAGGTAGTATGTGCTTGATCATTTTCAATTTGCTGGGGCCCTCATCATCTCTCACCCCCAAATATTCCCTCCACAGCCAGACCTGGAACTGACTTCAGATCTCACACTTTTCTTGTTACTGTCTATTTTGGATAACAGTCCTCTCTCAGACATGTCTTTTACAAATATTTTCTCCTGTTTAGTGACTGTGGTTTGTTTTTTTTTTTGACACTGTCTTTCAAAGGGCAGAATTTTTTTCCATTTTAATGAAATCTAATGTATCAATTATTTCTTTTTTTAAATTATTTTTTGCCTTGCTAGGGCTAAAAAGGACCTCTGGATGTCTTTAGGATATTATAAATTATGTAATAATAAGGTAATTATCTAATTTGAGATGCTGATGGGTTGATTAATCACTTCTGGGATTCAAACAAGGTAGCTTTTGTACACAATAGGAATACTTATTCAAATTCAGGACTTGCCTTGTGGTTCAGGAGCTAATACTCAACACTCTCAATGCACGGAGCAACTGAAGAGGGAAGATCCCGTGTGCTGAAATGAAGATCTGATGCAGCCAATAAGAAATATATTTCTTTTTTAAAAAGGAATATTCAAATTCAAAATAAAGCTTCTAGAATTTCAGCTCTGCAAGAACTAAATTTTTACATTTTTGCTTATCCAAGTTATCTGATTTTCCTGCTATGCTGTGTGTGTGCGCTAAATCCCTCCAGTCATGTCTGACTGTTTGTGACCCCGTGGACTGCAGCCTGCCAGGCTTGCCTATCCATGGGAATCTCCAGGCAAGAATACTGGAGTGGGTCACCATGCCCTCCTCCAGGGGATCTTCCCAACCCAGGGATTGAACCTGCGTCTCTTACATCTTCTGTGTTAGCAGGCGGGTTCTTTACCACCAGTGCCACCTGGGAAGCCCCCACATCACTTCATATGCCCCCATATGCCCTTGCCCATCATAGTAATTGGTTATTTCTCAGTTTTTTATTAGATCAAATCTGGAGATGGTTTCATATCACTACATGGATAAGATTAATTCTTTTCAAAAGCTATATTGTGTGGATTGTGCTTGAATTAATTAAATTAGTCTCCTACTGATTCATGGGCTCCCCAGGTGGTTCAGTGGTAAAGAATCTGCCTGCCAATGCGGGAGATGCAGGAGACATGGGTTCTATCCTTATGTTGGGAAGATTCCCCTAGAGGAGGAAACAGCAACCCATTCCAGTATTCTTGCATGGGAAATTTCACGGACAGAGGAGCCTGGGGGACTACAGTCCATGGGGTTGAAAAGAGTTGGACAGGAATCAGCACAGCATCAATCTGTATTTTCGTTTCTCTCCAACCTTTTGCTACTTTAATGAATATCTGATACACAGACACACACACACATATACATACAGCTTTGAGCACATGTGGGAGTGCTTTTCCTAGAAGTGAAATTGCAGTGAGACATGCTGCCAAATTCCTCTCAAAGAAAGTTGTATAAATTAATGTCACCGCCAGATTTGACAGCATCTCCTTCCCTATACCTTTATCAACACCATGTATTAGCAAACCTTTGGTCTTTGCCAATCACATAGGTGATGATTTTCTATTTCAAGTATTTGGTGAGGATTATTATGCTGGTCATATGTCCTAAGGATTGCATGAGCAAGTAAGGGGATAAGGAAACAATTAGGCACAAGCTACCACATTTGGAATGAAAAAAAAAAAAAAAAGTGCTGAGAGTTTGCAATAAAGAATGAAAATCTAAAGGACACTAAGATATAAAGAATGGAAATGAAAACGGGAAGTCCTACAGGGAAAAGCCCCATGGGAAGGAGTCGTTCAGAAACTTTTTCCAGGGTAAAGTTTCTCAGGCCAAGGAGATAACCACACACGGAAAACTAAAAGGAAAATTCGATCAGAACTAAAGATGTAACTGTGCTGTGTCTGGAAACTTCTGAGTGGAAAGGACACTTTAAAGGGACAGAGACCAAAATTCTTGCTCTCAGACTTGGCAGACACCAGCCTTCTCTGAGTAAAAATGGGCAGGTAGGCCAGCAAAGGAGCGAGGGAGGGAAGGGGGCAGGGTCAGGCAGAGAGTGGAGCCAGGAGAGCTTTGAGTCCTGAATCTCAGTTGGGGTGGGAGATGGGCTGGTCAGTTTGGTGCCAAGCAGTGAAGCAGGGAGGCGGGAGTGCACAGGATGGACCCAGGTTAGACCAGGAAGTATTCAGTGGGAACCTCAGAGTAGCTGCCGAGGAAGGGGTTTGCCCAGATGTTTTTATTATTCATTTTTCAGCTTTCACCATTTATTTTTTAAGTCTTTATTGAATTTGTTACATCATTGCCTCTGTTTTCTGTTTTGGTTTTCTGGCCATGAGGCATGTGGGATCTTAGCTTTCCCAGCCAGGCGTTAAACCTGCACCCCCTGAACTGGAGGGCCAAGTCTTAACCTACTGGACCACCAGGGAAGTCCCCATTTTCATTGTTTCAAATCATTCATAGATAATAACTGAAACCAGTGACTCAACTCTACAAACCATATGGTATATAGGATTATGGGGCTTCCCTGGTGCCTCAGGCAGTAAAGAATCCGTGTGCAATGCAAGACCCAAGTTCAATCCCTGGGTCAGGAAGATCCCCTGGAGAAGGAAATGGCTATCCACTCCAGTCTTCTTGCCTGGAGAATCCCTTGCACAGAGGAGCCTGGTGAGCTGCAGCTCATGGGGTTGCAAAAGATCTGGACAAACAGCACCCTGGCCCTGCTGAAAGCTTTGTGATCGGCCTTAGACTGCTTCTCGTGCCAGGCTCCTTTGCTAAAGAGACGCCCCTGGGGCTTGTGTGGATCAACTCACACCAGACCCCAGAGCCTCAAGGCTGACCCAGCTTAAACACCCAGCTGGGGTATAGTCCGATTTTGCATCCTCCCTAAGGAAGCGAAGATTGCTGGGCAACTGATAAGGGGTAAATTTATCTGGGAAGTCTCTTGCTTTCTGGAAGCCCAGCGCTTGCTGCCTTGCCCTCACTCCGCTGTGCTCACGCCTTCCTGGTAAGCAGCGTGGGCCGTGTACCTTGAGCTGAACTCTGAGGCTGACGTGCTGGCTGGGTCTTGTCTCCACAGTCTTCCCACACCTGGTGAAGGAGCTCAACGCGGGCCTCCACATCACGGTTCTGCTGCTCCTCTTCTTGGCCTTGGCGCTGGCTCTGGTCAGCATGGGCTTTGCCATTCTCAACATGATCCAAGTTCCATATCGGGCAGTCAACGGCCCTGGGGGCATCTGTCTATGGAATGTTCTTGCAGGTAAGGGAGACCCCATGGGGAGAGAGATTCCTGCCCACCAGCAGGCTGAGTTCCAAGCAGGTGGGCAGAAGGTGTGAAGGAGTGAAAATACCCCACCTCAAGCTTCACTTCCCTGGGTTCGTTACCTTCTTGATGGGCCCCAATGTCCTTCTTACTAAAAGTTGAAGAATAGCTGTCGTCATGAAGAATCAGGTCTTAGTGTGTATGAGTGGCTGAGGACTTGGAGCAGCAAAGAGGTTGGGATGAGAGACAAGGAAAGACAGAAAGATGGGGGTTGGAGAGATGGGGACCCTGGGACCAGTGGTAGGGGAGCTGCTGCCGTGAAGCTGGAGGAACCTCACATAGAAGAGGAGAAGGAACCTGGGGGCTCACAGTCCTTATTTTCTGTAACTCTCACAACCTCCCTATGTTTGTTGCTGTTCAGTAGCTAAGTCATGTCTGACTCTTTGGGACCCCATGGACTGCAGCCCACCAGGCTCCCTTGTCCTTCAGTATCTTCTGAAGTTTACTCAGATTCATGCCCATTGAGTCCATGGTGCTATCTAACCATCTCATCCCCTGCCACTTCCTTCTCCTCCTGCCTTCAATCTTTCCCAGCATTAGGGTCTTTTCCAATGAGACACCTCTGTGCATCAGGTGAACAAAATACTGCAGCTTCAGCATCAGTCCTTCCAGTGAATATTCAGGGCTGATTTCCCTTAGGATTGACTAGTTTGATATCCTTGCAATCCAAGGGACTCTGCCATATTATTAGACCCATAGTTACAGATGAAGAACCTGAAGCTCAGCAATGTTAAAAGATGCACTGGAAGTCACATAGTCACGAGTAATAGCGGCAAGATTCCAACCCAGGGGTAACTGAGTCTAAGCCTCATCTATGAGTACCATGACCTATTTTCCAAGACAAAACCCAAGTCAAAAGATGTGTGTATGTGTGTGCAGGTGTGTTGATTTAGGAGAGTATCTGGTATACAGAAATTAATTCACCTTTAGTTCAGCACTGAAAAAAATCACCTGTAATGAAAGTAACAAAACCCAAAAAATGATTTCATAAAATCCAGGTCAAATGGTGAGGGCGTCCTAAAGTCAATAACCCCTCACTACCTCACTACCTTACAGGATGACCAGCAAGTATAAAAACGAGTAATGTTGGTTTTCTCCACTTTAAAAAAAAAAAAAAAAAGAAGGCAAAATTGAAGGCAAAAAGAGGAGACGACAGAGGGTGAGGTGTTTAGATAGCATCACCGACTCAATGGACCTGGATTTGAGCAAACTTCAGGAGACAGTGAAGGACAGAGGAGCCTAGAGTGCTGCCCTCCGTGGGGTGCAAAGAGCTGGACATGACTTAGGGACTGAACAATGACAGCAATGTTGCTTTATCATGCATTAGAACCTAAGGTCAGCAAATCAGTTATTACCTATTGCCTATGTTTGCAGACAATGGCCATCATGTAGAATTTCTTATAGACATGGCTCACTCCCATCTAGACCTGCATATCTCTGCCTGAATCCTCACAGTGACTGGCATGTAGAAAGTGTTCAATCTTACTCTTTAAATAAACGCTTATCTAGGTCAATTTCCTTCCTCCTTGAGGCAGTACTCTCAAGCTCAGAGTATTCTTAAGAAGGCAATTTGACAAAACCTGACTCTCAAAAGACATAAAAATATGAATAGCCTTTGATTAAACAACCTCATACAGTAATTTATGCTAAGAAAATAACTGGAAAAGAGCACAAAAATATACATTAAAAGCTGTTTCCTGCAGCACTTTATAATATAAAAAATTGGAAGCAATCTAGAAATCCAGAAATTAAGTTACCCTTAATTAAGTGTGTCACTGGAATGAAGTATCATAGATCAATTTAAAGTGGTGCTGTAACAGAATATTTAGCAACACGGAAAAAATTTTTTTCAAGTTAGAGAGAAAAAAACCAAGTGTAAAACAGTGGAAGTACCATAATACTAATTCCGCTAAAAAGAGAGAAATGCAAAGAAATATACTAAAACGTTCCAAGTGTTCTCATTTGACTTTTAGAGGGAAAAGCAAATTTGTCTTTTCATCTTTATGATTTTCTTGGATGTCCACGTTTTTTTCAAGGGAAGAATCATAATCTAAAGAAAGAGAATAATAAATGTGTTTTTAAAATATTAATTAAAATCAGGATAGGAGAAAAGTTGAGCAAAAGAGAGAGAGATGAGGAGAGAAAAAGAAACAGAGAGAATCCGGAAGGTCCAAGTCCAAAGCGGCAGGTAGGGAAAGAGACGTAGTCTGCCCCTCTCGCCTGTCCTTTCCTCCTCCTCTTATCTCTTCTTCTCACTAAGCTTGGAAGGACGATATTAAAGAGGAGAGAACTGTCTAGCCCTCTGATGATCCTCCAGTCCACCCCATAAGATGCTCTTGTGTCTTTCCTTATAGCCTCAGGGTCTGCATACGAAGGCTGAATTAATTAGAGACTGAGCTTATCCAACGTGGGTAAGTGCCCTGCACTGGGCGAAGAAAAAATTAGAGGGCTTGAGATTCAAAGCTGATCTGATAGGAAGCTTATTCCCACACCTCTTGCCCCTCACACAGTGAACTATCTGCCGCTTTTAAAAGCAAATTAAAATTTGTGTCACCCTCAGAATGTTTTAAGGGTCTTTCCTGGTGGCTCAGTGGTAAAGAACCCACCTGCCAATGCAGGAGACATGAGTTTAATCCCCAGGTTGGGAAGATCTCCTGGAGGAAGAAATGGCAATCCGCTCCAGCATTCCTGCCTGGAAAAATCCCATCAACAGAGGAGCCAGGAGGGCTACAGTCCATGGGATCCATCGCAAAGAGGTGGACACAGCCAAGCAACCTAAACCTCAAACCTTTGTTGCTTGTGCCCCAGAAAAGCCACCTCACCCCTAGGAGTCGAACTACAGAGAAGAGGGCTGTATGTGAGGGTGTACTTTCCGGGTTTCAGGCGGAGTCATGGCCTTGGCCATCGCCAGCTTCATGACCTCGGTAAAATTTCACGACCTGACAGAACGAATCACCAACTTCCAGGAGAAGCTGTTTCGCTTTGTGGTGGTGGAGGAACAGTACGAGGAGTCCTTCTGGATCTGTGTGGCCAGCGCCTCAGCCCACGCCACTAACCTGGTGGTGGTGGCCATCAGTCAGATCCCCCTGCCGGAGATCAAGGCCAAGATAGAAGAGGCCATGGTCACGGCTGAGGACATCTTGTATTAATAACCTGCACCTAAAACCAGTTTTTGGTGTGAATGGAAACCTCCCTTTTCTTTTTCCAGGTTTCACAGTCCAGAATGTCTGTGTACTGGCAGAAAGAATAAGGAAGTGGAAGAGGGGAGGGGAGTACGTGCACCAGAAAAGAAAACTTTCTGAATTTATAGCATCTCTGTACTTCTTTCTCACTGATCTTGGAGTTAGAGATTGCCACTTGCCACCTGTCTGTGATGCTGGATGATTCACTTAATATCTATAAAACGGGAATATTAATGACCTTGCAGTGCTGTAATGAGTTTGGGGCTGTTGTTCAGTCACTAAGCTGTGTCTGACCCTTTAAACCCCATGGACTTCAGCATGCCAGGCTTCCCTGTCCTCACTGTCTCCTGGCGTTTGCTTGAACTCATGTCCATTGAGTTGGTGATGCATCCACCCGTCTCATCCTCTGTTGCCCCCTTCTCCTCCCACCTTTAATCTTTCCCAGCATCAGCATCTTTTCCAATGAGTTGGCTCTTCACATCAGGTGGACAAGTATTAGAAATTCAACTTCAGCATCCGTCCTTCCAATGAATGTTCAGTGTTGATTTCCCTTAGGATTGACTGATTTGATCTCCTTGTTGTTCAAGGGATTCTCAAGAGTCTTCAACACCACTATTCAAAAGCGTCAGTTCTTTGGTATTCAGGCTTCTTTATGGTCCAACTATCACATCTGTACATGACTACTGGAAAAGCCTTCCCTTTGACTATGTGGACTTTTGTCAGCAAAGTGATGTTACATGGATGATAGTGTTGCCAGCCTTTGTGTACTGGCTGGCACCCTGTACATATAAGACAGTACACATCCCAAGAAATGTCTACAGACTCTTGGTATATTTCACTCAATACCAGGAAAGATGCTAAGAGGAAGATGACAATATGCCTGACCTCCAGAGACACCTGGTCTTTCCACAGGACACAGGAGTCAGAGAGCAACAATATCAGTAAGGATGAAAATAACCACCTTATTTTGGGGGCCTCTCTTGTGGCTCGGCTGGTAAAGAAACCACCTGCAGTGTGGGAGACCTGGTTTTGATCCCTGGTTTGGGAAGATCCCTTGGAGAAGGGAAAGTCTACCCACTCCAGTATTCTGGCCTGGAGAATTCCATGGACTGGCTACAAAGAGTTGGACGTGACTGAGCAACTTTCGCTTTCACTTTTCTCTCTTCATTGGAGTGGCTATTGCCTGCATTTCTAAAAGTTTTACATATAGTAAGTCATTAGGTCCTCAGCACAAGTTTGTTGGTATAGTACTACTTAAGTCCCATTTCATAGATGAAGAAACTAAGGCATAAAGAGGTCGGATCGCTTGCCAAGGTCAGGAATTAAATGGAGGGAAGTCTGAAGCCACGTGTTAAACCACTTGGCTAATCTGATGTTTGGTGTACAAACAATGGCAGAGCAATGGGATCAGTGTTATAACAGCATATGGAAAAAGGACCCAAGAAGGAGTCCATGCTTCAGGAGGGGATGCGATGTGCATCCCAGAGTTGACACTCGATCTAAACTTTGAAAGAAGAGGAGACTTTTTCCCGTGGTAAAGGAAGCAAGGTTGAAGGATTCCAGGTCAAGTCAGTAATGATAAGGAGGCATGGCATATGACATTACAAGTGTCTGACTCTTTGCAATTCCATGGACTGAATCCCCTCAGGCTCCTCTGTCCATGGGATTCTCCAGACAAGAATACTGGAGTGGGTTGCCATGCCCTTATAAAGGGGACTTGAAAGTATATGCCCAGCAGGGTTAGAATATTGCTTTTTTGCAGCTGTTGGACAAACCCAGATGCTTTGTATTAGGTTTTCCTAAATGGTGCTGTGATAATGGTTAATTTTATGTGTCAACTTGGCTAGGACATGGTGCAGAGATATTGGAGAAACACTACTCTAAATGTTGTTGTGAAGGTATTTGGCAGGG
>SJYW01023100.1:0-17666 GCA_006410735.1 Raphicerus campestris
ATGTTTTCCTGGAACTCTCTTGCTTTTTCCATGATCCAGCGGATGTTGGCAATTTGATCTCTGGTTCCTCTGCCTTTTTCAAAACCAGCTTGAACATCAAGAATCTCACAGTTAACATATTTCTGAAGCCTGGCTTGGAGAATTTTGAGCATTTCTTTACTAGCATGTGAGATGAGTGTGACTGTGCGGTCAGCATTCTTTGGCATTGCCTTTCTTTGGGATTGAAANAACATCAAGAATCTCACAGTTAACATGTTGCTGAAGCCTGGCTTGGAGAATTTTGAGCATTTCTTTACTAGCATGTGAGATGAGTGCGACTGTGCGGTCAGCATTCTTTGGCATTGCCTTTCTTTGGGATTGAAATGAAAACTGACGTAAATAACCTTAAATGTGGGTGCATCTGCAGTTCAAATTTTCCTGAAGCTCTTCACCCTATTTAAGCCTGCAGTCCTACAAATCTAGGAGAGAAAAGTAGGAGTTTGCTTTCCAGTCTGTTCAGCAGGAGTTTGGAGATATTGCAGCTAGTGTCCTCTGATCATTGAGAATGAGCTCTATTTTTACTTGAACTCAAAGTTCTCAACAATAAGGACTCATTTGGAAAGATAAGAGAGATCTTTGTCATTTTTAAGTCCAAGCATATGACCTGGTTACTCCTCCTTGACAGTCATGCAGGATGTAACACCACTTAAAATATTTTTTTTCTTGTTTAATTCTTTCTTTATTTATTAAATATAAATTTATGATGTATGGCAAACCAATACAATATTGTAAAGTAATTCACTTCCATTTACAATATTTTCTTCCTCCTTTGGAAAATGTTAAACTCCTTTGTTTTCAGAAATGAAAGTACAAGGAAGATATAAATTCTCAGGGTAAAGGTCAACATATCTCCCTTAGCAGAAGAATTATTACTTCCCTCTTTGTCTGTTACTGCTTCTTTTGGCACTGGAATGGCTGCTACTTGTATATATACTATATCATATTAAAGAGAATTTAACAAGAACAAATTTTTCCAGCGGATGCAGACTTCTTAAAAAGTTGTTGCCGAGAATCTTGATTAGAGTGGTAGGGATTTCCCAGAGTCTCATGATGCAAGAGAATTATCTTTCTAAAGTTAACTTCTCCTTTAATTGGCCCACAGAGTAAGAATAAGCCTTCACCTTTCACTATTGGCTGACATAACCTGGCAGATTTGTCCCGTGCTGAAGTTTTAGTTGCATCTTTCCTCCATTATGTCATGTAACCTTGCTCCAAACACATAAAATGGTTTCCATCAATATTTTCTAAACTTCCCAAACTCCCCACTTTTCACAACTTGTTACCTCTACCTTGACTGTCTCATCTATATTCTAAGCTTATTCACCCAGAATTCACATAAGCATAATATATTTGCAAGCATATTTTCACTCATGCATTTTTGGGACAATTTTTTCTGTATTTCAAAATCTCATAACAATATAGTTTGAGTATAGTCCTACTATAAGACTCATCATTGTGTTTTGTTATATGGTGACTTTTTTCTGTGTCTCCTAATAAATTGTCAGTTTCTTTAAAGCATGAATATATTTTTCAACTTTAAAATTATATAAAGATGCCTATAATAGCACACCAAAAGTTTATACACACACTTTAAAGAATTTACTATTTTTCCTACTGTATCACTTTCAGATATTTTTCTTTAAAGTTAACCTTTCTAAAAATTGTTATCTCCTTTGTTCACCCTCTCAATTAAATATACCTCTGTCTCTTAGCAGAGGCAAATGTATCCTGGATTTAGTATATCCTTCCATACAGAAATAATTTCATATATTTATGTGTTTACACACACAGATATTCCTGGGTATAAACTCTAGGTAAACTTTTGCTCACAAATGTAGAAGGATGTGTACCTTAGTGATATTTGCAAGGGCAAAACTTTTTATAGACTTGATGGTTTTATCTAAGTGTATGAACCACTAAAACGTGGTATATACATACACTGTAATACCACTCAGTGGAATGAACTAGATGGTAGTTTACTTGCTAAGCTGTGATCATCACTTGTGACCCCATGGAGCCAACAGCCTCCTCTGTCAATGGGATTTCCCAGGTAAGAATATTGGAGTGGGCTGTCATTTCCTTCTCCAGCAGATCTTCCCAACACTAGGGATTGAACCCCAGTCTCCTGAATTGAACTACATATAACTATACAAATAATCTTTAAAATATAATATAGAGTGAAAATAAAACTCATAAGTAGGACAACTAACAAATTTAAAACACATAAAACAGTGATAGACATTCTAAGTGGATAAACATAGTAAAAAAAAATGTATGGTAGATGAATTGAAATTACACACATTGAAAACACAAAAATGATAACAGTGAAAAATGGGCAAGGCAGTTGTGTTGGGCAATGAAAATTAAAAAAAATCATCTAATGATGGATAATTTAATATGATAATCTAATAAAAGAAGGAATGCTATATAAAGAGATGATAAAATGAAACCATGAATTGAGGAGTAAAATCACCTCAGCTCTATGTTCCTGATTTCCCTCTTCTACCACCTCAACAAAAAAAGAGACTTTTATTTGTCTAGATATTTAGATTTTGGCAAATATAAATTATGAAATATTATATTTGCTAGACCTCATATTTTATATATGTTAAATACAAATTCAAAAATGTTTTATTTTCAAATTCATATTAGTGGTATTTTCAGCAAAGATATTCTATAAAATATATAACACTGTATCTTAGAATAAAATACATCGATATAACAAAAAAATATAAAACAGTGATGGGCAGAGAAGCAGGAACATTAACATTTAGGCCTGCTCAACACTTTAGTCATCTTTTTTAACAATAGACAAATATATAGCAGTGATTTTGACATTTTTTTTTCTCAAAGGAAAATAGTCTTACTTTGTACTGTTAATAAACACAAACTCATTTTCTTCTCCCCTTGAAGCAAGAGTTTGATGATCTCCATCATCATCATTATAATCATCATATCCTTTTACATTTGTGTAGAGTCTACAGGGTGCACTCTATTTAAAGGTGTGATTAGATAGAAATGTTAAGTTAGAGAGCGTAAAAAACACGTGACCAAATACCCTTAGCTCTTTCTTGTTTGAATGAGAAGAAACAGAAACAAAACCATCAGTATATGCCCTTTCCAGTTTTTGAGTTAGTCTTCATAATACCTTTCTCTTCCACCTACTCACACAGCCACAATATACTCAATAAAACAACTACCATTCAAAGCTCTAAGTTCCCCAACTTGCTATTAATCTGCCATATTGAAAGTGAGCAGGAACCTGGTGGGGCTCCTGGGCACAGAAGCCTTTCTATGTCTCCTATTCCTTGTTTGCAAGGAATAGACTCCAGCCTCCAGACTCCCCTGAGTTCCAAACGGCAGGTTCAAAGAGCTGCTTATCAGGGAAGGGAGGGGATGCAGAAACAAGGGAGGAGCAGTCAAGAAACAACTGGGACCTTGAGGCAGGGTCCTTATTTCACTTCAAGGGGAACACAAAACAGTATCTTTAAGCTCTTTATATAGTATAGGAAAGTCGATCAGTCGTGTCCGACTCTTTGCGACCCCATGGACTGTAACCTAGCAGGCTCCTCTGTCCATGGGATTTTCTAGGCAATAGTACTGGAGTGGATTGCCATTTCCTTCTCCAGCAGATCTTCCCGACCCAGGGATTGAACCCAGGTCTCCTGCATTGTAGACAGACGCTTTACCGTCTGAGCCACCAGGGAAGTTACAGAACCAAAACTCCCAGCAAATGGAGGATGCCAGCATTCTTCATTCCAGAAAAGACCACAGGACACCAGATTAAAGGAGTGCAGGCCCTGTACACACCGTAATCTTGTTAGCAACCCCAGGCTTGAACCACTGCTGTAAAATTCCTCACCAAATCCTCCCAGTTTGGGATATACGCTTGTGAGAGGCAGGAGCCCAGTGTTTCCCTCTTTGGCTGGCAAAGCAATACAGTAATTCCCCTATGTATTGATGAGTTCTATTCTGTTTGTAAATCCAGTTTGTTTATAAGTCCAGTGAAATTAGCCAAGGTATCCAACTAATACTAACACAAAGTCTATATAATACTGTACTGTAATAGGTTTATTGGAGAAGGCAATGGCACCCCATTCCAGTACTCCTGCCTGGAAAATCCCATGAATGGAGAAGCCTGGTAGGCTGCAGTCAATGAGGTCGCGAAGAATCGGACACGACTGAGCGACTTCACTTTCACTTTTCACTTTCATGCACTGGAGAAGGAAATGACAACCCACTCCAGTGTTCTTGCCTGGAGAATCCCAGGGATGGGGGAGCCTTGTGGGCTGCTACCTTTGGGGTTGCACAGAGTCAAACACGACTGAAGTGACTTAGCAGCAGCAGCAATAGGTTTATAATACTTTTCACACAAATAATACATAAAAGACAACATAGAAAGTAAAAGTAAATGGGTATTGAGTAAATGGGTAAGAAGAATTACTGACTAGAGGAGGGAGAGGATGTGGGAGATGGTAGAACTGAAGGATCATCAACAATAAGAAATGGAGGGAAAGTTGTAATTTCACTCACATCTGATGTTGATGGCACGGGTTCAGGCTCCTTGCTGGACTCAGTTCTACCAACGTTTTTGAAGAAAATGACCCAGTGATGTCTGGGTAGTAGCTCTTTTTTCTTGTCATAGATGACATGATAGTCCTGGATTACTACATCACCACTGCTTTCATGCTTGCTTTCACACATCCTGTGTTTGAAATAAAGATGCCATACTCCATTCAGTACTGTAAAGTACACAAAAGCACAGCTACTTGTAGAGCACAGTAAGTGAGTAAGTAAAGTCACTCAGTCGTGTCCGACTCTTTGTGACCACGTGGACTGCAACCCACCAGGCTCCTCAGTTCTTGGGATTTTCCAGTCAAGAATACTGGAGTGGGTTGTCATTTCCTTCTCCAGGGGATCTTCCCAACCCAAGGATCAAACCCAGGTCTCCCGTGTTGGAGGCAGACGCTTTAACCTCTGAGCCACCAGGGAAGCCCACTTGTAGAGCATGCACACACGATAATGTAGACCAGACACGTGAAGTAGCTTATGTGGATGGACATTTGCTTCTTTGAGAGTTCACAACTTGAAGGCTTATGTGTAGGGGACTTATTGTAAAGCTATTCTTTTCTATTTTGCACAAAACTCTGTTTCTGGGATTCAATTCAGGTCCAATGCACAAAGGCTGAGCTTTTGGCGTNCAACCCAAGGATCAAACCCAGGTCTCCCGTGTTGGAGGCAGACGCTTTAACCTCTGAGCCACCAGGGAAGTCCACTTGTAGAGCACGCACACATGATAATGTAGACCAGACACGTGAAGTAGCTTATGTGGATGGACATTTGCTTCGTTGAGAGTTCACAACTTGAAGGCTTATGTGTAGGGGACTTACTGTAAAGCTATTCTTTTCTATTTTGCACAAAACTCTGTTTCTGGGATTCAATTCAGCTCCAATGCACAAAGGCTGAGATTTTGGCATCAGTATCAATAAGCTAAATAAGAAACTGATATGATCACATTAATAGGTGGAGAGTAAATATTTGACAAAATCTAACATCCATTCATAATAAAAACTCAAGGCAAACTAGAAATAGAGAGGCACTTCTTCAACTTGATAAAGAACATCTACATGAAACTTATATCTAATGTCATACTTATTGCTGAGAAGCTACATGCTTTCCCCATAGGATCATGAACTCAGCAAAAATGTCCTCTCTCACATCTTTTCTTCATTATACTGAAAGTCTTAGATAATGCAATAAGAAAATAAAATAAATAAAATTAATAATGAATAAAAGGAAGAAATAAAACTTTTTTTCATAGATCACGTATTTGTCCCTATAGAAAAACACCAAAGAATAAAGAAAAAAAAGACAAACTCTTGGAAGTAATGAATGATTATGCAAGGTTGTGAGATACAAGGTTAATATGCAGAAGTTAATTTGTTTCCTTCATATCTACAATTAGTACTCAGAATTTATAAAACTATAATATCACTTACATTAACACAAAAAGAAAGGCTAAGTAAATGTTGCAGCATACATTTAACAAAATATATGTGTGAACTATATTAGAAAAAGTACAACACTTTGATGAAACAAAGGTCTAAATAAATGGGAAAGTATTCCATGTTCATAAGGAAGGTGATCACTAATATTAGGATACCAGTCCTTACCAACTTGATCCATAAATTTAAGGCAATATACATCATAATCTAAGCAAGAAATTTTGTGGATGTTAACAAATTCTTTTACATGGAAAAGCAAAAGATACAGACTAGCAACACACTATTGAAGAACAAAGTCAGAAAATTTAAAAAAAACATCTGACTTCAAGATGCATTCTAAACCAACAGCAATAATAACAATGAAATGTGTTATTGGTGAAAGAATAAATAAATACAGCAAAATAGAAAGCTAAAACTAGAACCATACAAATGTAGTCCTGAGATTTAAATGTAAACTGCAGTTTAACAGAGGAGCAAAGGCAATTGAAATAGATAAAGGTGGATGTTTTCAACAAATGATCCTGAAACAATTGAATATCTATTTTTAAAAATCTAGATATTAACCTTACACTTTTCACACACACAAACACACACACAAATAAATAAAAGTGATCATACATAAAACTGTCAATTGAAAAAATATAAATACAATGTGAGAGTCATAAGTAAAGTTTTATTTGGGGCAAAATGACTAATGTAGCCTAGAAGAAGTATCTCAGATGGGCTCTGAGAAATTGCTCCAAAAAGGTGGGCAGGAAAGTCAGTGTATACATGAGTTTAGTGAAGAAGGACACATGCAGTCAAGCACACAAGTGCCCATTTTTGCAAAAGATTGCTGCTAGTTATGAGGAGCAGATGTCTCAACAAATTATTTTAGTACTTTTCTAGATGTGAGAAGATGTAAGAATTTGGGCTCATAAAATCTCCTCCTGAAAATATCTATCTGAAGTTCTGCTAGTTTTTCCCAGAGCACAAGAGGGCCTCATTTTTGTTCTCTGCTCAGGATTACTTTTAAGGTGTGTTGAAGGTCAGCAATTGCAATGGCCAGTGATTTCATCCTTATAAAGGCAGACGGCAAGTGCCAATTTTTAGTTGACAGACTTACATGTAAAATGCTAAACTATAACACTTCTAGAATATAACACTGCAGAAAATAGAGGTGAGCCTGGGCTTAAAACAAATATTTAATATACTATCAAAAGTATAATTCATTAAAAATTGTATAATAAATTCATTATTGATAAAAAAAAAAAAAACAACAAACTTCAGTTCTGTGAAAATACTGTAAAGAGAATTAGAAAACAAGCTTCAGCCTGGGAGAAAATATCTGCAAAACTCACATTTAAAGAACTGTATCCAAAACAGTCAAATGGCTCAGCAATTGGAAAACAAACAACTCTATGAAAAAGTGGGGAAAATATCCTAGCAGACTCCTTGCCAAAGAAGACAAATGGATGGAAAAATAAACATATTAAAAGATGCTCAGCATCATACATTGTTAGAAACTACAATATAGAATAACAATGAGATACTACTACCTGCATATTAGAATGGCTAGATGCCAAGTTACTGACAACACCAAATTCAAGTGAGGATGTGGAATGACAAGGAACTCTGACTCATGCTGGTGTGAATGCAAATGATACAGCCATTTTAGAAAACCGTTTGGTAATTTATTGAAAATCTAAATTTAGTCTTAACCAAATAACTCAGCTCATTATTCCTAGATATTTACCCAATGAGTTAAAAATATACGTCAATACAAAAACAGGTATCTGACTATTAACATCTGCTTTATTGATCATCACCAAAAACTGGAAGAAGCCAATATGCCCTGTAGTACCTGCATGGATAAGCTAACTGGAGTTCATACAATGAAATATTATTCAGTGATAAAAAGTAATGAGGTGTCACACCTTAAAAAGACATGAAGGAACCTTAAAAGCATATTGCTATGTAAAAGAAGCAAGTCTGAAAATATTGTGTATTATATGGCTCTAATTATATGAGGGAAAAAACAAAATTATGATGGCAGTAAATTGTTGGAGGATATCAAGGACTTGGGCATGAACAAATGAAGTACAAAGTATTTTCAGGACAGTGAAATGATTCTGCATGATTCTGTAATGATGGATACGTGACATTATACATTTATCGAAACCCATGGAGCTACACAACATAAAGAGTGAATCCTAATGTAACTATGGACTGCATTTAAAATCTAATGTGCAAATATCAGTAAATCAATTGTAACAAATGCACCACACTAGGGTAAACTATTTACAAAAGGGGGGAATTTGTAAGGGAAAATGAAGGTATGTGAAAACTTTCTGCTCAGTTTTCCTGCAAAACTAATTGTGCTGTAAAAGTATATATTGACTTGAAAATTAAAATTAAGAACTCAAACTATGAAATGACTAGTTGGTTAACTTTCTAAAGGCCATGTAGGAGTTGGAACACAGGTTCCTACTTGCTTGATTAGCTAAGCTGATAGCTAAGAGCTCAGGAATCAGGCTATAGAATTCCATATTCCTCACACCTTTCACTTTAGCTTCAGTCATTCTTAGTTCCCAATGCTCTCTTGCTTTTAGGGCAAAGCATCACATTGTATTTCAGTGACCCACGTTCTTTTTTCTGAAGAATGAATTCCTGCTTAATAATAAGCCCAGTGTATCAATTCTGCTGACTGTAGGGCTCCTCATCTTCATAAGTTTCTCTAGCAGGCTAGAACCATTTCCTAAAGAACACATATTTGTAAGATCACGCACTCAGTTGAAAGCATCATTTATCTGCCTATTCCAACTTTCATGTAGAGCTGGATCTAATTATTCTTGTTTCTAGGTTTGACCCAACTTCAAGGATTTCCAAAGTATCCTAAAAATGTATAACTATCCCGAAAATGTATAACAATGTATAAATTGCTAAGATCTATTCAATTCAATTAATATTTGAGAAGTAAAAATAAAATTGCACACTCTTCCCTATCCACTCCTCACACACACACAAGTAGAAAGGTAGATACATGATAGATAGACAAAAGATAGATGAGAGACTTATAGAAACACAACATTGCTACATTGCTGCTATTGGATGTGATCTATCTGTAAGTATTTTGCACATGGTGACTAACAGGTATACCCAACTAGTACAAAGGAAAAATCTGAGATGCAAAAATAGAGCAGTGGATCATCACCTCTACTCCCAGGAACAGCTCCCAGAACTACGTGATGTGTGTATGTTTTGGGGAGGCACCAAGGACACCCACAGGAAAAAGCTAATATGACAGAGAGGGTTTGAACTGGATCATGGCATCTGGTCCCAACACTTTATAGCAAATAGATGAAGAAACAATGAAAACAGTGACAGAGTTTATTTTCTTGGGCTCCAAAATCACTGCAGATGGTGACTGCAGCCATGAAATAAAAGAAACTTGCTCCTTGGAAGAAAAGCTATGACCAACCTAGACAGCATATTAAAAAGAGGAGACACTACTTTGCCAAAAAAGTCCATATAGCCAAAGCTATGTTTTATTCTAGTGGTCATGTGTGGATGTGAGAGTTGAACCATAAAGAAGGTTGAGCACTGAAGATTGATACTTTTGAACTGCAGTGTTAGAGAAGACTTAAGAGTTCCTTGGACTGCTGGGAGATCAAATCAGTCAATCCTAAAGAAAATCAGTTCTGAATATTCACTGGAAGGACTGATGCTGGAGCTGAAGCTCCAATACTTTTGGCACCTGACTTTGGGGAAAGATTGAAGGCAAGGGGAGAAGCGGACAATAGAGGATGAAATGGTTAGATGGCATCATTGACTCAATGGACACGAATTTGAGCAAGCTTCAGGAGATGGTGAAGGACTTGGAATCCTGGTGTGGTGCAGTCCATGGAGTTGCAAATGTTCAAATAGAATACATTGTGGAAAATAGTGTTTGAATTTAGGGCTGCGAGAATCATAAGATAGTCAAAAGTTGGACATTCTGTCTTATTTTTGTGTTAACATTTAACCTTTACTGAAGTTTTCAGAAAATAAAACTATTTATGAATGCTGAAATTTAATATCCATAAGGCAAAATTATTTAAAGGAAGATATTTAAAGTGATTTACAATTTCGGAGGTACAAAGGTAAGTGAAAATTGAGTAAATGAAAATAATCTATTCATATTATAAATATGTGAACTCTCACATAGGATATACTAACACATGATGATAAATTTGCTAAACAAATTTATGTTATAAATATGTAAATATGTTTTAAAATATTAACTTCTGCAGTTGTATTGATGAATGTATACTAAAGAGATGGCATTCTATTCCTTCACACCAGTTTACATGGATTCATATACACAGATACCACCTATAACTTGGAATCAAAAAATTGATATCCTTCTGATAGTTAACAACAGAACATGCAAATAATTGGATCATAAATATTTACACTTAGTTTATGAAGACAATGTAGTTTAGAAGCCAGAGACTAGCACATAATCTAACCAACAAATGTAGAGGAATAATATGCCAGTTAGAAGCAAGAATATTGTGAGCTTGGAAATCACAAAATAATTGTCATAGAGAAAACCCAAAAAAGCCCTCTCTTGGGAAGATGCTGCTATTGTAAATTAGACAAAATATTCTCTCTGCTTCAATATCCATGTTGAGGATATAGTTACAGCAGATTTTCACAATTCAATGCTGTGAGTCTTTAAATCATGTACCTGCTTTGCTTAGAGTCCCTACTCATCAATTAAATTCACAATTGATTGTATATTATAGTTACAAGGAGGGATTGTATTGGCGAGATCTCTATAAAGATTCTTACCTGTTTATCTTTTTCAACTTCTCTCTGCTTCAGTATCCATGTTGAGGATATAGTTACAGCAGATTTTCACAATTCAATGCTGTGTCTTTAAATCATGTATCTGCTTTGCTTAGAGTCCCTACTCATCAATTAAATCCACAATTGATTATATATTATAGTTACAAGGGGGGATTGTATTAGCCAGATCTCTATAAAGATGCTTACCTGTTTATCTTTTTCAACTTCATTGAAAAACTAATAAATCACCATTAAAATTGTATGATTTTATTTAAAGGAATTTCAGCAGTATAAATCATGAATTCACTGAAATGACAGACATGAGGTCAGATGGTATTACTACAAGTAGCTCACCTAAATCACTCTGTCTCTAAATATCATCAATTACCATTGGGTGTTTCTGTATCCAATAGGTTGATTAGGATTATCAGGTTATCACAGACAATTGAGTAGAAAATTGTCCCAAGGGAATTGAATTCAAATGTAACTTCATGAGTAAAATGCACTAATAAACTATGGCATATAGTTCATCAAGTTCTGATAAAATCTCTGCAATATCAGATGCAACATAAAAAATGTAGCCCCACATCCATTCAAGTTCACTAATTCTAAGACCCACATAGAGATAGGGACTTGATCAATAATGCTTGTGGAGCCCAAGAAGGGATATTAAATCTAATGTTATTCTGTAGATTTCATCTTGATGACATACTTGGGAAATGTGTTTTATTTAATATTAATAATCCCCTCAAACATTTGCTCTTTCAAGAATTTATATTACTTTTGTGCTTCTTATCAGACTATTCAGGGAGAAAAATATATTAAGATTAAAGATAAGCTGGAAGTAATAACATTTTCATAAATCTGATTTATAAATCTCATAAGAACTTGGAAATAGCCCCTAGTTTTTGCCATATCACTTATAGAGAACTGATATTTTGAATAAAACTTACATGTCTCATTTCTCCTTTTTCTTTTTTGATTAACAATACCAAGTTGTAAAATTTCATTTTTCTACATGACTCTATTAGTATCTAATGTATCTAATATCTGAAAATCCATTTCAGATATTAGCACTTGTTATTTTCTAGAATTTGTTTGTGCCTTTTATACATTGAAATTTAAATTTACAGTTTTGTCTGTTGGAAAACACTAAACACCAAACACCAAAGAGAAACACGGTAATTAGCAGAGATAATGATTATTCAGAAGTCATTATCTCAACTGTTTTTTTTCAGGACCCTTTGCTTGCTATTTTGGACATCCTTCGTATGTTTCCTAAACTTGAGCTATTGCCCTTTGTGCATCCATGCGTTCACTTGATATGAACGTTTGGTCTATACCCACTAGTGTATGTATACATCACACTGAAAAATGAGCAGTTAGCTTTTCATAAACTAGCATTTGTTGAAAATGATATTATTTGTCATGTATTGTTATAAAGGCTGGGGATACCAAAATCACAGAGAGAGACCTGTCTCCTTTGTTCAGAGAGCAGACAGGACGGTGGCATAGATGCCATGCCTAAAAATAAAGTACAAAAGTTAAGCTTTTCAAGGATAAAGGTAAATCTAGCAAGCACAAAATCTGGGTAAACTTCTATGTTCTTGCTAGAAATAAATGAGCAAAAATATAAACAAAACAAACAAAAAGATCCCTAGGAATTTATAAGAAAGTAGCATCACTGACTCAATGGGCATGAATCTGAGTGAACTCCAGGAGTTGGTGATGGACAGGGAGGCTTGTTGTGCTGCAATTCATGGGGTCTCAAGGAGTCAGACACAACTGAGTGACTAAACTGAATTGAACTGAATATTCTGAGGTTCAAATACCCTCTATGGGGTCAAAAACACTATGTCCAACTTAAAATGTAGAAATAAGGAAAAGAAAAGCACAGAAACTTCTGCCAAAATCAAATAAATGAAATAAAATACATCACCTCTGTAATAAAAATAAACTATGAGAGGAAAAAATTACAAATCTTAGAAAATAAAGAGTGAAGCTCATCATGGGAATTATCTGAGTAAGCAATAAATAGTAGAAGAATAAACTAGTGAGATAAATAAGAACATATAGTGTGTCTCTGAAGGCCTCGTGCTCTAGACTTGAAAATTAATTCATCTAATAATTCCACAATCAGTGAGTAAAACCCAAACCTACTGAATTTCAACCTTAATGGAAAAAGAAGTCCAGTAAATACTCAGGTATAAATAAACAAATATATGTTAAAAAAAGTTTCAGTTTTTTTTTTTAATGATAAATAACATTCAGTTATTTATGCAAACATTCAGTTATGCAAACATTCAGTTTGCATTAAATGATAAATTTAATGAAGTATACACAAAGCCTTGTAAAGAGTAGGCTGTTATCAAATATTTTTATAGTTAAGTTGTTAACAGTAAGAAGAGTAAGAAAGAAAACTATGTATCTAATGCTCATAGAAAAATTCTTCTCATATACTCACATGTTTACATATCTGCACTTAAACTTAGCTGACAGGTAGATGGATCAGATAGGAACTCACAAATATGAAAGATATACTCAGTCACGAAATACATTAACTACAGAAGGTTAAATCTAAGTGAATATTTAATATTGTTTCATAGAAAGATAAATGTCAAAATAAAATATTAATAAAAATAACAATATTAAAATGTAGATTTAAATGACTGGTAATGTTTGTAAATGAATTTTTGAATTTTGTGCAAGAAATAAAGAAGACAGTAAAAGCAAATTAAATTTACATTTCATAGATGCAAATATAATAGATACCATTATCTTCTGTATGCTAAGAACTAGGGAGAAACAAGAGGCTACAAAGAGCTAGTAGAATAAAGCCACAACATAATTGATTGAAATCATTGGAAAAAGGCAGACAGGTGAGTGGTCTTGTGTGCAGATCTCTTGTCTCAGAAGTGTCTGACAAGGCTGTTTTACATGCAGAGGGCACCCACATGAGGAAGGAGCCTGAACCATGCTCCCCTCAAGACATGTCTGGAGGCTGAAACCACTGTAAGTATGTGATGTGCAGTGATCATTCTGCCATTTCAGAAGTTACTGTAGAAGCTTGGACCATGCAAAATTAACAATAATAGATAAGTAATTAATAAAAATCACTGACTCAATGAACATGAATCTGAATGAACTCCGGGAGTTGGTGATGGCTAGGGAGGCCTTGCGTGCCGCGATTCATGGGGTCGCAAGGAGTAGGACACGACTGAGAGACTGAAGTGAACTGAACTGAAATTGAACTGAATGAATAAAAATAGATAAGAAACCTATTTGTATAAATCAGGTGACTGAGAAAGTTAGAAGAAGGTCCTACAACAGGTGGGACATGCACCTCAGGAAGTCAAGGCTGGTTCCGCACCTTCACAATTGCTCCCCAGCTGTTGTCTGAAGAAAGATTTCTGCATGTGTGACTTTACAAAGCTTAAAGTTAGAAAGTCTAATTGTCAGGATATAATCAGTTAAGGCATGTTCTGCATTCAACCATCCCAAGAGATACAAGAAGAAACCAAGTAAAATTCCGAAAAAAATATTAAAGAAATATGTTTGTATCAGAATATATAAACCTTGCTATCAGAAAACAGAAGCTCACCTACTGAAGACATAGTCCCTATACCTGTCAACAAGTAACATAAGAGAATGTGTGTGTCTAATACAACATTAAGGAAGGAAATGTATAATTCAATGATAAAATATTATAAAGCATATGCATTCTGATCATGAGATTATAAAAATCACACATATATTTATTTCCTAATATAGATGTGTATATATACACATATATTAATATATATAGCCATATGTGCCTACTATTTGGTTAAGGAAAAATAAGTTTTCAATCCTTAGTGAGATTCACAAAGCAATATTTCCTTATGATCTTTGATAATTGAACTCAAGTCCTCTTCAACTGGAGGGAGTTCAGCTCCCTATTCATCTAGGCAGCACCATTTACATGCCACAGTCCTCAGGTGGTTTTGAAAAAGGAAAGATAATCATTGGGCACACATTGATTCTGGGCACCAATATGAAAAGGAATATCATTTACAAGCTACATCACAAGAGAAATATACAAGTTTACATTTTTTCAAGCTGACCGCATACTACCCATCATTAGAAACGACCCTTGAAAGTGAACAGCGAGAGCAGAGTTTTGGGGGCCCCGTTCCTTAAGAGAGATGTCCTTACCCCTGTTATATCATGCATCCTTCTCAAGTTAGGCATGACAGCCCAGCTGAAATGGACGATTTCCTCATCACTCTGGCTTTCTAAAGCAGCTGTGATAGGAGTCTGCTCCTCACCTTCTGCAGCTCCCAGCTGGACACTAAAAGGTTGAAGACTATACAGGAGTGGGCTTAGAATCCACAAAAAATGTCCAAAGTCATCAGATCATTGATTTCAGTTGCCTCCACTAATACCTTCAGTGTTAAGTGGAGTTAGGAGACATCATTAGAGCTCAATTAAGCTTCTCCCAGGTGCTCACCTGAGACAGGCAGAGCTGAATTCTGTATGCCAGTCTTCAGGCTGCATACAGTTTCCTATGGTTCTTATTTTCATGTCTCCATATAGTATTTCTTGGCATTTGCCCTCTCTTGGAGACCCTGCCACAGCTACTGTTGGCAGAGTCTAGCAGCAAGAAATAAAACAAATGTAAGGAAAGGCTTTGAGAGTTAATTTTTAGATAGATTGATAAGAAGTCCCAGGTACGCAAGGAGGAGAAAATGGGTCTGGAGCTCTCCAGGATGATAAAAGGACAATATTTTTGTGGTACAATCCTTCGTCTTAGTCACATTATATATATATATATATAATTTTTTTCTTTAAGCCAGAGGTAATGGCTAAAGGGTGTTTTTTCCTTAAGCCTTGAACTAATGATTATATAACAACAATATCTTAACTTGAGAACATATTTCTCCTTCTTAACAGGAACCTCCTGACTNTTTGTCTTAGTCGCATTATATATATATATATATATATATATATATATATTTTTTTTTTTTTTTTCTTTAAGCCAGAGGTAATGGCTAAAGGGTGTTTTTTCCTTAAGCCTTGAACTAATGATTATATAACAACAATATCTTACTTGAGAACATATTTCTCCTTCTTAACAGGAACCTCCTGACTAAACTAGTTGTGTTAAGACCAATGTTGTAAAACTTGTTGTAGGCATTCTGGTAAGACCTTTCTACTATTAGTTCTAATCTTGTTAATTTAGGATATACCTTGTGAAAGTGGGTCTCCTAAAAGTATATAAGGCCTTGCTAAGACTAGAGTGTGGAGCACTCTCCACCCCTCTTCTGATGTCTATGTCAGAAGCTTTCTCTGACATTTTTCACTGCAGTAAAAGGTCTGCCATGCAAAATCTCTGAGTAATAAAGCCTGATCCCTGATCCTGAAGCTAAATCTCCTTTGGAGATCACAAATCCAACACCATTCAGCTATTAGCTTCATGTACAGTGGAAAAAAGTGGGGATGAATCTTAACCAGATCTAGGCTTAAAAATTTAGTCTCTTATTAGCCCTGTGATTTTAGACAAGTTACTTAAATTTTGGGGTCTGTTTCCTCAATTGTGAAAAGCAAATAGTACTAATAGTAGACCCTGTAAATATCCTACCCAAGGTCATCTCCATGTACATAGATGCTTCTGACTTCCTGTTTTCTCCATCAGAGGACATCCGGGAAGCAGATCTGCTTCATCTTGAGCAGGGCCAGCTAAGAGTGCTGCGGAGCCAGTGCTCCAGCAGCGAGTCTTAGAACCTGAGATGGTAACTGAAAGGTGAGCGGCTAACTCTCGCCATTCACAGCTCTGAGCCTGCCCCACGTGCCAGCATGGTGACCCCAGCAGGCTCAGTCCCAAGTGCCCTTGGAAGTGACACATGACTCAGAGCCACATGCCTGGCCAGATTCCCGACTTTCTTCCCCGTGTCTTTATAGAAGTTCCTGGGTCCCTTCCCAAATCAACTACTNCCACGTGCCAGCATGGCGACCCCAGCAGGCTCAGTCCCAAGTGCCCTTGGAAGTGACACATGACTCAGCCCCACATGCCTGGCCAGATTCCTGTCTTTCTTCCCCGTGTCTTTACAGAAGTTCCTGGGTCCCTTCCCAAATCAACTACTACACTTAAAATTTTTTTCAGGACCTGAACAGGAAAAGCATAAATTACAACTGATAAAGTTCTAGAGAGTAAACATATTATTTGTGAGGATCAAATAAACAGAGCTCATATAAACTACGCAGCACAACGCTTGATATCAAACAGGATTTTAATAAACACAGCTTCCCCTCATCCTTAACACATCCTTCCTTAGGCTTTCTGTTAGACACAATTGTTTGTGTGCCAATGATAAAAACATAATAAAAAGGGCAAAGAAGTCCAAATGATGGAGGTTAAATGTGATCTCTATTAGTGTTAGAGGTGCTGTAACATGATTTAAACCTGTAACTAGAAATGGTTTTCAAATTAGGAACCTGGAATTACGTCCACTAACCTACTGACAACACTGAAAAACAGAAGTCCTTCAAATCGGGGTTGAGCCTAGTGATTCTAAGTGTGGAATAATGCAGGGGAAAGAGTGGGACAATGGTATGTCTTCCCAGTTCTTCTTCCTCTATAAAAACTTGATGTCTCCCAAGGGGGAAAAATGAAAAAAAACAAGAGAGATGTAAGTTAGGGTTGTCCAGAGAACCACAGGGAGAGGGAGAGAAGACAGAAAGGGAGAAAGAGAGAAAGAGAGAGAGGGAGAGAGAAAGAGAGATGGAGAAAGTGAGAGAGGGAGGGCGTTCCTATGACTACTGAGGCTGAGT
>SJYW01023100.1:28637-43238 GCA_006410735.1 Raphicerus campestris
AAAAAAAAAAAAAACAAAAACAAACAAACAAAAAAAAAGTTGTTGTTGATTTTCAAAACAAGTATAAACAGTTTTGAAAAGAACTATTTCAGTATTTCAGAGGAAACAAGATACAAACGGAGGTTTGATTAATGATAAGAATATGTGAGGAGCATCAAACTTTTCATGTAGAATAGAATTACCACAACTGAAATTTCCAAGGTGTAGACAGATATGGAACCGTTAGAAGATTTAGAGGAAACTTTATTTCTTAGGATGAGATAAAACTGAAACTATTTTATTGATGAACCATTGAAAATGTCCAGAAAAGGACATTAGGGAAAGTTCAGAATGTTTATAGTAATTAAACCATAAGATTGGGTGAGACTGCCTAAAGTCAAAGAGACACACAACTACAAATTGGTTCATAGCTGCCTGAAAAAAAAAAAAATATTGATTGATTTTACCAGTTTTACTGAGATATAATTGACTATATATTTGAAGTATTCAATCTTACAAGTTTTAACATATGCAGTACCCATGAAATAGATGTGAACTTACCTAACAACTATAGACCTGCTTTTTCTCACAATAGATTAATTTAAAATTTTTAGTCTTATATCAATGGAATCATACAGTGGATAAACTTTTCATCTTCTTCCAATGAACACAATTATTTTGAGATTCATCAGTGCTGTTGCATGTATCAGTACTCATAACTTTTTATTGCTGAGTAGTTTTCCATTTTATGATTGTATCTTAAATTGTTTATCCCTCACCTGTGTCTTTTTTTCCACTTTTTTTTTTTTACTGATATGACTGAGATATGTTTAATATATAACATTGTGTATGTTTAATGTGCCTGATATGATGATTTGATGCATACATATATATATTTCAAAATGACCCCTTTGCCTGCTGACAGACATCTGTATTGTACTATTTTGGAGACTATTACAAATAAAACTGCCATGAAGTTTCACATATAGGTCATTTTATGCACATATATTTTCTTTTTTCTTGGGTGAATCCATGGGAGTAGATTATATAGGAGTAGGAATTTAAAATAGAACAATCCTTTTATAAAATAGTTAGGCAGTACTATAACATGCTAAACATATCTACCACATTATCTAGCAAAACACTTTTAATACAGTGTCCCTTAAAATGTACTAGAACATAAAAACTGTGATTTATAACTTTGCCAGACACCAGAAACTCTCTTGATCTCTAATGTGAGGGGAAGAGAAGGTTCAGTTGAAGCTGGAGAGTTAACATCTATCACTTAGTGAGAACATCCTGTGTATCAGGATCTCTTTCTTCAGCTTGTTTACATCTTTATCGCTTTCCATCCTCACAGCAAAGTGATCTTTATTATATTACATGCTATTTGTATTATGATTTTTCATATTATGAAATTGTTCAAGGTCACATGGCTAAGAATGTGGTAAAGGAAGGATTCAAACTTAGGCAATTTGACAGGGGAGTAAGACCATAAGCATCAGTCAATATGGAAAAGGAGGAAGAGAAATGATGTTGAGTCATTTCTGGTAGCCCACATGAACTAGAGTGATGCCATATAGACAACTTACAAGAGTCACCAGACAGCTGTGTTTTAGGACTTGCTACAGTGACATCACCATTACGGCAGAAAGTGAAGAGGAACTAAAAAGCCTCTTGATGAAAGTGAAAGTGGAAGGTGAAAAAGTTGGCTTAAGCTCAACATTCAGAAAATGATGATCATGGCATCTGGTCCCATCACTTCATGGGAAATCGATGGGGAAACAGTGGAAACAATGGCAGACTTCATTTTTCTGGGCTTCAAAATCACTACAGATGGTGACTGCAGCCATGTAATTAAAAGACAGTTACTCCTTGGAAGGAAAGTCATGACCAACCTAGATAGCACATTGAAAAGCAGAGACATTACTTTGACAACAAAGATCTGTCTAGTCAAGGCTATGGTTTGTCCAGTAGTCGTGTATGGATGTGAGAGTTGGACTTTGAAGAAAGCTGAGCACCGAAGAATTGATGCTTTTGAACTGTGGTGTTGGAGAAGACTCTTGAGAGTCCCTTGGACTGCAAGGAGCTCCAACCAATTCATTCTGAAGGGGATCAGCCCTGGGATTTCTTTGGGGGGCATGATGCTGAATCTGAAACTTCAGTACTTTGGCCACCTCATGAGAAAAGCTGACTCATTGGAAAAGAGTCAGTGGGATGCTGGGAGGGATTGGGCCCAAGGGAAGAAGGGGGCAACATAGGATGAGATGGCTGGATGACATCACTGACTCGTTGGACGTGAGTCTGAGTGAACTCTGGGAGTTGGTGATGGACAGGGAGGCCTGGTGTGCTGGGATTCATGGTGTCGCAAAGAGTCAGATACGACTGAGTGACTGAACTGAACTGAACAATGATCTAAAACATATTTTACAATTTAGAAATTACTCCAAGCAAAGAAATCTGGGTTTTATTTTAGAAGGAGAGGGACAGTCCCACAACATGACAAACCCAGACTCCTTATCTCTTTGTACACAGAATCAAGAAACACAAAAGAGAAAATCATCAGTGATGACAAAGAGAAGACCTAGTCATATTTTAATCTGATTTTATCTTATTTTGCTCAGTCAGTAAATGAATTAGTTGTTTAGCTTTCTGGTTTGAAATAGTCCTTTTTTTTTTTTAACACTTTCTTATTTATACATATTATTTATATCATAATCTTACACAGTGTTTGAACACTGAGATGGTTTATCATGTGGGAACTGAACTGGGTGAGGGCCATGCTACTCAGAACCCCTTCTCTGCCTGTTTCTAATGTTCAGGTTTACAGAGCACCAGGGCCATGGTAGCTCAGGTACTTTTGCTCAGAGCTGCTGTGGAAACTGAGGATACTGTTAGGCTCTCTTGGGTACAAATATTTTCTGTGTTCCCTGTTTATTGCTTGTAAGAAAAAGGTTTCACTCTCCTAGACCTTCCCTGAATTTCAAAGAGCAGGCTCAAGCAGTTACTAATTAAGGAAGAGAATCCAGAAACAAAGGAGAAGTGGAGAAGAAAAAAATTGTGCAGAAATAAAGCAGTGTCCTGCCTCCTTCTCAAGGGATTCATTTCAGTTCAGTTCAGTCACTAAGTCATGTCTGACTCTTTGCAACTCCATGGACTGCAGCATGACAAGCTTCCCTGTCCATCACCAATTTCAGGAGTTTACTCAATGATGACACAACCACCTCATCCTCTGTCATCCCCCTCTCTTTCCAACTTCAATATTTCTCAGTATCAGGGTCTTTTCAAATGAGTCAGTTCTTCTCATTAGTTGGCCAGTGTATTGGAGTTTCAGTTTTAGCATCAATCCTTCCAGTGAACATTCAGGATTGATTTCCTTTAGGATGGACTGGTTGGATCTCTTTGCAGTCCATAGGACTCTCAGGAATCTCCTCCAACACCACAGTTCAAAAGCATCAATTCTTCAGTGTTCAGCTTTCTTTGTAGTCCAACTCTCACATCCATTCATGACCACAGGAAAAACCATAGCTTTGACTATGCAGACTTTTGTTGGCAAAATAATGTCTCTCCTTTTTAATATACTATTTAAGTTGGTCACAACTTTCCTTCCAAGGAGTGAACATCTTAATTTCATGGCTACAATCACCATCTGCAGTGATTTTGGAGCCCCCCAAAATAAAGTCTGATACTGTTTCCACATCTATTTCCGAAGAAGTGATGGGACCAGATGCCATATTAGTTTTATGAATGTTGAATTTTAAGCCAACTTTTTCACTCTCCTCCTTCACTTTCATCAAGAGGTTCTTTAGTAGAATGGGAAAGACTAGAGATCTCAAGGAATTACATAAAAATATCTTATAGTTTTTTGTTTGTTTGTTTTTGCAAGAACTATCCCACCCATGTGGGATAGTTGTTTGTTTTGCAAGATCCCACCCATGTGGAGGATGATGATTTCAGACAGCACAAAATTCCTGGAGCACCACCCTGTTACCTCACCACCAACCCATCAGAAGAAAATCACATACTCTGCCACCTTCACCCCAAATTTTGCCTGTAAAAAAATTCTCCCATAAAACATTGGGGAGTTCAGGATTTTTGAACTGCCTGTTCTTGCTTGGCCCTGTAATGAACCTTCCTCTGCTTTAAATTCTGGTATTTCAGGTTGGTCTCACTGTGTGTCTAGCATACACACTTGAATTTGACAACACTAGTTCTCTCTGCAGACCCAGCACATGGTCTGTGTCTCTTGTTTTGTTTTTGGTTTTCTGTAGCCCTGAACAGCTAATCGTGTAGGCTCTGTATATGACTGAGACTGGCACTGACTGTGACAGGCATGAGTATGGTTTGTCCTCAATTTTCCAGGCTGTGCTTACTCTCTATCTCTACACTAATCTTTTCTTCCTTTTCTTACTGCTGGTCCCCATGACCTCAGACTTATCAACAAAAGCAGAAACAGCAGCTTTCCACAGCCTTCTTTGCCTGTTCCCTGCTGTATAATAGTAATGGCTAAGCCCTGTAATGAACATTTTATGACCTGTCACTTAAGCACTGGCTTCCCTAAGTGTCCCAAACTGCTGTAAGGGCCAACGGATTCAGATCAGAGTTTCCTGTTACTCAGCTTTTTAAAGTGATATGCATGAATTTATTTTAAGTTTCCTCTTCTCTAAAACAGGCTGTGCTGATTTTGTCTATACTTAGGGAGGGAGTGTGCAAGTGCTGAGCTCCACAGAGAGCCCACACTTCAGGAACAGAGACAGGAGAGATGGCTCAGCAAGGAGAGAGGACTTGTAGACCTGAGATGGGAGGGAAATCAGGGGACAATACTTCACAGAAGACAAGGAAGATGCATTTCAAGTTGGAAAAAATTATGGCTGCTTCCGTTCAAAGACAGTGTAACCACTGGTTTTCATTTGACTTTATAGTTAAAGTTACAACATAATATTTCTTAAAAATACAAAATATTTTCCTTGCACATAATTTTAAATAGATTTAATGGGGTTATACTAGACTTTCTTTAAATAAGAAAACATATTATTTGTGAATATTTTCAGTACCTTTAGTTAGGAAAACCTCAAAACACATATAAAACCTTCTTCTTACATAGCAGTGTAATATTTTTCCTAAGATAAAATTTTAGAAGTGAATTTTCATAAAAATATGAATTTTGAGTTATATTGTCAAATTATCTCCTAAAATACATAAAGTCCTGGTAAGTCACCAGTAACAGGGCTTGAAAAGACTTTGAGGATCATTAGCTCCAGATGGCATCCCCAGGCTTTTATCTAAATCAGGTGTTCAGGAGCCTGTAAAGGAGAGTGTGTCCACTTCCCCATGGATACCTAGGGGCACTCAGAAGAATATAGGAGAATAGGGCAGAGGATCTAACCAATCTCAGAAGGAATTTGGCAGTCATGTTAGTCTGTAATCCTGGCACCCAAGATCAAGGTTGAATCTGCTTGAGTTGGCCTATTCACCTTTCACAAAGGAAATAAACTTGTTAGATAAATGTGCCTACTCTTTATGCTGGGAAAGCACACATCTATGGGTCAATTGTTATTGTTCAGTCAAACAAAGTATGCCTGAATCTTTGTGACCTTATGAACTGCAGCACAGCAGACTTTTCTGTTCTTCCTTATCTCCCTGAGTTATTTCAAACTCATGTCCATTGAGTCAGGGATGCCTTCCACCCATCTCTTACACTGCCCCTCTCCCTTGCCCTTCTTCCCTCAATCATTCCAGCATTAGAGTACTTTTTCAATGAGCCAGCCCTTGACATCAGGTGGCCAAAGGACTGGATCTTCAGCTTCAGCATCAGTTCTTCAAATGAATATACAGGGTGGATTTTTTTCAGTACTCAGTTTTCTTTATGGTCTAGCTCTCGATCATACACGACTACTGGGGAAAAAAAAAAAATCAGTTCAGTTGAATCGCTTAGTCAGGTCTGACTCTGCGTGCCCCCATAGATTGCACCACAACTGACTTCGCTTTCCATCACCAACACACAGAGCTTACTGAAATTCATTTCCATTGAGTTGGTGATGCCATCCAACCATCTCATCCTCTGTTGTACCTTTCTCCTCATGTCTGCAATACTTCCCAGCATCAGGGCCTTTTCTAGTGAGTTAGTTCTTTGCATCAGTTGGACAAAGTACTGGAGGTTTTGCTTCAGCAGCAGTCCTTCCAATGAATACTCAGGGCTGATCTCCTTTAGGATGGACTGGTTAGATCTCTTTGAAGTCCAAGGGACTCTCAAGAGTTTTCTCCAACACCACAATTCAAAACCATCAATTCTTTGGTGCTCAGTTTTCTTTATAGTCCAACTCTTACATCCAGACAGGACTATTGGAAAAACCATAGCTTTGAGTAGACAGACATTTGTTGGCAAAGTAGTATCTTTCCTTTTTATTATGCTGTCTAGATCGATCATAGCTTTTCTTCCAAGGAGAAAGCATCTTTTAATTTCAAGGCTGCAGTAACCATCTGCAGTGATTTTGGAGCATCCCCCCCCCCAAAAAAAAAGTTTCTCACTTACTCCATTATTTCCCCTTCTATTTGCCATGAAGTGATGGGACCAGATACCATGATACTAGTTTTCTGAATGTAGAGTTTTAAGCCAAATTTTTCACTCTCCTCTTTCATATTCATCAAGAGGCTCCTTAGTTCTTCTTTGCTTTCTGCCATAAGGGTGGTGTCATCTGCATAACTGAGATTATTGATATTTATCCTTGAAATCTTGAATTCAGCTTGTGCTTTATCCAGCCTGGCATTTCACATGATGTACTCTGCATATAAGTTGAATCAGCAGGGTGACAATATATAGCCTTGACGTACTCCTTTCCCAATTTGGAACCAGTCTGTTTTGTCATGTCCAGTTCTAACTGTTGCTTCTTAACCTGCATACAGATTTCTCAGGAGGCAGGTAAGATGGTCTGGTGTTCCCATCTCTTGAAGAATTTTTCAGAGTTTGTTGTGATCTACACAATCAAAGGCTTTTGTATAGTCAATAAAGCAGCAGTAGATGTTTTTCTGCAACTCTCTTGTTCTTTCTATGATCCAACAGATGTTGGCATAGAACAACTCTTGTTTCCCTGCCTTTTTAAAATTCAGCTTGAACATCTGGAAGTTCACAGTTAATATACTGTTGAAGCCTGGCTTGGAGAATAGTAAGCACTACTTTGCTCGTGTGTGAGATGAGTGCAACTCTCCCTCTCCGGTAGTTTGAATAATCTTTTGCATTGTCTTTCTTTAGGACTGGAATGAAAGCTGATCTTTTCTCATCCTGTGGCCACTGCTGAGTTTTCCAAATCCCTGACATGTTGAGCGCAGCACTTTCACAGCATCATCTTTTAGGACTTGAATTAGCTCAGCTGGAATTACATCACCACCATTAGCGTTGTTCAGAGTGATTCTTCATAAGACCCACTTGATTTCACATTCCAGGATGGCTGGCTCTAGGTGAGTGATCACACCATCATGGTTATCTGGGTTATTAATATTTTTTATATTTATTTTGTGTATTGTTGCTACCTCTTAATATCTTCTGCTTCTAGGTCCATACCATTTCTGTCCTTTATTGTGCCCATCTTTGCATGAAATGTTCCCCTGGTATCTCTAATTTTCTTCAAGAGATCTCTAGTCCTTCCCATTCTATTGTTTTCCTCTATTTCTTTGCACTGATTATGGAGGAAGACTTCCTTATCTCTCCTTGCTATTCTTTAGAACGTTGCATTTAAATGGATATATCTTTCCTTCTCTCCTTTGCCTTTCACTTCTTTTCTCAGCTATTTATAAGGCCTTGTCAGACAACCATTTTGCCTTTTTGATTCTCTTTTCTTGGGGATGGTCTTGATCACTGCCTCCTGTACAATGTTACAAAACTTTGTCCATATTTCTTCAGGCACTCGGTCTATCAGATCTAACCCCGTGAATTTATTTGTCACTTTCACTGTATAATNGCCTTTTTGATTCTCTTTTCTTGGGGATGGTCTTGATCACTGCCTCCTGTACAATGTTACAAAACTTTGTCCATATTTCTTCAGGCACTCGGTCTATCAGATCTAACCCCGTGAATTTATTTGTCACTTTCACTGTATAATTGTAAGGGATTTGATTTAGATCATATGTGAATAGTCTAACGGTTTCCCTACTTTCTTCAATTTAAGTTTGAATTTGGCAATAAGGAGTTCATGATCTGAACCACAGTCAGCTCCAGATCTTGTTTTTGCTGAGTATATAGTATTTCCTTCTTTGGCTGCAAAGAATATAATCAATCTGATTTTGCTATTGACTATTTGCTGATATCTATGTGTTGAGTCTTCTTTTGGATTGTTGGAAGAGGGTGTTTACTATAATCAGTGAGATCTCTTGACAAAACTNTAGGAGGAGAAAAGCTGAGTTATAGGAATATAAAATCAATAACTTCTGTGTTACTAGAAATACTATGATTAAAGTATATATAATTGGTAAGTAGAAAATGTATATTGCAGGAAGGACAAATATAGACAGAGCACCTATAAATGAATGAGAAATGGGTAAATATGCCAAAAGATATCTGGAAAAGCTGTAAAAAGGCAATTAAGAAACTTGCTAATAAAATCATAGAAAAAAAGTGTAGCTGCACCAAGATTCAGAAAATTTCAGCCTTAAATGGGGAGGGGGTCACAATTTTCACTCATTAGATTGATAAAAATAAACAATTGGAAATGACTGGTTTTCAAAGAGTGGTGGGAAAAGCATTTTCATTAATTGTTAATGTAATTTCAATTTTAGAACACACTATAGCAAAATTCATTGTTAGTACAGGGAAGCTGTAGGTGAGTTAACAAAGGACAAGTCACATTTGTGATTAGTCCGGTAATGTATTTGGCTCTAGCTGTTTGATTCTGAGATAAGCAAGGACAAAATATAGAACAGCTGTCAGTCACTGACCAAGTTCTGACTAGTTCTTTATCAGTCGCTGGAGACTGTAGTTTACTTTACAGCTGGTTGCTACAACATGTTAGTCAGAGTTCTGTGTCACATACCTTCTAGACATTTCATAACCAGTCTCTCAAATTTATTAGCTTTTATTTTCTAGAAAATCTTTGAAGCCTCTGATTTGAATATAATACCCTCTTTCTTTCAGTGATGATTTGGACTTACTCATATTTGTCCAATTTTATCATAACTTCACTGGCATTATGGAATTATGATAGGAAATATATTAGCCTATTTATATTTTTAGTTAAAGACTAGATGAGAGCATGTTATTGATATCATATGATCTAATTAGGAATATGTTTATATAATCTATGTACATTTATGTATTTAACTTTAAATATTTAAATTGACAAAACAAATAATATTTTGCATCATCATGTTATCAGTTAAGGTGGAGAGGGAGGTGAGAGGGGGAGTCAGGAGGGAGTGGACACATATGCCTACGGCTGATTCATATTGATATATGGCAAAAAAAATGTTGCAATATTGTAAAGTAATTATCCTCCAATTAAAATAACAGTTTTAAAAGATCCCTTACATTTTTCAAAGTTTGATTAATTTAAAATTATTTTTCTTTTTTTGTATTTCTAAAATTTAATACTTTTACAAATGACTTTTTTTTCAATATTTTTGTCTTATATATTTATTTATTTGTATGATCTTTAAAATATAGTTAAGATTATGATTTAATATCTGTGCAATGGTGCCAAGCAATTTTTATACAATGGAGTTTTTCACATTCTCAGTGACTTTCAATATCCACTCCTATATCCATAATTTTAAAATTCTAATATTCGTTAGCATAAAAGTAGTACCTTTCAGTTCATTATTTCTTTCTAAATTTATAAGTTTCAGTCAAACTATGTGAGTGAGCACCAGAGGCCTGCGGTACAACCTTGGACCTTTAGTCAACAATCATTTATTGTGTAGTTAAAAATAAGAGCATAGAACTCATGTTAAATGTGCTTAATCCAATAAAATAAAAAAATTATACAAGCATAGTAAAGTGAAAAAACATAGTGAAAAATAACAGCTTGAGTGTGCTAAAACAAACTAAAAAAGATGAATGCTTGGTGGTGACAAAAAGAAACAGAAACTTTATTTCAGACAAAGATCAGGTTGATGTGGGTTCTCACATTGGTCATATTAGACTTTTCTTTTTCTTTTTTTTCCCAATCTTTTATTTATTTATTTATTTTATTTTGGAGGCTAATTACTTTACAATATTGTATTGGTTTTGGCATACATCAACATGAATCTGCCAAGGTTGTTAACATGTTCCCCTTCTGAACCCCCCCTCCCATCGTCTTTTGATTTTATCTTTGCTATTTGTCTTTTGTTGTTCTTGCTCAGTCAGTAGTGTTCAACTGTTTGTGACCCCAAGGATTGCAGGTATGCCAGGCTATCCTGTCCTTCACTATTTTCTGAAATTTACTGAAACTAATGTCCATTGACTCAGTGATACGATCTAACTATTTTGTCCTCTGTTATCCCCTCCTCCTCTTTCCTTGGATCTTTCCCAGCATTAGGGGGTCTTTTCCAATGAGTCAGCTCTTTGAATCAGGTAGTCAAAATATTGGAGCTTCAGCTTCAGCATCAGTTCTTCCAATCAATCCTCAGGGTTGATTTCCTTTTGGACAGACTGGTTTGATCTCCTTGCTATCCAAGGGAACCTCAAGAGTCTTCTTTGGCACTCAGCTTTCTTCATGGTCCAACTCTCACACCCATACATGACCACTGGAAAAAATATAGCTTTGACAATATGGACTTTCATGAACAAAGTAATGTCTTAGCTTTTTAATATGCTGTCTAGGTTGCTCATAGCTTTTCTTCCAAGAAGCAAGTGTTTTTCATTTTATGGCTGCAGTGATTTTGGAGACCAAGAAAATAAAATTTGTCACTGTTTCCATTGTTTCCCCATCTATTTGCCATAAAGTGATGGGACCAGATGTCAGGATCTTAGATTTTGAAAGTTAAGTTCTAAGCCATGTTTCTCTCGCTCCTCTTTCACCTTCATCAAGAGGCCATTTTAATTCCTCTTCATTTTCTATCATTAGGGTGGTGTCATCTGCATATCTGAGGTTCTTGATATTTCTCCTGGCAATTTTGGTTCCAGCTTGTGTTTCATCCAGCCCTGCATTTCACATGATGTATTCTGTATGTCTGTACTATGCCAATTTTAAGATTGTAGGCAGTTTACATACTAAGAAGGAACTTCATTTGATTAGGTTGGTGTCTTTTCAACAAGATTGACTACAGCCAACCAGGAGAACAACCCAATGTTATGAGTTCCTTTGACTGGCTCACACCTTCACAAATATTCACAGAATAAGCTGCACAGCACAGGAATGCAGTGGTGGTTAGCCCAGAAGAAGTGTGCTGACTCTAAGCAGCAACAGTTAAAGCATTCTTAAAACTTTCCCACAATATCTGAAACTCATTTGATCAAACTAATTTGATCAAATAAAGTGTCAATGAGTTGAAGAATAATACTGTTATCACAGATCACTTGACGTTTTATTTGATCCAACTAACCCTGCAGAAGGCAATGGCAACCCACTCCAGTACTCTTGCCTGGAAAATCCCATGGACAGAGGAGCCTGGTAGGCTGCAGTCCATGGGCTCGCTAAGAGTCCAGCATGACTGAGCGACTTTACTTTCACTTTTCACTTTCATGCATTGCAGAAGGAAATGGCAACCCACTCCAGTATTCTTGCCTTGAGGATCCCAAGAACAGAGGACCCTAGTGGGCAGCTATCTATGAGGTTGCACAGATTCAGACACGACTGAAGCGACTTAGCAGCAGCAGCAGCAACCCTGCTTGAAATCTTGTTTGATTCCTGAAATACTCTTGTTTAATTGACAGTGGATTCAACATGTAAGGGAACCCTTTTTGTTAAGACTACATCTAAAGGACACACATCTACATCAGTCTGTCAGGGCTCTTTCTTCCTATTAGACTGCTAGCTAGCTTGTTTGTGTCTCTTATTTTACATTTTTGATTGGCCAGTTATTCTTATGTGAAATGGAGACAGTTTGTCTTGGCAAGAACTACATAATGAAAATATTGTTGAATAGAAAACATGATTCAAATGAGAAATACAGATAATATAACACCGGTGAATGTGGAAAGAGATTGGAATCCTCTAGTGCTGCTGATAGGAGTGTAAAAGGGAGTAACCATGGTGGAAACATGTTCAGCAATATAAACTAATACAAATATAAGTATACTGCATGGCCTGAAATAAATGCAGAATGTGTTTAAAAACAAAAAGGCCTATAGAGATAACCATAATATCTCATTTATAATAATTCTAAATTTAAAGTATGCAATGTGTGTCAAAATAAATGAGTAAACTGTAATAGATTTAACAATGGGATGCTATTTTATTTCAGCAACTAGGGAAAAAATAATATGTGTTATGGTCACCAACGGAGAAGGCAATGGCAACCCACTCCAGTACTCTTGCCTAGAAAATCCCACGGACGGAGGAGCCTGGTAGGCTGCAGTCCATGGGGTTGCTAGGAGTTGGACACGACCAAGCAACTTCACTTTCACTTTTCACTTTCATGCATTGGAGAAGGAAATGGCAACCCACTCCAGTGTTCTTGCCTGGAGAATCCCAGGGATGGGGGAGCCTGGTGGGCCGCCATCTATGGCGTCGCACAGTGTCGGACACGACTGAAGCNGAGGAGACCCGGGTTCAGTTCCTGGGTCAGGAAGATCCCCTGGAGAAGGGAATGGCAACCCACTCCAGTGTTCTTGCCTGGAGAATCCCAGGGACGGGGGAGCCTGGTGGGCCGCCATCTATGGGGTCGCACAGTGTCGGACATGACTGAAGCGGTTTAGCAGCAGCAGCAGCAGCAGCATGCTCACCAATATGTTAAAACTCACAATGTAAACTCGAGAAAAGGAAACTAGATGCCAAAAAAAAAGGAAGAACAGCAATGTCTGTATTATTCCATGCACATTATCTTCTGTATCCAATAAAACTATGTTTAAACATGTTGAAATAAGCCATAGCTTCACAATTCCTAAAATAAGATTTATTCAGCAATCAACTTAGAAAATATAACTAAAGTATGTGTCTTAAAGCTGTAATTTTAAAGCAATTTACATAAACTTGAAAAATAGTCAATTTTCTATTTTAAAGAAAGGGTGTTAGCGGTAAAGCCTGCAGAAAGGAGCTAAGGAAACCCACAGCAAGCTAAAGCTTGCCCTCCACCCTCTGGCCTCACTGACTGCACCTCATTTAAAAAGGCCCAGGCATACCTGTAACTGTGGGTTCACCTTGGGAAAACAGAATAAAGAAAAAATCTTTGCTATTTGTCTTTTATCACAGACTGTATCTTTATAATTTTTGCTACTACATCCAAGTATGATGTTATTAATTTTAAAATGTATACATGGGACTCTTAGAAAAGATGGCGGCGGAATAGGATGGGGAGAACACTCTCTCCTTCACTACTTCATCAAAAGAACATTTCAACACTGAATAAATTCCACAAAACAACTTCTGAATGTTGGCAGAGGACATCAGGCATCCAGCAAAGCAGATCATTGGCTTCAAAAACAGGAATAAATATAAGGGACGAGAAAAGAGACAAAGGAGGTAGGGAGGAAGCCCCGTCCCGGGAAGGGAATCCCGTCCCGGGAAGAGACTCTTAATANGTTGTGCACAATTTACTATTCAATGAGTTCATAGGTAACTTTCAAATGACCCATACAAAAGCCCTTATTTTTTGTTAATTTAAGCAACCCAATTTGTGGTTATGTTCCTACATTCTCTAAAGTGCTTAGATCAGAATAAATTCAGAGTTTCAAACTTTAAAGATATTTACAATTTGATTATTTTACAATTATTTTAATTTTTATTTCAATATTTCAACATTACAGTTCCTATATTTTTCTGTATTTCTATTTTTTCAATACCTCTAATGTTTTTTTTTTCTGTTTTTCTAAATTTTTAAATACATTTACATAGTTGCTTCACTCAGGAAATGAGAAAAATCATGCAATATGGAGTGAGTTTAACATTTTGAACTTTGGATATACTGGTTTACTTCATTGCTGGTATGGACTGAACTTCCAAATTCTGGCTAAACATCTCAATTTTCATGATGTAGGCAAAGTATAAGCCTGGCAGAGCATGGTTCCACACGTGGTTCTACAAACAGGACCATTGGAGTCCTGGTGGTTGCTGACCACAGAGGGCAAATAAATCATTCAGAGAGTTTGCTTGTTTAAAATAGTTCTTAATCTACTTTTCTGTTTTTTCTAAATCAGTTTATTAATATTCATTTCAGAAACTATAAAATAAGTGGAATTACACTTTTACTGTTTCTTCACTACCCTGGAATAAAGAACTGGTTTGATCATGAGAAAACTCCAGGTGGATGAATGGTGAAATAACTTTAAATCTGCTGGATATTTGTTATTTCCTCATTACAGTAAGGAGTCACAGAGGGAAAATGAGTGCCAGTTGAGGAATAATTCAATAAGAATTAATTGTCAGGTAAAGTATGACAATGACTTTGTGTATACAGTACTGCAGTAGAATTTTTAACCTGTGAAACAAACTGTTCAGTAGTCTCTTCAAGTGAAAGTAAGTTTAAACAGCATTTCATACAAAATTAAAAATA
>SJYW01023100.1:44393-56118 GCA_006410735.1 Raphicerus campestris
AGGTGGGAGGGGGCTTCAGCATGGGGAGATCATGTACACCTGTGGCTGATTCATGTCGATGTATGGCAAAACCAATACAGTACTGTAAAATAGAATAAAGTATTAAAAAAAACTAAAAAATTAAAAAAATCTGTAAAAAAATAATAAATCAGGAAAACAACAACAACAACAAAAATGTATACATGCTTTAGGATTGGAGCAGGCTTTTATTTATTTATTTATTTTTTTTTTTGACCAATCTAAAACTTCAACCTCTCCTACCCGAATTTCACCGTTCATCAAGAAGTGTTAAAAGACTGATACAATTATGATAATTAAATCAAATAGTAAAAAACAAATGTCAGTGTACCTGCTATTCCACAGAGAGTAATTAATCCCCCCTGGAATCCATGACTGTGTAGAACATGATTTGTTTCTTCTTTGTTTGGAATAGAAGCCCAGCTCTCAGTGGGGCATACGATGGCCTGTACACAGACCACATATTCTCTGTGTTCCTTCCCTGTCAGCTGGGATCCTCTGTAAGCCATATCATGAGATGTAGATGAGAATGCGGAGCAGCTTCCCACAAACCACCTAACCATACCGCGGGCCCACACTCTGCTCTTTCCCTCCTGAGGGCATCAGAGGCAAGAGTGTTCCAGCTTGGCCACCTCTGAGTTGCTTCCAGCCTGGTAACAGGACCTTCTTCCCTCCACTAGCTTAGTAATAATCCAAACCCTTGAATAAAATAATTTCTGCTTTAGAATGTTTATCCTTCCTTGCTCTGAACTCTTAACAGAGAAGATTTATGTTCTGCATGTGTTGATGTTCATCTTATTTAGACCACTGCTCTTTAGGGCTTTCTGTCACTTGAAACCAATACAGTTCTAACTCATAAATCACCAGATCACAAAAATGGAAAGGATTTTTGCAAACTTGAAAGATTATTTTTCAAAGTAAAACCTTAATTGTCTCCTCATGGGCTTCTTCAAAAAGCTGTTTAATATAATGTGAAAAATTATTAACACAAACAAGTACACAGTTTGAGTTATGTTTCATGAGTTTTAAATTAAGTGCATGGGTATGAGTTCCATTCAATAATCTCAATGGAGCAAGTATGAGTTGAGTACTCTGATAGGGGCACCAAGATGAAGAATAATGCAGCATAATCTACGTTGTGCACAATTTACTATTCAATGAGTTCATAGGTAACTTTCAAATGACCCATACAAAAGCCCTTATTTTTTGTTAATTTAAGCAACCCAATTTGTGGTTATGTTCCTACATTCTCTAAAGTGCTTAGATCAGAATAAATTCAGAGTTTCAAACTTTAAAGATATTTACAATTTGATTATTTTACAATTATTTTAATTTTTATTTCAATATTTCAACATTACAGTTCCTATATTTTTCTGTATTTCTATTTTTTCAATACCTCTAATGTGTTTTTTTTTCTGTTTTTCTAAATTTTTAAATACATTTACATAGTTGCTTCACTCAGGAAATGAGAAAAATCATGCAATGTGGAGTGAGTTTAACATTTTGAACTTTGGATATACTGGTTTACTTCATTGCTGGTATGGACTGAACTTCCAAATTCTGGCTAAACATCTCAATTTTCATGATGTAGGCAAAGTATAAGCCTGGCAGAGCATGGTTCCACACGTGGTTCTACAAACAGGACCATTGGAGTCCTGGTGGTTGCTGACCACAGAGGGCAAATAAATCATTCAGAGAGTTTGCTTGTTTAAAATAGTTCTTAATCTACTTTTCTGTTTTTTCTAAATCAGTTTATTAATATTCATTTCAGAAACTATAAAATAAGTGGAATTACACTTTTACTGTTTCTTCACTACCCTGGAATAAAGAACTGGTTCGATCATGAGAAAACTCCAGGTGGATGAATGGTGAAATAACTTTAAATCTGCTGGATATTTGTTATTTCCTCATTAAAGTAAGGAGTCACAGAGGGAAAATGAGTGCCAATTGAGGAATAATTCAATAAGAATTAATTGTCAGGTAAAGTATGACAATGACTTTGTGTATACAGTACTGCAGTAGAATTTTTAACCTGTGAAACAAACTGTTCAGTAGTCTCTTCAAGTGAAAGTAAGTTTAAACAGCATTTCATACAAAATTAAAAATATCACTAAATGTTTGCTGAACTGAATTTATCTATGCTAAAAATTGGGAGGAAATTACTTGATGAATGTGTAGCTCTTTTTAAATCAATATCTAAATGAAGAGTGAAGCCTGCAGGTTTTCTTTGGTATTTGCTACTTGGACTCTAGGACCAGGAAAAACTCTGGGGCCATGTTGTCAAAACCTTCATCCAACAGCTCACCTCTACACACTTGTTTACAAGTAGCTAGTTAAAAGCACTCAAACCACTGAGTACACCCAATCGGTGTGTGTACTTGGGTACGGTTCATCTTTCTACTTGTTTTGCTGTTCCCTAGAAATTAGCTGTTTTTTGAATTTTTATCAAAAATGTTCTTCACTATTTTCAGATGATGAATGCAAACATACACATATGAAATTATAACGATTTTTCATTATCAAATATCTGTATCAATGATCGTTATAACGGTAGTTAACTCTGTTAGAGGACGTATTGATGCCGCTGGCTAACAAATGTTTTATCATTTATCACACTACTACCCTGTGAGACAGTGTCACTTCACCCAGTTACCCAACTAAGAAGTAATTGCCAAGGATGGGATTTAAACCCAACTTTAATTGGCACCTCTATTTATGTTTTTATTGTTCAGCAAAGTATGATTTACTCTACCAATTAAATTCCCACATAAATATATTAATGATGATATATTAATATACCTATAGGACAGTATGTGTTACATTTATAAATCAAAATGTTTCTAAAAGATCAAAATTAATAATATATTATCAATAAAACAATAAACTGGGGATAAATGTCATGAAGTAGCATCATTTTAATATGCTGTTGATTCTTTTTTGTTTGTTTTATAATGTTGTATTGAGAACTTGGCTTCCCTTGTGGCTCAGATGGTAAAGAATCAGCATGCAGTGCAGGAGACCCAAGTTAGATCCCTGGGTTCGGAGATCCCATGAAGAAGGGAATGACAATCCACTTCAATATTTTTGTCTGGAAAATCCCATGGACAGAGGAGCCTGAAGTCCATGGGGTCTGAAAAGAGTCAGACGTGATTGAATGACTAATGCTTTGACTTTCTTTCACTTTATTCAGAATTTGTACATTAAATATTCATTAAAAAATCATTACATAGTTTTTGTTTTTGTAATATCTTTGAACTTAATTTGAAGTTTAGAATAACACAGAAATATTTTAGAAACTTATTTTATGCCATTTTATTTATTATTATTATTTAATATAAATTTATTTATTTTAATTGGAGGTTAATTACTTTACAATATTGTATTGGTTTTACCATACATAAACATGAATCCGCCATGGGTATACACGTATTCCGCATCTTGAATCCTTTTTCTATACATTTTGAAGAATTCTTAAATTATTAGGATAATTTTTTTTTCGAGTCTTTGAAAATTATGTTTTGACATTGTCTTAACATATTGCTATTTGTAAGATGAGTTTTAATAAACTTTATGTGTTCTGTGGCAGTGAGATTGTTTAGCTAGACGGGGAAACAGTGGAAACAGGGTCAGACTTTATTTTGGGGGGCTCCAAAATCACTGCAGATGATGACTGTAGCCATGAAATTAACAGACGCTTTTTCCTTGGAAGAAAAGTTATCACCAACCTAGATAGCATATTGAAAAACAGAGACATTACTTTGCAAAAACAGGTCCGTCTAGTCAAGGCTGTTTTTTCCTGTCGTCATGTATGGATGCAAGAGTTGTACTGTGAAGAAAGCTAAGCGCCAAAGAATTGATGCTTTTGAACTGTGGTGTTGGAGAAGACTCTTGAGAGTCCCTTGGACTGCAAGGAGATCCAACCAGTCCATTCTAAAGGGGATCAGTCCTGGGTGTTCTTTGGAAGGAATGATGCTATAGCTGAAACTCCAATATTTTGGCCACCTCATGCAAAGAGTTGACTCATTGGAAAAGACTGATGCTGGGAGGGATTGGGGACAGGAGGAAAAGGGAACAACAGAGGATGAAGTCCATGAACTGAACTGAAGCTAATAAACTTGAAATGGATAAGATGAATGATTTACCACATTGTATTTTATAATTTGACCTTCAGTTCAGTTCAGTCGCTCAGTCGTGTCCAACTCTTTGCAACCCCATGAATCACAGCATGCCAGTCCTCCCTGTCCATCACCATCTCCCAGAGTCCACCCAAACCCATGTCCATCAAGTCGTTGATGACATCCAACCATCTCATCCTCTGTTGTCCCCTTCTTCCCCTGCACCCAACCCTTCCCAGCATTAGGGTATTTTCCAATGAGTCAAAACTTCGCATGAGGTGACCAAATTATTGCAGTTTCGGCTTCAACATCATTTCTTCTAATGAACACCCAGGACTGATTTCCTTCAGTATGGACTGGTTGGATCTTCTTGCAATCCAAGGGACTCTCAAAGAGTCTTCTCCAACACCACAGCTCAAAAACATCAATTCTTTGGAACTCAGGTTTCTTCACAGTTAAACTGTCACATCCATACAGGACCACTGGGAAAACCATAGCCTTAACTAGACGAACCTTTGTTGGCAAAGTAACGTCTCTGAATTTTTTTTTTTATATATTTTATTTTTTAATAGAAATTTATTTACTTTAATTGGAGGCTTTTTACTATGCTATCTAGGTTGGTCATAACTTTCTTTCCAAGGATTAAGCGTCTTTTAATTTCATGGCTGCAATAATCATATGAAGTGATTTTGGAGCCCCCCCCCCCAAAAAAAAAGCCTGACACTGTTTCCACTGTTTCTCCATATATTTCTCATGAAGTGATGGGACCAGATGCCATGATCTTAGTTTTCTGAATGTTGAGCTTTAAGCCAACTTTTTCACTCTCCTCAGAAGTGATCAAAGTCATCTGTAACACCCCTGGAACATTTGGCTGTTTCTACATTTAATGTCTTATTTTGTATGTTTACCATCCTTCCTATTTTTCTTGATTTACTTAACTAACAAAATAACAATTTAGATATTTCCCTAAAAAGAACTATTCCTGAATAGTTATGTTTTTCCCTTTATCTTATTATTTGTTTTCTTTGTTGCTTACTTTTGAGTCCATTGAGTATAGTTTCATTGTTGTATCTGTTTGAATTTGGCTATTAAGTTTATTTATTTTTTTCATTCTTTCTTATTAATTTGGGCTTTTCTTCTGAGAACTGAATATCTGTGACTTTTGTATTAAAATATGTTATGCTGTATTCCTTTATAAGAGGCAGAAATTCATAATTGTCTATGTACTGAACAATTTACATTGTTGTGATTTGTTTTTACTATAATACTGTTGAGAAAGATCAGGAAAACATCCCAAGTGGTAGGGTGTTTGCTTAGATGATCTTTAATATCCAATTTTGATGTGATCTACAGTGTTATGTGTAGTTTTGTTCTGTGTATATTTGGTCTTTTTTTTAAAATTTTTTATGAATGCTTAACATTCTTTCCAACCAGGTCAACTTGGTAAGAATGATGTATTCTCAGAAAATTTGATTTCTGGTCACTATATTTGACTTTGGGGTGGATATGTTTTGTACTTTGACTTTAGTAAATGTATTGAGATGTATTATTTGTAAACAAATTTTTATTTGATTTCACTTTTCTTCTTTAAAGGAAAAGGATAACATTTCAAGATTAAATTACCTTTGAAAGAGCACCATTTTTTTTTAATAGCACTTATAAAGAGCAATGCCCCTCCCATGTAAAAGAGGGTAATGGAGAAGAGGTAGAACATGGATGGACAAAGCTCAAAGAATAAAAACAAGGGTGACACTGGGCAAGGGAAGCAGTACTTTGTCAGGAGAAGGAAAGGAGGCAGGAGGGAAAGGCATCCAGGTCAGTGTCTGGTTCTTCTGCATTCAAGAAAAATGCACTATTGTGAATTTTGTTGCTGTTCAAAGTTAATTAAGCTTAGGTAATCAATAAAACATTCTTAATTGGCNAGGAGGCAGGAGGGAAAGGCATCCAGGTCAGTGTCTGGTTCTTCTGCATTCAAGAAAAATGCACTATTGTGAATTTTGTTGCTGTTCAAAGTTAATTAAGCTTAGGTAATCAATAAAACATTCTTAATTGGCACAAAGCAACAACAACAAATACTGAAACCTATAAACTCCCAGAGAAGATGTTTGGCATGGAGCTTTCTGACAAGATGATTTCCTATTTGTTGCATTTGACAGCTACTATATGTTAAAAAGACTTCCCTGGTGGCTCAGATGGTAGAGTGTCTGCCTACAATGCAGGAGACCTGGATTCAATCCCTTGGTTGGGAAGATCTCCTGGAGAAGGGGATGGCGACCCACTACAGTATTCTTGCCTCCTCCCCGCCCAAAAAAATAAAAGGAAAGATATAAGCATCTGAATGCAGAGTTTCAAAGAATAGAAGGAGAGATAAGAAAGACTTCCTCAGCAATCAATGCAAAGAAATAGAGAAAAACAAGAGAATGGGAAAGACTAGAGATCTCTTCAAGAAAATTAGAGATACCAAGGGAACATTTCATCCAAAGATGGGCTGGATAAAGCATAGAAATGGTATGGACCCAACAGAAGCAGAAAATGTTAAGAAGAGGTGGCAAGAATACACAGAAGAANCATGTGAAGAGTTGACACATTGGAAAAGACTCTGATGCTGGGAGGGATTGGGCGCAGGAGGAGAAGGGGACGACCGAGGTTGAGATGTCTGGATGGCATCACAGACTCGATGGACGTGAGTCTGAGTGAACTCCGAGAGATGATTATGAGCAGGGAGGCCCAGCGTGCTGCGATTCATGGGGTCTCAAAGAGTCAGACACGACTGAGCAACTGAACAGAACTGAACTGATGTATAATATATATTATAAAATTTATTAATTTTTGCTTAGCTAACAAATTGATGACATTTTGGTTCCATTCATTTGACTAAGCATGGAATCAATGCTATATTTCTAGTTTATCTAGTTTGTCACTCAAAACTTTGATATAATTCAATTTATTCTGACATCCAGTGCTTGTCCTNTATTAATTTTTGCTTAGCTAACAAATTGATGACATTTTGGTTCCATTCATTTGACTAAGCATGGAATCAATGCTATATTTCTAGTTTATCTAGTTTGTCACTCAAAACTTTGATATAATTCAATTTATTCTGACATCCAGTACTACTTCTAAAAGTCTAGAAATCTTATCATTTCTGAAAAAATTTTTGAATGAGGCTTCAAACTTCTAATATAAGAATGTAAAGAAAATATTATGCTGCAAAAAATGAAATTAACATATGATACAGTACTATTAACTAAAGTACAAATTTTGTTCAAATATCACAAAATTTAATGCTAGTGTTTATTATTTGTTTTCAAACCTATTTAACATTCAGTATTTTATTTAGTAATACTGAGCACCTTCAGCTACATGCAACAAATTCTGATACATTGTTTTTTCAGTTTACTCTGTTACAAATATTTTCCAATCTACCTTGCTATGTTTTTTTAGATACACCCAGCATTTAAAAGTGAATATTTTAATTCCACATACATGAGATTTTTAAATTATCTTTGCTATTAATTTCTCATGTTGCTATTAATTTCTCATTTAAATGCTTTCAATCACCCTCTGTGTGTTTTTCTTTTTTCTTTTTTTTTCAGTGTTTTAACTTTATTGAGGCTTTCAATGGCTAAGTCAAAGATCTGTCTTGATGCATGACACTTGAAAATACTTGGGCCATTTTCAAAATTTCCAAATATCTTTTGATATTGATTTCTGATTTATTTCCACAGTGATAAGAGAACAGACTCTGTGATTTCAATACCTTTAGACCATGAGACTTTTATACCTTCTTTTATATCTTTATATATGTTCTACTGTCTCCTGGCTTATAGTCTATGGGAACTTGAATATCATTTGTATCTGCTGTTGTGTGAAAATTGTATAAATATTAATTATGTTGAATTGGTTCAAAGTGATTTTGGGGTCTACTACATTTTTCTACTTTGCTATCTTTTAATTCTATTAATTTTTGAGAGTTTTATATTTTGAAGTCCAAATAAAAACCTTAACTTATCTACTTAAGAAATAATTAGAACTGATAGACAGAGTGCCTGAAGAACTGTGGATGGAGGTTCATAATATAGTACAGAAGGCCATGACTAAAAACATGCCAAGAAAAAGAAATGCAACAAAGTAAAACGGTTGTCTGAGGAGGCCTTAAAAATAGCTGAGAAAAGAAGAGACATGAAAGGCAAAGGGGAAAGGGAAAGATATACCTGTCTGAATGCACAGTTCCAAGGAATAGCAAGGAAAGATGAGAAAGCCTTCTTAAGGGAACAAATACAAAGAAATAGAAAAAAATAATAGATGCAAAAGACTAAAGATCTCTTTGAGAAAATTAGATATACCAAGGGAACATTTCATGGAACGATGGGCACAATAAAGGAAAGAAACTCTAAGGACCTAAGAGAAGCAGAAAATATTAAGAAGAGATGGCAATAATACATAGAAGAACTGTACAAAAGAGGTCTAACTACTTGGATTACCATGATAGTGTGGTCACTCACCTAGAGCCAGAAATCCCAGAGTGTGAAGTCAAGTGGGACTAAGGAGGGCTCACTATGAACAAAACTGGTGGAGGTGATGGAATTCGGCCTGAGCTATTTCAAATCCCAAAAGATGATGGAGTTAAAAGCTACACTCAATATGCCAGCAAATTTGGAAATCTCAGCAGTGGTAATAGGATTGGAAAAGGTCAATTTTCATTCCAATCCCAAAGAAAGGTTATGCCAAAGAATGTTCAAACTACCACACAATTGCACTCATTTCACCTGCTAGCAAAGTAATGCTTAAAATCCTTCAAGCTAGGCTCCTTCAAGCTAGGACAGTATGTGAACTGAGAACTTCCAATTGTACAAGGGCTTCTGGGTTTAGAACAGGCACAGGAACAAGATATCACATTTTAAAACATCCGTTGGATCATAAAAAAAGCAATCTAGTTGCAAAAAAAAAAAAAAAAGTATATTGCATCATTGACAATGCTAAGTCCTTTGTGTGGATCACAACAAACTGTGGAAAATTCTTGAAATTCCTATTTGGAATACCAGACCACCTTATCTGCCTTCTAAGATCCCAGTATGTAGGTCAAGAAGCAACACTTAGAACTGGACGTGAAACAAAAGACTTGTTCAAACTTGGGAAAGCAGTACATCAAAGCTGTATGTTGTCACCTTGCTTATTTAACTTACATGCAGAGTACATCATGCAAAATGCCAGGATGAATAAATCACAGGCTGGAATCAAGATTGCCAATAAATATCAGTAATCGCAGATATGCAGATGATACCACCCTAATGGCAGAAAGCAAGGAACCTCTTGATGAAGGTGAAAGTGGAGAGTAAAAACTAACTTAAACTCAAAATCAGAATCTAAGATCATGGCATCAAGTCCTATTATTTGATGGCAAGTAAATGGGGTAAAAGTGGAAACAGTGATATATTTTATTTTCTTGGGCTCCAAAATCACTGAGGATGGTGACGGCAGCCATGAAATTAAAAGAAGCGTGTTCCTTGGCAAAAAAAAAAAAAAAAAAGCATATTGAAAAGCAGAGGCATCACTTTGCTGACAAAGATCTATATAGTCAACTATGGTTTTTCAAGTAGCTATGTATGATGGTGAGAGGTGGACCACAAACACGTCTGAGTACAGAACTGATACTTTCCAACTCTGGTACTGGAGAAGACTCTTTAGAGTTCCTTGGACTGCAAAGAGATCAAATCAGTCAATCCAAAGGAAATAAACCCTGAATATTCATTTGAAGGACTGATGCTAAAACTGAAGCTCCAATACTTTGACTGCCTGATGCGAAGAGCAAACCCCTTGGAAAAGATCCTGATGCTGGGAAAGACTGAAGGAAGCCACAGAGGAAAAGATGGTTGGATGGCATCATCAAACTAATGGACATGAGTTTGAGCAAACTCCAGGAGTTGGTGAAGGACAATATAGACTGACACGTTGCAGTCCACAGGATCACAAAGAGTCAGACACTACTTAGTGACTGAACAACAAATAATTGTAATATATATTGAAATTGGACTTCCATGGTGGCTCAGATGATAAAGGTAGGAAACACTGGTTCAATCCCTGGGTTGTGAAAATCCCCTGGAGAAGAGAATGGCAACCAACTCCTGTATTCTTGACTGGAGAATTCCATGAACAGAGGAGTCTGGAAGTCTATTGTCATGGGGTAACAAACAGCAGACACAACTGAGCAACTAATACTTTCAGTTTCATTTATTCATAGAGAAACTAATATGTAATTTTGCTCTATATTTTTCAAATCACAAGTATCACATACTATCATAATTTAAAAAATAAAAAATAAAGAAAAGTAAAAAAAAAAAAAGTTTTCTTTCATGACCCTTTTTCTGAGTGAGGAACCCAATCTTCTCATTATTGCCAGTAAGTTATTTAAGATATGATCAATACCATCCACATAATTCATCTTTGTACTGTTTCATATTTTCAAGAATTAAACGATATTTCGTCAACATGAGGCTTGTAAGCAATATTTGAGATCAGAAAACTGAGACAAAGGCAAAGCCATCCAAGCACTCTCAGTAACCAGACCCCACTGGAGAGCCTGCTGACTAGTAAGAAGACTGGAGTCTAGGCTCAGATAATAACAGATTCTTCTGAACTATTTACAGGCAACCAACTTTTACATGTCTGGGTCACACTGTGTACCAAACAAGAATATTGGACTCATCAAATTATAAAACACTTTCTCTTTTTCTAGAGCTATTTATTAGATTAGAAGACTAAATGAGGAAAAAATGATACGGGTCTTTGAGCCTGATAATATGTTTCCTATTTCTCAAATATAAGAATTTAAAATGCAGATAGGCTTTGGAAAAGCAAGATGACAGTTTTAAAATTTAGATGACAGTAAGAGTTCAGTGCAAAAATATATTTAACATTTATTTTAAAATATACTTTAAATACATAAAAATATNTCAAATATAAGAATTTAAAATGCAGATAGGCTTTGGAAAAGCAAGATGACAGTTTTAAAATTTAGATGACAGTAAGAGTTCAGTGCAAAAATATATTTAACATTTATTTTAAAATATACTTTAAATACATAAAAATATAAGTAAAAGATCTGAGAAAGAGGTCTAGGAGTTTTCTGACATAAAACACTAATAATAACTAAAGTCTGATTTCTATGCAGTCACTAGCTCACTCTTAAACTCTATGGTCTTAATTACCTGTTCTTTTCTATTTTGTTTTCCCAAGATGTTGGAAACCTCTAAGGTGCTAAACTACAATGATTTTGCTCTTTGTTACAAGAGTCTGAAGGTGTCATTGACCATTTCAAGTAATGAATGATCATAGAAAATAGGTAATTTCAAAGAGCATATTGTTGAAAATTGTTTATTCAAATTCTGGGTTGAATATTTTCCTACTCGTATCTAAACTAATATTGCAAAGATGCATTACCCTAACATATCTTCCATTTTTTGTTTCCTTTGTGGTTTTTCATCATTTCAAACAAAACTGCCCTTTGATTTCATAGGATGAAAATATTTTCTGCATGATGAAATTTCAATGTTACTGAGAAAATGGCTTCAAATGAGAACATTATGTTTTAT
>SJYW01023101.1:0-13453 GCA_006410735.1 Raphicerus campestris
GGAATATCTCCTGGAGGAGGAAATGGCAACCTCCTTCAGTGCTCCTGCCTGAGAAATCCCATGGACAGAGGAGCCCGGCGGGTTACAGTCCGTGGGGCTGCAAAGAGTCGGCCACGACTGAGACACAAAACAACAAACTCTCCGCTCATCCCCTGACTGCTCCCCCGTGCTCATCCCCTGACTGCTCCGCCGTGCTCATCCCCTGACTGCTCCGCCGTGCCGCTGCCACCCGCCCAAAGGAGCAGAACCAGAGTGGGGACTTCATTTCTCCGTTGAAGATTTTCACTTTCCACCCTTGAATCTGAATAAAACCACTCCATAAATCCTACTGGTTCCCGCCAGCACCACCCATCCACCTTAGAGTGCTGATAAAAATAGCTGCTGCTGCTGCTGCTGAGTCGCTTCAGTCATGTCCGACTCTGTGCGACCCCATAGACGGCAGCCCGCCAGGCTCCGCCGTCCCTGGGATTCTCCAGGCAAGAACACTGGAGTGGGTTGCCATTTCCTTCTCCAATGCATGAAAGTGAAAGTGAAGTTGCTCAGTCGTGTCCGACTCTTAGCGACCCCATGGACTGCAGCCTACCAGGCTCCTCCATCCATGGGATTTTCCAGGCAAGAGTACTGGAGTGGGGTGCCACTGCCTTCTCCAGATAAAAATAGCTAAGAGCCACCATTTACTAGGGCTTCCCTGGTAGCTCAGACAGTAAAGGATCTGCCTGCAATGCAGGAGACTGGGGTTCAATCCCTGAGTCAGGAAGATCCCCTGGAAGAAGGGCATGGCAACCCACTCCAGTATTCTTGCCTGGAGAACCCCATGGACAGAGGAGCCTGGTGGACCACAGTCCATGGGGTCACGAAGAGTCAGACACAACTGAGCAACTAGCACTTCTTTTCAGCCTTGACTAAAGGCCTGCTGTGCTCAGGGCCAGCTCCTCGTGAACACCTCCCCATCCCCACCCTGCCCCCCACCTGGGGGCATCCACAGCCCATCCGTCCCAGCTCCCCAGCCCCCCTCTCCCAGAGGAGCACTGACCCTCAGGACTCCCAAGCGCCAGCCTGGCGAGCTCTGCCTTCAACTGACCACAGATGTTAAGGGGTCTCTCATTATCTATGAAAAACAGCCAAAAGGTCAAGGGTAGATTCTGTCTCCGAGGCCACAAGGACCAACAGAGATTTCAACAGGCCCAGAAGCTCCTCACACCCTTCTAGAGTTCATCCTGAAGTAACCCTATGTTCTAGCAAAGTTTGCAGCAAGAAGTTCCCACAAGCCAAACCACCACCCCACTGATTCTCCCTGCACTCGCCCAAGAGAGGAAGGCAGAGAATGGGGTGGGGGAGAACATGCACAGGGCCTGGAGTCAGTTCTGGATTTGAATCCTGGTGTGTCCAACTGTGAGGTCATGTCCAACTCTCAGACCCCACAGACTGCAGCAGGCCGGGCTTCCCCATCCTTCACTACCGGCTCCCAGCGTTTGCTCAAATTCATGTCCGTTGAGTCGGTGATGCCATCCAACCACCTTATCCTCTGCTGCCCCCTTCTCCTCCTGCCTTCAGTCCTTCCCAGCATCAGGGTCTTTTCCAATGAGTTAATTCTTCACATAAGGTGGCCAGAATATTGGGGCTTCAGCTTCAGCATCAGTCCTTCCAATGAATACTCAGGGTGGATTTCCTTTAGGATGGACTGGTTTGAATCCTGGTCTTGCTAGCTACCAGTAAGGAGTCTGGGGGTCAGGGAGCTCACCTCTTGGAACTCTTTCACCTGTAAGTTACTGCCTACTCGTAGGCTTGATGTGGGGGTTAAGCAGCATGCAGAAGGCACTCCCTAAACAGCAGCAAAGATCAGTCAGCAAGTGAGAGGGCACAGGAATTGAGAGAAGACACTCATGTCCAGCCAACCAGCTGCACGCACCTGAGCCAGCTCCCTATCCTCTTTCAGCGACTACAGTGACCACCTTCCTGAGCAAGGGAGGGGGCAAAAGAGCCTGCAGAACCCGAGAGAGGGGTACCTGGAGTTCATCTGTGTGTGTTTCATAACTTTCATAACTTAAAAAATAAATGGTTTAAACAGTATTTACCACACAGGATGACTTTGACAAGCCTTAAATGATACAGTCCATGTGAAGCACTTAACATACAGCGGGGGCCCGATAAATATTAGCTAGTATTACCATTATCACCCCCAAGCAGGAGCGGGGAAGGGAAGGTTCAAGAGGTGATGCGTGGGGCGGGGTGAGCTGTCGCAACAAAGCATAAGAAAAAGCAGAACTAGGGAGTGTTGCAGCTCACACAGAAACAAGGATAGCAGAGAGAGCAGGCAGGCATCCGGGATTCTGGGGCACGTTAGGAAGGACTGGGGCTGAAATTCTCAGACCGACTGCAATCTCAGCTCTTGCCAGCCATCATGGCCAGAGTGGCACCAAGACCATCCTGCTTCTGCAAACCCACCGTCCACCCTGCTCCCCACGAGGCCAGCAAAATGAGAGCACAGGACCCAGCCCAGGTCCTCCCCACCCGCCAGGACAGCCTCGGGCGGCCTTCAGTCACGGGGGGTGGTGATAATCAGTTTTCACAGAGACTTTCCTGCCTATCATACTCTCCTTCAATTAAAAAGCGCATCCATCTCTGAACAACCAGACCAATGATCTCCAAATCAGTTTTTAACAGTAACCTAAATACAACCACCACCACCACAAAAAAGATTTTTCAAGGTAAAGTCATACCACTGTCTTCTCTAAAGGACAGATCTCTGATAAAACGGCACCTGGGCGAATCCCCCAGGGCAGGTACTATCAAGCCAGTGAGGTCACAGAATAAACACTTTCATTTACTACCCAAGCAGAATGCGGGATCATAAAATACTGATTATCAGCAGAGCCTGCCCACAGATGGTGAGGGTGCGACAGCAATGGGAGTGACCGATTTTCAACATCTCCTGAAGCCTGAGGAACGCGCTCAGTTGGAGGTTGGCAAACTGTGTCCGTAAAAGGCCAGACAGTATATATTTTAGGCTTTTGCAGGTCTTACAGCTCTGCTGTTCTACCGGGAAAGCAACCACTGACAATGTGCTAAGTAACGACCATGGCTGTGTTCCATTACAACTTTAGTTATGAGTATTAAATTTGTATTTCAAGTAATTTTTGCCTGTCATCAAATATTATTCTTCTCTTCGATTTTTTTTTAACCGCTTAAAAATGTAAAAAACCACTCTTGGCTCCCAGCCCACCCCAAAACAGACAGTGACTGGCCCTGGCCTGTGGGACCGTGGCTGGCCGACCACTGTCCGGAATCACATATTTACGCTGGACGGGCCGTCGGAACAGGCCTGCAGCGGGTCAGAGCATGAGCCTGCGGTCTGGGTTTGGGTCTTAGTTCTGACAATTACTAGCTTGAGTACTAAGCTGAAGTTTAACCTTCTCCTCTGAAAATAGAGATTACAACAGTCCCCTCCTAAAGACTTAAGCTAATTAAATGAAATAATGTCTGGCATAAGGCAAATGTTCGAGAGAGGACAATTCTATCATTATTACCATTGTTTCTTGGTTTTTGGCTAGAGATCAACCAGCTTGGCTTAAGAACACAGGATCTCTTGGTGCTGGCCTGAATTTCCAACTGGCTGATAAGACATGGAAAGGAACAAAACTTTTCTTCATGAAAACAGGGTATCTGAGAGAGGGTACCTTGCAGTATGGGTCCGTGGGGCTTTCCCAGGCGGTGCTAGTGGTAAAGAGCCCGCCGGCTACTGCAGGAGACGTGAAACACGAGTCTGATCTCTGGGTTGGGAAGATCCTGTGGAGGAGGGCATGGCAACCCTCTCCAGTGTTCTTGCCTGGGAATCCCATGAGCAGAGGAGACAGGCAGGCTCCAGTCCATAGCATTGCAGAGAGTCAGACGCGACTGAAGCAAGTAAGCACGGCACACACAGGTCCGCTGGCAGCAGAGGACGGCAGCCGATGGTCAGAACACACTGGCTACACAGCTGCTTTCTTGGAGAGGCCCCCCNCTTAGTAGGAAAATGGTTCAAGTTCTTGGTCAGTGAGGAAAATGAGCTCTTCATCCCAATTCCTACCTAGACTGTTGGGATTACACACTAGGGTTTGTTGGGTGGCTGGATTTGTTAAAGGAAGAGCTGGAGGAAGCTGGCAAAAGTTTGCCGTGCATCTGAGAAAAATCCTCCCTTTGATACACCTTCTCCACCAAGTACAGTTTGGTTTTAGGCCAGTTAGAACCTATGGGGTGACCTCACTCTGAGTTCCAGAAGACCTGGCCCCTTTCTTGTTTAAAGACCATTAAAGGATGTCTTCAGTTGATTCTGGATTGAATTTTCCTCAAACTGGACCAGCGCGCCCAACTCCCTCCCTGGAGTGAGCCGTTCAGGGTTTTCCTGGGAGATCATGGGCTGTGGCTGCTTCAGACCAGAGGGGTCTCTCTGGGCTAGATCATCTTTTCTCAGTGTCCCTTTAAAATGACTTAAGCTGGTGGCTCTCAAGGGCTTGCCAGGTGGTGCTCGTAGTAAAGAACCCATGTGCCAGTGCAGGAGACATAAGAGATATAATAAGTTCCACCCCTGGGTCGGGAAGATCCCCTGGAGGAGGGCATGGCAACCCACACCAGTGCTCTTGCTGGAGAATCCCAAGCTCAGCGGAGTCTGACAGGCCACAGCTCATGTGGTCACAAAGAGTCAGGCAGGACATGACTGAAGTGACGTAGCAGCAGCAGCAGTGGTCCTCATACAAGTCACCTAGAGAGCTGGTTTAGAACACAGAGCCCCGGGCTGCTTGAAGTAGGACGGGTATGGACCCTTTGTGTTTTTAACCAAGTTCCCTGGACGGTCCTGAACCAGAGTGTGAGAATCACGTCCACATGCTTCCTTGTCACTGTTTTTTTTTCTCACTCTATCTTTGGGTTCAAATGCTGTCTTCCCTACTTTTCTGCTGCCCAAATCAAACCTGATTTCCATGCCTGGACCCTCTCCCCACTGTCATCCTTTCAGCTACTAGACTTTTATTTTTAAAATGAAAAAATACGGAAGCATAGTTAATTTGCAATGTGTGTGTTTCGGCTGTGCAGCAGGTGATTGAGTTATGCATATTTGCACTTGTATCCGTCCTTGTCCAGCTTCTTTGCCACTGTAGGTTATTACAAGATTACAGTATACAGTTCCCTGTTCTACACGGCACGTCCTTGTTNGCTGGACCCTCTCCCCACTGTCATCCTTTCAGCTACTAGACTTTTATTTTTAAAATGAAAAAATATGGAAGCATAGTTAATTTGCAATGTGTGTGTTTCGGCTGTGCAGCAGGTGATTGAGTTATGCATATTTGCACTTATATCCGTCCTTGTCCAGCTTCTTTTCCACTGTAGGTTATTACAAGATTACAGTATACAGTTCCCTGTTCTACACGGCACGTCCTTGTTTCATCTGTGTAAACTTTTTTTTTTTTAACGTGTCAAAGATTTTATTTAACTTATTCTTTAATGAGGGAACCAATAAGATGCTACAGCTGGTTCAAAGGAAAATCCAAAGAGCAGACACATATACAGGCTGTAAATTGGTCAATATCCATAGGGAAACAGCCAACTGTATTTCTAATAGACAAGTTCCACTTTTGTAGACAAGAATCATCTGTAGTCTGAGTATTCTACAATTTAGAGAGTCATGAAATAGCTCAAAGACAATGAAAGTAAGACCTAGAGACCCAATAGAATCAGATGACCTGTATGACATTTACTTTTCCTTTGAAGAATGGAATCTTTGGTCCATTCCAAAGCCTTTCACAGTTTTTCCTATATTCTACATCTCTCCATTATTAAGTTAACATTAAAAGAAAATCTGATCGAGCAAGTTATCTGTGATACCATGGGACTATCCAGTTCTCCATGAGGTAACAGAGATGTAATGATTTCAGTGATTTTTGTCTGAATCTATTATTTCACTGAAGGTAGAAAAATAGTGATTGTTCTAATGTTATCAATTCTTCTTCATTTATTAGCAGATATTTTGCATAAATGAAGAGCTTTCCCTTATGTCTGGGACTATTTTTCTACTCCTGAAATAGAAAATGGAATATTATTTAGTCATAAGAAGGAAATCCTGCTAATTGCAGTAACATGGAAAGACTTTGAAGATATTATGCTAAGTGAAATACATAGGATAGAGAAAAACAAATACTGTATGATCTCACTTATATGTGAAATCTAAAAAAGCCAAACTGAGAGAAGCAAGGAGTAGATTGGTGGCTGCCAGAGGGTAGAGGGATTAAAGAAATGGGAGATGTTGGTCAAAAGGTACAAACTTCCAGTTATAGGATGAAAAAATTCTGGGGCTCTACTGTACAGCACGGTGACTATTGTTAACAATACTGTATTATATACATAAAAGTTGTTAAGAGAATATATCTTAAATTTAAGTGCTCACCACACACACACACACACACACACACAGACTCAAAAGGTAATTATGTGAGGTGATGGATGTGTTAACCACCTCTATTGTGGTAATTATTTTGCAACAAACATATCAAATTGTCATGTAGTACACCTTAAACTTATACAATGTTATACAATGTAAACTTCTTAACATCCAAACGTTTGGTGGCCGTTCAGTTCAGGCGCTGTGCTGGCCTTGAGTTAGAATCTCCAATGTCATGGAGTTTCCAGGCCAAATGGCAGGGTGCTGAGCATCCCAAGGAGGAGAGCTCAGCTGTTCTGGGGGAGGGAGTTGGGCCAAGTTGTCCTGGTATGAGGATGAGCAGGAATGAGTCGGGCGGAGGAGAGAGTGAGACAGCTCTTGCCTTGGGGTGTGGGGCCAGCACAAGTCAGAGTAGGGGATGGCAGCACAGCTTAGCAGGGGATTTGAGGTATGTTGGCACATGGGAAAATGTGCATGCAATGGGAATCCTGCTTTTATGACTCATACTTTCCTTTACAGAAGGCATGGGCTACGTCATTAAAAAAAAAAAAAAAGTACGTTGAAAAGTCCAGAAGAAGACGTGAAGTGGAAGAAGTAGAAGGTTGAAATCCTCACCAAATGAAGTGGTTTCTCCCTAAAGGGAGAAGAATAAGACCTTTGTTTATCTCTCTGTCTCCCTTGCTAGTCTTTGGAAAGAAACGTGTATGTTATTTGGCTGTGTTGGGTCTTGATTGTGGCATGTGGTATCTTTGCTGCCATGTGTGGGCTCTAGCTTCCTGATCAGGGATCGAACCTAGGCCCTCGGTGTTGGGAGCATGGAGTCTTAACCGCTGGACCACCAGGAGGTCCTTCCCCTTGCTGGTCTATAAGCAACTTGAGACTGGGAGTTTCATCTCTGTGTCCCTAGAATGACCATGTGGCCTGGCGTAGAGAACTCAGTCAGTAAACAGTGGGCGAATGAAGGAGTTTCAGATGCAGGAACGCTGGACAGACCCCTTTGCCTCTCTGGGCCTCTGTTGCATCAACTCCAAGTAAAGGTTTTATCCAATATTTGTGGCTGATGACCCGTATTCCAGTTGCTTGCTCCTGGGGCTCTGAAGCTCATGCCTGTGCATCCAAGTTCACCCGCTAGTGGCCAGTCCAGCTCTCGTTCCATGCATTGGCTATCCAAATCCACCAGTTAGCCAGTGTGGAATGAGCGTGGAAGGCCCCATGTTGGGCATGGGTGGATGTCAGCGTGTGAGTCCCCGTAAGCCTGCCATACAAAGTGAAGTAAGTCAGAAAGAGAAAAACAAGTGTTATGTATTAACACACACACACATATGTAGAATCTGGAAAAACTGTGCTGATGAGCTGTTTTCAGGGCAGGGACAGAGATGCAGACAGAGAGAACGGATGGTGGACGCAGAGGGAAGGGGAGGGTGGGGCGAACTGAGAGAGTATTGCCGTGTATACGCGGCCACGTGCTTCCCTGGTGGCTCAGGCGGAAAAGCGTCCGCCCGCAGTGCGGGAAAGCTGGGTTCCATCCCTGGGTTGGAAAGATCCCCTGGAGAAGGAAATGGCAACCCACTGCAGTATCCTTGCCTGGAAAATCCCAAGGACAGAAGAGCATGGTGGGCTGTACCGTCCATGGGGTCTCAAAGAGTCGGACACGACTGAGAGGCTCACACACACACACGTGTAAAATAGCTAGGGAGAAGCTACAGGGTAACACAGGGAGCTCGGCTTGGTGCTCCGTGGTGACCTGGAGGGATGGATGGGGGTGTGGGGGGGAGGCTCGAGCGTGACGGGACGTATGTATACACATAGCTGATTCACTTGGTTGTATAGCAGAAACGAACGTGGCATTGTGAAGCTACCGTCTGATTCGAAACAGAGTTTATTGTCTGCTAAGATAAACTGGCTTCCGATTAAGTGCCGAAAGTCAGGATCAGTTTGCAGATGTGCAGGCTACCGGGGGGCCTCTCCAAGAAAGCAGCTGTGTAGCCAGTGTGTTCTGACCATCGGCTGCCGTCCTCTGCTGCCAGCGGACCTGTGTGTGCCGTGCTTACTTGCTTCAGTCGCGTCTGACTCTCTGCAATGCTATGGACTGGAGCCTGCCTGTCTCCTCTGCTCATGGGATTCCCAGGCAAGAACACTGGAGAGGGTTGCCATGCCCTCCTCCACAGGATCTTCCCAACCCAGAGATCAGACTCGTGTTTCACGTCTCCTGCAGTAGCCGGCGGGCTCTTTACCACTAGCACCGCCTGGGAAAGCCCCACGGACCCATACTGCAAGGTACCCTCTCTCAGATACCCTGTTTTCATGAAGAAAAGTTTTGTTCCTTTCCATGTCTTATCAGCCAGTTGGAAATTCAGGCCAGCACCAAGAGATCCTGTGTTCTTAAGCCAAGCTGGTTGATCTCTAGCCAAAAACCAAGAAACAATGGCAATAATGATAGAATTGTCCTCTCTTGAACATTTGCCTTATGCCAGACATTATTTCATTTAATTAGCTTAAGTCTTTAGGAGGGGACTGTTGTAATCTCTATTTTCAGAGGAGAAGGTTAAACTTCAGCTTAGTACTCAAGCTAGTAATTGTCAGAACTAAGACCCAAACCCAGACCGCAGGCTCATGCTCTGACCCGCTGCAGGCCTGTTCCGACGGCCCGTCCAGCGTAAATATGTGATTCCGGACAGTGGTCGGCCAGCCACGGTCCCACAGGCCAGGGCCAGTCACTGTCTGTTTTGGGGTGGGCTGGGAGCCAAGAGTGGTTTTTTACATTTTTAAGCGGTTAAAAAAAAAATCAAAGAGAAGAATAATATTTGATGACAGGCAAAAATTACTTGAAATACAAATTTAATACTCATAACTAAAGTTGTAATGGAACACAGCCATGGTCGTTACTTAGCACATTGTCAGTGGTTGCTTTCCCGGTAGAACAGCAGAGCTGTAAGACCTGCAAAAGCCTAAAATATATACTGTCTGGCCTTTTACGGACACAGTTTGCCAACCTCCAACTGAGCGCGTTCCTCAGGCTTCAGGAGATGTTGAAAATCGGTCACTCCCATTGCTGTCGCACCCTCACCATCTGTGGGCAGGCTCTGCTGATAATCAGTATTTTATGATTCCGCATTCTGCTTGGGTATTAAATGAAAGTGTTTATTCTGTGACCTCACTGGCTTGATAGTACCTGCCCTGGGGGATTCGCCCAGGTGCCGTTTTATCAGAGATCTGTCCTTTAGAGAAGACAGTGGTATGACTTTACCTTGAAAAATCTTTTTTTGTGGTGGTGGTGGTTGTATTTAGGTTACTGTTAAAAACTGATTTGGAGATCATTGGTCTGGTTGTTCAGAGATGGATGCTCTTTTTAATTGAAGGAGAGTATGATAGGCAGGAAAGTCTCTGTGAAAACTGATTATCACCACCCCCCGTGACTGAAGGCCGCCCGAGGCTGTCCTGGCGGGTGGGGAGGACCCGGGCTGGGTCCTGTGNGGATGCGCTTTTTAATTGAAGGAGAGTATGATAGGCAGGAAAGTCTCTGTGAAAACTGATTATCACCACCCCCCGTGACTGAAGGCCGCCCGAGGCTGTCCTGGCGGGTGGGGAGGACCCGGGCTGGGTCCTGTGCTCTCATTTTGCTGGCCTCGTGGGGAGCAGGGTGGACGGTGGGTTTGCAGAAGCAGGATGGTCTTGGTGCCACTCTGGCCATGATGGCTGGCAAGAGCTGAGATTGCAGTCGGTCTGAGAATTTCAGCCCCAGTCCTTCCTAACGTGCCCCAGAATCCCGGATGCCTGCCTGCTCTCTCTGCTATCCTTGTTTCTGTGTGAGCTGCAACACTCCCTAGTTCTGCTTTTTCTTATGCTTTGTTGCGACAGCTCACCCCGCCCCACGCATCACCTCTTGAACCTTCCCTTCCCCGCTCCTGCTTGGGGGTGATAATGGTAATACTAGCTAATATTTATCGGGCCCCCGCTGTATGTTAAGTGCTTCACATGGACTGTATCATTTAAGGCTTGTCAAAGTCATCCTGTGTGGTAAATACTGTTTAAACCATTTATTTTTTAAGTTATGAAAGTTATGAAACACACACAGATGAACTCCAGGTACCCCTCTCTCGGGTTCTGCAGGCTCTTTTGCCCCCTCCCTTGCTCAGGAAGGTGGTCACTGTAGTCGCTGAAAGAGGATAGGGAGCTGGCTCAGGTGCGTGCAGCTGGTTGGCTGGACATGAGTGTCTTCTCTCAATTCCTGTGCCCTCCCACTTGCTGACTGATCTTTGCTGCTGTTTAGGGAGTGCCTTCTGCATGCTGCTTAACCCCCACATCAAGCCTACGAGTAGGCAGTAACTTACAGGTGAAAGAGTTCCAAGAGGTGAGCTCCCTGACCCCCAGACTCCTTACTGGTAGCTAGCAAGACCAGGATTCAAACCAGTCCATCCTAAAGGAAATCCACCCTGAGTATTCATTGGAAGGACTGATGCTGAAGCTGAAGCCCCAATATTTTGGCCACCTTATGTGAAGAATTAACTCATTGGAAAAGACCCTGATGCTGGGAAGGACTGAAGGCAGGAGGAGAAGGGGGCAGCAGAGGATAAGGTGGTTGGATGGCATCACCGACTCAACGGACATGAATTTGAGCAAACGCTGGGAGCCGGTAGTGAAGGATGGGGAAGCCCGGCCTGCTGCAGTCTGTGGGGTCTGAGAGTTGGACATGACCTCACAGTTGGACACACCAGGATTCAAATCCAGAACTGACTCCAGGCCCTGTGCATGTTCTCCCCCACCCCATTCTCTGCCTTCCTCTCTTGGGCGAGTGCAGGGAGAATCAGTGGGGTGGTGGTTTGGCTTGTGGGAACTTCTTGCTGCAAACTTTGCTAGAACATAGGGTTACTTCAGGATGAACTCTAGAAGGGTGTGAGGAGCTTCTGGGCCTGTTGAAATCTCTGTTGGTCCTTGTGGCCTCGGAGACAGAATCTACCCTTGACCTTTTGGCTGTTTTTCATAGATAATGAGAGACCCCTTAACATCTGTGGTCAGTTGAAGGCAGAGCTCGCCAGGCTGGCGCTTGGGAGTCCTGAGGGTCAGTGCTCCTCTGGGAGAGGGGGGCTGGGGAGCTGGGACGGATGGGCTGTGGATGCCCCCAGGTGGGGGGCAGGGTGGGGATGGGGAGGTGTTCACGAGGAGCTGGCCCTGAGCACAGCAGGCCTTTAGTCAAGGCTGAAAAGAAGTGCTAGTTGCTCAGTTGTGTCTGACTCTTCGTGACCCCATGGACTGTGGTCCACCAGGCTCCTCTGTCCATGGGGTTCTCCAGGCAAGAATACTGGAGTGGGNTTTGTATGAAATGTCCCATTGGTATCTCTAGTTTTCTTGAAGAGATCTCTAGTCTTCCCCATTCTATTGTTATCCTCTATTTCTTTGCATTGATCACTGAGGAAGGCTTTCTTATCTCTCCTTGCTATTCTTTGGAATTCTGCATTCAAACGAGTATATCTTTCCTTTTCTCCTTTTCTTTTCACTTCTCTTTTTTTCTCAGCTATTTGTAAGGCCTCCTCAGACAACCATTTTGCCTTTTTGCATTTCTTTTTCTTGGGGATGGTCTTGATCTCTGTCTCCTGTACAATGTCAGGAACCTCTGTCCATAGTTTTTCAGGTACTCTGTCTATCAGATCTAATCCCTTGAATCTATTTGTCACTTCTACTGTATAATTGTAAGGGATTTGATTTAGGTCATACTTGAATGGTCCAGTGGTTTTCCTTACTTTCTTTAAGTCTGAATTTGGCAATAAGGAGTTCCTGATCTGAGGCACAGTCAGTTCTACGTCTTGTTTTGCTGACTGTATAGAGCTTCTCCACATTTGGCTGCAAAGAATATGATCAGTCTGATTGAGGTATTGACCACCTGGTGATGTCCATGTATAGCGTCTTCTCTTGTGTTGTTTAAAGAGGGTGTTTGCTATGATCAATATGTTTTCTTGGCAAAACTTTAACAGTACATGTGATTAATAGACCACCCATCATTACTACTTCTGTTGCTAGGTTCTTGCTAAATGGGATTAGCACTTAAAAGTTACTAATGAAGTGGAACACAGATAATTATATCGTTATAAATTGATCACCATTAATAGAAAAGGCAGAGGAACCAGAGATCAAATTGCCAACATCCGATGGATCATGGAAAAAGCAACATCTATTTCTGCTTTATTGACTATGCCAAAGCCTTTGACTGTGTGGATCACAATAAACTGTGGAAAATTCTGAAAGAAATGGGAATACCAGATACCCTGACCTGCCTCTTGAGAAATCTGTATGCAGGTCAGGAAGCAACAGTTAGAACTGGACATGGAACAACAGACTGGTTCCAAATAGGAAAAGGAGTCTGTCAAGGCTGTATATTGTCACCATGCTTATTTAACTTATATGCAGAGTACATCATGAGAAACGCTGGACTGGAAGAAACAGAAGCTGGAAGCAAGATTGCCAGGAGAAATATCAATAACCTCAGATATGCAGATGACACTATCCTTATGGCAGAAAGTGAAGAGGAACTAAAAAGCCTCTTAATGAAAGTGAAAGAGGAGAGTAAAAAAGTTGGCTTAAAGCTCAACATTCAGAAAATGAAGATCATGGCATCTGGTCCCATCACTTCACGGGAAATAGATGGGGAAACAGTGGAAACAGTGTCAGACTTTATTTTTGGGGGCACCAAAATCACTGCAGATGGTGACTAAAGCCATGAAATTAGAAGACGCTTACTCCTTGGAAGGAAAATTATGACCAACCTGGACAGCATATTCAAAAACAGAGACATTACTTTGCCAACAAAGGTCTGTCTAGTCAAGGCTATGGTTTTTCCTGTGGTTATGTATGGATGTGAGAGTTGGACTGTGAAGAAGACTGAGTGCCGAAGAATTGATGCTTTTGAACTGTAGTGTTGGAGAAGACTCTTGAGAGTCCCTTGGACTGCAAGGAGATCCAACCAGTCCATTCTGAAGGAGATCAACCCTGGGATTTCTTTGGAAGGAATGATGCTAAAGCTGAAACTCCAGTACTTTGGCCACCTCATGC
>SJYW01023104.1:0-16238 GCA_006410735.1 Raphicerus campestris
GAAGAAGGAATTCATAGGGCCTGGACTCCATCTTAGGCCTGTTCATGCTGATCATCATAAAATTTTCTGTGTCTATCGGCGTGTAACCTCGGGTGGGCCGGAAGAGCATGAGAGAGAGCTAACTCAATTATTCCCTCAGGTCTGGGCGGAAGACAAACCCCCCTCCCCACCAGGTTGGCTAAACATCAAGTCCCAGCGATCACTGAACTCAAACCAGGCAGCATCCCGGTTAGAAAGCGCCAGTACCCGCTACCGATAGAGGCCTGGGCCGGCATACTGCCCCACATCGATAGACTGAAACAAGCCGGCATTCTAGTAGAGTGCCAGCTGGCTTGGAATATGCCGATCCTCCCAGTCAAAAGGAAAGAGGACAGGACTATAAGCCTGTACAGGATCTCAGGCTAGTCGACCAGGGGTGATTTTACACCCCTATACCTATACCCCTATACCTTAGTCCTCCTCCCGCCGAGGACTAAAGTTTATACTCGCCTAGATCTCAAGGATGCCTTCTTCTGCGCACGCCTCGCCCCAGCGTCACAGCCCATCTTTGCCTTTGAATGGGAAGATCCAGCTGGGGGCACCAAGCAACAGCTCATCTGGACTCCCCAACAAGGGTTTAAGAACTCCCCAGCCATCTTTGGGGAAGCCTTGGCTTCTGACCTGAACTCATTCCATCCGGAAGAGCATGGATGTTGGCTCCTACAATATGGGGATGACCTGCTGCTGGACTGAAAGAGACCAAGGAAAAATGCTGGAAAGGGACAAAAGCACTGCTCCAACTGCTGATGGAAGCAGGTTACCGCGTGCCGAAGAAGGCACAGAGCTGCAGGGAGGAGATGAGGTATCTGGGGTTTGTTTTAAAGAAGGACCCAAGGTTCTAGACCCTAGTTGGGTCCTATATACTGATGGCACTAGCCTGATAAAACAAGGACAACGGCTGTCAGGTTAGCCAAAGTCGAAGGGGCCATCAAGACTGAAAAGGGATGGTGGGAATTGCCAAGTGACAAATTATTGGTACCGGAGGAGCTGGCACTCAAGCTGGTAAGCCAAACACACCGAGCAACCCGCCTAGGCCATGCTGCCTGCTCACAGGTTAATGCTGCCTCTCGGGTATTCAGACAGAAACCTCCGGGTATTCAGGTGAAAGGCAAGCTGCCCTTTGAACACCTNAGTGTAACTTCGGGTGGGCTGGAAGAGCATGAGAGAGAGCTAACTCAATTATTCCCTCAGGTCTGGGCGGAAGACAAACCCCCCTCCCCCCCAGGCTGGCTAAACATCAAGTCCCGTTGATAACTGAACTCAAACCAGGCAGCATCCTGGTTAGAAAGCGCCAGTACCCGCTACCGATAGAGGCCTGGGCCGGCATACTGCCCCACATCAATAGACTGAAACAAGCCGGCATTCTAGTACAGTGCCAGTTGGCTTGGAATATGCTGATCCTCCCAGTCAAAAGGAAGGAGGACAGGACTATAAGCCTGTACAGGGTCTCAGGCTAGTCGACCAGGGGTGATTTTACACCCCTATACCTATACCCCTATACCTTAGTCCTCCTCCCGCCGAGGACTAAAGTTTATACTCGCCTAGATCTCAAGGATGCCTTCTTCTGCGCACGCCTCGCCCCAGCGTCACAGCCCATCTTTGCCTTTGAATGGGAAGATCCAGCTGGGGGCACCAAGCAACAGCTCATCTGGACTCCCCAACAAGGGTTTAAGAACTCCCCAGCCATCTTTGGGGAAGCCTTGGCTTCTGACCTGAACTCATTCCATCCGGAAGAGCATGGATGTTGGCTCCTACAATATGGGGATGACCTGCTGCTGGCTGCAGAGACCAAGGAAAAATGCTGGAAAGGGACAAAGCACTGCTCCAACTGCTGATGGAAGCAGGTTACCGCATGCCGAAGAAGGCACAGAGCTGCAGGGAGGAGATGAGGTATCTGGGGTTTGTTTTAAAGAAGGACCCAAGGTCCTAGACCCTAGTTGGGTCCTATATACTGATGGCACTAGCCTGATAAAACAAGGACAACAGCTGTCAGGTTAGCCAAAGTCGAAGGCCATCAAGACCGAAAAGGGATGGTGGGAATTGCCAAGTGACAAATTATTGGTACCGGAGGAGCTGGCACTCAAGCTGGTAAGCCAAACACACCGAGCAACCCGCCTAGGCCATGCTGCCTGCTCACAGGTTAATGCTGCCTCTCGGGTATTCAGACAGAAACCTCCGGGTATTCAGGTGAAAGGCAAGCTGCCCTTTGAACACCTGGGAGTGGACTTCACTGAAATGAAACCTCACGGACACTACCGTTACCTACTGGTCATGGTATGTACGTTCTTGGGATGGGTAGAAGCTTTTCCTACCGGGACTGAAAGAGCATCAGAAGTAGCCCAGTGCCTGCTCAGGGAAATAGTTCCCAGATTTGGACTTCCTAAATTCATGGGGTCGCTAAAAGTCGGACATGACTGAGCGACTTCCCTTTCACTTTTCATTTTCATGCTTTGGAGAAGGAAATGGCAACCCACTCCAGTGTTCTTGTCTGGAGAATCCCAGGGACGGGGGAGCCTGGTGGGCTGCCGTCTATGGGGTCGCACAGAGTGGGACATGACTGAAGTGACTTAGCAGCAGCAGCAGCAACCAGCATTGGTTCAGACAATGACCCAGCTTTTGTGGCTGATTTAGTACAACAAGTAAGCAAAACTTTAAACATCAAATAGAAACTGCACACTGCATATAGGCCCAGAGTTCTGAAATGGTAGAATGAACCAATTGGACATTAAAAAGATTCTCCAAGTGAATCACAGAGACTGACTGCTCCTGGGTGGACTTGTTTCCGATGGCTCTGCTCAGACTCAGGATGACCTCACAGTCCCAAGGCTATTCTCCATACGAAACTGTGTGTGGCAGGCCTCCTTCCGTAATAAAACAGGTTCAACAAATTTGCCTCAGGTAAGGGAGTATAGGATTTCATAGCAGATGGAACTGGGTAAGGTAATAAATTGGGTAACTAAGTTTGTACAAGAAAGGGTGCCATTCCGCCTTGGGGAACAGATTCATGAGTTTACGCTTGGTGACCAAGTATGGGTCAAAGACTGGAAACATAATTTGCTAGCCTCTTGGTGAAAGGGCCCTTATGTTATTCTAACTACCCCTACTGCAGTTAAAGTTGCAGGTATTGTCCCTTGGATCCATCATACGAGGGTGAAGAGAACATACCACAGTTCAGTTCAGTTCAGTCGCTGATACCACACAGACCCAAAAAAACGCTGAATGAACTGCACAGAGGGAACCTGCTGACCCTCGAGAGACGAAGACCATCCTTAAGAAGGAAAAGAAGATCCTGGACGAGCCCCTTCAGGATGAAGCCACACAATCAACTCCTGCTGCTTGGCCTCATCAACGTAATTTTGAATTTAACTTCCGTTTCAACTCAGGGCAATGTTTTTTCATCTCATGGGCACATTCCTACGCTGACTTCCACAGCACTTCCAGCTGCTGGGTGTGCGGGGCTGGGCCTCTGTCAGTGATGGATGGACTCCCTTGGTGGGTGTCAGCCCTCTGCCAAGGAGATTTTAAACCACTCTGCTCTTTTCTGGGATGACGAAAAGAGACTTTCTTCTCTGTTGCCAATCATAACCTCTCCTTGCTCTCTTGGTGTAAGACCTACAGTCAATAGACTTGGGTCACAGGGTTACATTTGATATTAATGCCAGTATAACAACAGCCTAACCTACAACAAGCCGCAGTAAATCTACCTTATTTACGTGCTAGGTGGACAAGATCCGTGTTTCAGTGGTATGAGTATATTGCTGCCTTAGCCGTACCCTCTATAGGGACAACAGATATCATGATTAAAGTATTGGCTTTGACTAATTTCATAAAACAGGCCCTCCTAGATAGAACAAAAGCCATCCAAGCCTTAACTGAAGAGCAAATCCAAATGAGAAAAGCGGTAATTCATAATAGAATGGCTTTGGACATACTCACAGCTGCTCAAGGAGGGACCTGTGCTCTAATTAAGGTTGAATGTTGTGTATACATTCCTGACTTACCTGGCAATGTATTGACTGCTTTAGATGACACGAAAAACCAGGTAAAAGCAATGTCAAATGAAAACATTCCTTTCTGGACTTTGGTCCTATCTTAGGTGAAGGGCAACTGGTGGAAAACTATATTTATCACTGTTGTTGCCTTGATAGTTCTGCTTTATGGACCCTGAATTTTACAATGTATTATGAACTCTGTAACCCAAAGGTTGATGTCATTCTCCCAAATTGGCGGTCGGAGAGCCAGGGTGCAATATATCGCTATGAATGATGCTCATAAAATGAGTTAAGAGCATCAAGAGGGGGGAATGAAGAAGGAATTCATAGGGCCTGGACTCCGTCTTAGGCCTGTTCATGCTGATCATGCTCAGCCACCTTTCCAATGGGCTCTGAACTCTGTGTTTAGTGCCTATGAAAACAACAACAGAAGGATAAGACCCCCTCCAGTCAGGGGAACCTTGAAGATCATATCTAGGTTTCTCATAGCCTAAGAGAAGACATACGCTAATCACCCCTTCCTCCAGACAGGCCAGAAATTTTTCTGTATCTATCTGAGAGTAATCTCGGGTTTATTGATTATTGGCTAATTGCTTGTTTGAGCACATGGGCACATAGCACGTGAATGATGGGATTATTGGGATTGTATTTTCCTTGGTTGATGTAAGTCTCAAGGAATTTGGGGTGGTGGTTCAGACATGTACACATGGGGTATAAAAGATTTTCACAAATGCTGGTCGGGGTCCTTGGCTAAGAGGAGATCTGCCTTGGGCCCACCGGTGTAACAAACTGCATTCGTCTATCTGCATTGTCCTTCTGAGTGAGTTTGTTTTCCGGAATGCGTGGCTACAACATGTACACTAAGGAAATTGACGAATGCTATATTGGTTGATTTATTATTTTGTTGCTTATCTAGATTTAAGAAAGTCAAGGAGAAAATATTAATAATGCAGATTAAACTTCAAAGTCTGAATGACTAGAGCCCAGGATGAAAGCGGATTTAGTTCAATGAACATAGTTTGTACAAGAGTGAATTTATCAGCAGATCTTATCATATGTAAGACAATCCATTTATCAGGAAAAGAGCAGACTGAGATGCAACTTGATTTGTCAAATCAAGGTTGAAATGCACCCATGGTTTGACTATGGATTCAAAAGCATCCTGGGAGGAAAATCAACTATATCGGATTTGTAGGAAAGACAACTGTGTATTTTATATTATCTGTAAATTTATTTTGTAAATATAATGATTAATTCAGTAAAACTTTCAATAATGTATGTATTAAACACACACTCACACACACTGTAGGCCAAAGACAAGCATTCCTTGTGTAATCCCATTATATTCTTTGAATTTGCAGGAATCCCACAGAATGACTTGTATGTTAATGACAAGAAGAGAAACATTGAACAGTCACTGGGAGGCCAGGCATTATGCTTAGAGCCTTGTTTGCATTCTTTCACTTAATCCTCACTTTAACCCCTAAGAGGTTTGTCCTGCCAGCCCATATTTCCAGTTACAAAACTGAGGCCTAATGAAATTAAGTAGCTTGTTAACTATCAGAGCTAGTGAGTGGTAGAACCAGGATTCAAACCAAGATCCCCATGACCCCAAAACCTATGTTTGTTACATGTGTGCTTGTAGCCTATTGGTTACAAACCAATTGGTTTGTAATTGGTAAACTACAGATGCAATGATAGTGTATTCATGGTGAAATACACTGCTCTGTGAAATACTTATTTAAAATGGACTCCATCATCTAAATCCTTGTGTAGAAATTACTTGCCTTCTACTTCAAGCAAGCAATCCATATTGCCTTTTAAAACAGAGGAGAGTATTTATAAGGGTTTAGGGGATTCTTGGTTCTTGGTGTTTAACAGAATAGATAATTCTACAATCCTTCCACTAAATATCCAGACAAACTGTAACAAGAATCTTTTAAATGCATGGATGAGCTTTCAAGGAAGTAACTGACTTCCAGAGGCAAAAAACAAAGTAAGCTTAAGTGACAGAACAAGACTAAACATCTGAGCTGATACTCTGCTGGTTCCCAAGGTGATGTGGTAGGATTGGCCTAAATAATCCGAAAGTGTGAGTTTGAATTATCATGAAAGAATAATGCAAATGGAAATGTGTAAAATATTCACTCAATAACAAAACCCCTCTCGATCAGCCTAGGATCAAACAGGGAAGAAATCTCTCCTCCCAAAATCCTAACCGCACAGTTCAGGAAGTCACAATTCAGAAAACTGCAAATGACCCTGATTGAGTAATATATCCCTGGGATTTCTGGCACAAGCAAATGAAAAATCTCTTTGCAACCCACTTCTGGCAAAGCTACTACAGATAAAAGCTATACTGCAGATTAAATCACAGCCCAAATGAAAAACATTGAAGGAAACAATCTACCACATATGTGTGTGTGCTAGTCGCTCATTGGGTCCAACTCTTGGTGACACTATGGACTGCAGCCCACCAGGCTTCTCTGTCCATTGGATTTTCCAGGCAAGAATACTGGAGTGGGTTGCCATTCCCTTCTCCAGGGGATCTTCCCAACCCAGGTATCGAACCCAACTATTAACAGGATTAGAGTCTCTGGCTTCCCTCATAGTCCAGTGTTTAAAAATCTGCCTTGCAATACAGGAGACACAGGTTCAATCCCTGAGCCAGCAAGATCCTACATGCCACGGGGCAACTAAGCCCGTGTGCCACGACTACTGAGCCTGCACGCTGGAGCCCAAGAGCCACAACTACGGAGCCCACACGTAGCAACTCCTGAAGCCCATGTGCCCAAGAGCCCATTCTCCACAACAAGAGACGCCTCTGCAATGAGAAGGCCATGCACCACAGCTGGAGAGGAGCCCTCGCTCTCCACAACTAGAGAAAAAGTCCACATGCAGCAGTGAAGACCCAGCACAGCCAAAAATAAATAAAAAGGAACAGAGGCTCAGAGAACTTTTTACGGGATCAATCTCTGCTGTCTTCAGACGTACAAGTGCTCCAGGGAGAAAAGAGGGATGTCACCTCTGCCTCAGAGGCAAGTTTTACATGAAATCTGGTCTTGCTGGCTAACCACCAGAAATGTTAGAATTGCCATATCACTCTCTGCTGCTTCAAAATGTCCCTTTGAATTGGCAGCTAGAAGGAAAATACGTTTTCCATCTGAACATGAGTCTAACCAGGAACTGGTTAGAAAGGCCTTCTCTGAAACCACTGAAGCTTGGGCCTTGTAAAGTTTGCAATGATGCTTTCTGATTTCTTGTTGTAAGGAGTTAATTCAAGAGGTGGAGGGGGAAGGCCAGCTCAGGAGCACAGAGCCAGTGAGCTGGGTGGGAGGGGTGATGTGGCTAGGGAGCAACATCCAAGGTCAAGTCAGTGGCACTGAGGGCTTCTGGGGGGTGGCCCGACCCCTCACCTGAGCAGGTACACATGCTATTTTTCTATAATCACTGTGGCGAAAATAGATCCAAGTCCTTGTCAACTGTAATTATCCCCAGGAGTACCACTTCTGGTGTGAAGATATTGCCAGACTAGGTGGAGCAGGTAGGGAAATGGACATCGGCCTTTAGGGCCTGTGAAACCAGGCATTTTTTAAACACCATCAGGATGGAGGTTAAGAGGCCAGGGGAACCAGTGAGAGCTGGGCAGCGGAAAAGGCTGTGCCTAGGGATGGGGTGAAGCTGAATCATCCCTGTGACACATGGGTGGACGGAGGGGATTGCCTCCTAAAATGTAGCAAGGAGAACTCAGCCTTCTTCATTTAGAAGTTCTAAAATAGAGGTTTTCATCCCTGGGTCCAGGAATCATTATCTGGGATCCATAAAGACGGCAGACAGCCCGTGGCCTCCAGGAATTGTTCTCTGGGCAGAGCAGGGGGCTTGGGTGGATACAGTACCAAAGAGCTCGAATGCTCTAAGGAAAATGGACGTAGTAAATAAGACTGGAAGAAAGGAGCCGCTGCCACCTAACTAGCCACGCAGCCTTGAGCAAATCAGTTACCTCTTGAACTTGGGTTTCTTCATGAGGCAGTTAAACCTGAGATTTACATAAGCTTTCAGCTTTAAAATTCCATGAAATCCCAGAAGCACTATTGGTTAGTGAAATGATTTACTGGGAATAGTGAGTTTCCTTTCACTGGAAGTATTCAAGAAGAGTGAGGATAGCCACTTGTCCAGTATGCCATGCCAAGAACTTCTATAGTAGTTAAGAAGTTAAGATTTGATTTTGAATAGTAAAAACAACAGAAATAGGGACTTCCTTGGTGGCCCAATGGTTAAGAGTCTGCCTCGAAACGCAGGGGACATAGGTTAGATCCCTGGTTAGGGAACCAAGATCCCACATGCCACAGAGCAACTAAGCCCACATGCCACAAGTACTGAGCCCATGCATTCTGGAGTGCAAGCGACACAACTAGAGAGCCCGAGGGCTGCAACTGCGTATCACAACTAGAGAGCTGGTGTGCCACCGTGAGACCTGACATGGCCAAGTATACACAAACAGATTTTTTAAAAATTATTTTAAAATCAAATAATAGTTAACATTGATTGAATATATAATATGTGCCCAGCACTATTCTAGGCATTTATACACATCTCATCTGATTCTCTCAACAACTCCTAAGAGGACACAGTTACTATTACCATCCTCATTTGACACTCAGGTCAGAGACAGCAAGTTACCAGAGATCTCTCATCTAGAAAGAGGCAGACCTGAGACTGGAAACCATGTTACTCTGACTCCCCCAGCTCTTAACCATCACCCAGTTCTGCCTTCAGCCCCTGATGTAGCCAGGATGGGCATGCCTTCCTCTGGCCTGGGTTCTTGAGTACAAGGCAATGTGACTGCCTCCAACTACATCTTCCTCCAAAGTGAACAACTGAGAATGGAATGCAGCCAGCTTGCCAGCAAGGTTGCTTTCCTAAGTCTTGTGATGTGAGCAGGAAGGAGCTGCCATCACTGGAGTTCCTTTCACCCATCACTTCATTTTGCAAAAGGGGACCCTAACACCCAGAGAGGGTGAGCTAACCACCCAAGTGCACACAGCAAAGAGCAGCAGAACTGGGAAATAGCTCCCCTGGGCCCTAACTTCCAGGCCAGTTCACAGCGTTGTTTTGTTTTGTTGTTCAGCTTAACTAATATCCACATACAGCATAAGAGCTGTGAGCTGAGATTATTCAGTGTCAATAAGAACTATAGCCCAGGAGACAGCCCCTCAGGCTGCTTTGAAGAATTGCTCTGAAGAGGTATGTGATTTTGGAGGAGTATGTGCAGTCAGGCACACATCTCTACAGAAAGTTGCCATCAGTCACAAGGGTCAGATATCTCAGCTAATTTTTTTCATGCTTTTCTAAGCACGGGCTGATGCAAGAATTTGGGTTCGTAAAAACTTCTCCTGAAAATATCTATCTGAGGGCCCGTTCTGCCAGTTTTCCCAGAGCACCGAGTGCCTCAATCTTGAGCTTCACCCTAAATTCTTTCCAGAGTGTGCTATCTGTCAATAACTGAAGGCATTTAGTGACTTGAGTCTTATAGAAATGGGTGACAAGCAACATTCCTTAAATGGTGAGTTAATTTCTATGACCACGGTAGCTCACATATGTCCCCCGGTTTTCAGATCCAACATATACACATTTTTTTCTGATGAACCACAACAAATTAGAGATCCACAAGAGTAGCAATTATTTAAAATTAAATTATCTGCCTCTTTTAAAAATTCGAATGTAACCTTGCCCCACACAACAGAATTTAACTCTTATTGATCCTGAATCAGTATATCTGCCCCTGCAGGCAAATTTCTTCACTAACATGGACCCAAAAGTACATATTCCCACCTACTAACCTTTGTCCAGGCCATCAGCCCAAGAATTCCTGCCAGGATCCTCTCTTCTTTATCAGGGCAAACTGGAAATTCAGGTTCAAGTAGTTACCCTGAGGAGAAATCAATCATTGGAACATCTGTATTCAAACTAAATTTATACCTCAGTCACAAACATGAAACTTCAGCACCCCATTTAAGCTTCAGCACAACACACAAAAATTTCAATATATTTTAAATTTACAAAGGAATAAAATTTGCAGACTGGTTGGAACAGTGTAGAATTCTCCACTCATCTATTCATTGGTCCTAGGGAACAGAGTTAAAGCAGAATTATTCCAGAGATAAAATATCAACACTTGTATATCCCTTCTTTTTTCTCTTCCTTCCTCTTTTTTCGTTTCTATTCTGTTTTTGTTCCTTCTTGGTCAAGTTCAGTGATGTTCAAATTTTGATTGCAAAAATTCTCAATTTAAGTGTAATTTTTTAAAGGATGTTCAAGGCCTAGGTAAGTGTCACACACGTTTGGGGATCAGCTCTTAGTAAAATGCACTTTTCATATCCAGAGGCACGTCCACAGTGAGGAAGGGGCTTTGGAGTCCAGTGTGACCTTGGGTAGGTTTCTTGTCTGTTCTCAGTCCCATTCATAAAACGAGGGCAATGGAGGTGAAATGAGTGGGTCCTGGGCTGTTCCGGCCTGCTCTCTGGCACTCACCCCCTGTGTCTCTTCACCCTTAGCTGCAGTTAAGTTGTCCTCAGCATCATTTCCTCGGTCAGCATCGCGGCCACCAGGTCCTTCACACTCAGGATCTGTGTCCTATGCTGGGGGCCAGAACTCTGCTCTCTGCTTTCTCAAGGACCATGGAGCTTTCAGAGTATGTGGAGGCAGGGCCCAGCCCCTTCTCTCCCTTAACAGTACATTTTCTACACGGTCTCCCCAGCTGGCTGTCATCTACTCACTTCTGGTCCCTCCTAGCCTTGCTTTCTCATCTACTACTCATCCCACTGCTAACCTCCCAGCTAGACTTGGGCAAGGCCCTTTCTCTGGCCTCAGTTTCCTTTCCCGGACAAGGAGAAGTGGGGCTGCAACAGGAATTGTTATTGCCATTACAAAGATATCCCATGCTTGCTGTGACACATCAGATCATTCAACAATGAGAATTGTCTAACACAAAGTTGCCAGTTAATTAGTACCTCACTGTCATCCTAATTCCTGTGTATAATAACTGATTGTACCTTTAGCAGCTGACTATGCATTTTTTCTAGATATCAGTTATATAGAGAGAGACATGTATAAAATAGTGTATAATATACATGCATACAGATTCACAGATGTACTTTGGTTCATGATGAGGTTGTATTTGGTACATTTTTCTGCAACTCGCTTTCTTTTTTCAACAATAAATCTTGCAGGTAATTCCATGCTGGCGTACATAGATAGAATCTGTTCATTAAATTTATTTACTTACAGATTTACTGACATACAGCACTTGTGTAAGTCTAAAGTGCACAGCATGATTTGACTTATATATGCATCATGAAATGATTATTGCAATAAGTTTAGTGAACATCCATCATCTCATATAGATTCAAAATTAATAGAGAAAAATTCCTCCTTAATGAGAACTCATAGAATTGACGCTCTGAACAACTTTCATACAATATATAACATACAGCAGTATTAATGTGTTAACTATATTTATCATTTTGTACATTACAACCTTATCACTTATTTATGTTATAATTGGGAGTTTGTGCATTTGACGGCTTTCATCCAGTTCCCCCTCTGACCACCCACACATCTGATCTTTTTATGAGTTTGTGTGATTGCATTTTTCAAAGTATCATTGATCTATAACACTGTCTTAGCTCCTGTTACTCACCTTAGTGATTTGATGTGTCTATACATTTCAAAATGACCACCATGATAAGACTAGTTGTCATCTGTCACCATGCAAAGATATTACCTAACTGACTCTAATTCCCTACTCTATTCATTTCATATCTGTCACTTAGTTATTTTCCAACTGGAAGTTTGTACTTAATCTCTCTCACCAGTTTTTCCTCTCCCAACCTCCATCCCCTCTGGTAACCAGCTTTTTGCTCTCTGTATCTATAATTCTGCTTCTGTTTTGCTATGTTTGTTCATTTGGTTTTAGATTCCACATATATGTGAAATTATACAGCATTTGTCTTTCTATAACTTCTTTCACTAAGCATAATACCATCCAGGTGGACCATGTTGTCACAAATGGTAAGATTTCATTCTTTTTATGACTGCTATTCCATTTTGTGTGCATATATACATATAGGCACATACACACATCATTATCTATTAGTGGACACTAAAGTTGCTTTCTGGGCTCCCCTCATGGCTCAGCTGGTAAAGAATCACCTGCAGTGTAGGAGACTTGGGTTCGATCCCTAAGTTAGGAAGATCCCCTGGAGAAGGGAACAGCTACCTGTTATGCCTGAAGTCCAAGTCCCCAAAACTGAGAGAATAAGACCTCCACAGCAATGCAAAAGCATAAAGAGGTTTTATTTCTAGTTCGAGCTAGGGCTCCCATCTCATCCAGCACAATGGAGTTTTGACGAGAGCCCCGAGCCCTGGATTACAGTAGTATTTATAGGTTTAGGACAAAGACAGGGAGTTGGTAAGGGTGGATTGGTTGCAAGGGTTTCTTGGCATCTACTAATTGGCTAGATTTCCGCACCCGCAGGCTTTCTCAGGAGATTTCCATCCTCCTCCCGGGATTGGCTCAGGTCTGGCGCGGGTTGGGGACTACAGGGATTTTTTCTGATTGGTCAAGCTACACTGCCTGCGGGAGTTCCCAGTGCCTCAGCTTTCCTAGAGACTAAACCTCAGACCTAGCCTACCCCTTAGAGCCGGTCCTGGCTCCAGTTAGGTCCTAACACTACCCACTCCAGTATTCTGGCCTGGAGAATAACATGGACTGTATAGCCCATGGGGTCAAAAAGAATCAGACATGACTGAGTGACTTTCACTTAGAATTAGGTTGCTTTCATATCTTGGCCGTTGTAAATAATGCTGTAATGAATGCAGGGATAGATATGTTTTTGTTTTCTTTGGATAACTACCCAGGAGTGGAATTGATGGATCATATGGTAATTATATTTTTAATATTTTGAGAAATCTCTATACTGTTTCCATAGTGGCTACAGGTTCAATGAAATCCTTATCAAAATTCCAAGAACATTTTTCACAGAACTAGAACAAATCTAAAATTTGAACAGAAGCACAAAAGACCCTGAATAGCCAAAATAACCTTGAGAAAGAAGAACAAAGCTGAAGGTAATATGCTCCGTGATTTCAAATTATACTACAAAGCTATAGTAATCAAAACGGTGTGGTACTGGAACCAAACACACACACACACACACACACACACAGATCAAGGGAACTGAATAGAGCCTAGAAATGAATCCAAACAATCTGTGCTGAAGGAGGCAAGAATATACAACGGGGGAAGAAAACCTCATTAACATGATGCTAGGAAAACCGAACAGCCACATGTAAAAGAATGAAATTGAACTACTCTCAAAAACTATGCATAAAAATGGATTAAAGAATTAAATGTAAGACCTAAAACTATAAAACTTCTAGAAGAAAACAGGCAATAAGATCTTTGACATCTGTATTGATAATAGCCTTTTATGTCTCAGGCAAAATAAAAATAAACAAATGGGGCTATATCAAACTAAAAAGTTTTTGCACAGTGAAGGAAAAGGCCACCTACCAACTGTCCAGTGCTTAGTCACTCAGTCATGTCCAACTCTTTGTGACCCCATGGACTGTAGCCTGCCAGGCTCCTTTGGCCATGGGGATTATCCAGGCAAGAATCCTGGAGTGGGTTGCCATGACCTCCTCCAGGGGATCTTCCCAACCCAGGGATCGAAACCAGGTCTCCTGAATTGCAAGTGGATTCTTTACTGTCTGAGCCACCAGGGAAGCCCATACCAACTGGGAGCAGATATTTGCAAATGATATATCTGATATATATATATATTTTATACTTTGTGTGTATATACAATGCCTTAAGTATTACTCATTTTTGGCTGCACTGGGTCTTCACTGCTTTGGGCAGACTTTCTCTAGTTTGGCAAGTGGGGGCTATTCTTTGCTGCGGTTCTCAGGTTTCTCACTGGGGTGGCTTCTCCTGTTGCAGAGCACGGGCTACAGGTGCATGCGCTGCAGCAGTTGCAGCATGCGGCCACAGTAGTTGTGGCTCTCAGATTCTAAGGCATGCAGACTTCAGTAGNGATTATTGGGATTGTATTTTCCTTGGTTGATGTAAGTCTCAAGGAATTTGGGGTGGTGGTTCAGACATGTACACATGGGGTATAAAAGATTTTCACAAATGCTGGTCGGGGTCCTTGGCTAAGAGGAGATCTGCCTTGGGCCCACCGGTGTAACAAACTGCATTCGTCTATCTGCATTGTCCTTCTGAGTGAGTTTGTTTTCCGGAATGCGTGGCTACAACATGTACACTAAGGAAATTGACGAATGCTATATTGGTTGATTTATTATTTTGTTGCTTATCTAGATTTAAGAAAGTCAAGGAGAAAATATTAATAATGCAGATTAAACTTCAAAGTCTGAATGACTAGAGCCCAGGATGAAAGCGGATTTAGTTCAATGAACATAGTTTGTACAAGAGTGAATTTATCAGCAGATCTTATCATATGTAAGACAATCCATTTATCAGGAAAAGAGCAGACTGAGATGCAACTTCATTTGTCAAATCAAGGTTGAAATGCACCCATGGTTTGACTATGGATTCAAAAGCATCCTGGGAGGAAAATCAACTATATCGGATTTATAGGAAAGACAACTGTGTATTTTATATTATCTGTAAATTTATTTTGTAAATATACATGATTAATTCAGTAAAACTTTCAATAATGTATGTATTAAACACACACTCACACACACTGTAGGCCAAAGACAAGCATTCCTTGTGTAATCCCATTATATTCTTTGAATTTGCAGGAATCCCACAGAATGACTTGTATGTTAATGACAAGAAGAGAAACATTGAACAGTCACTGGGAGGCCAGGCATTATGCTTAGAGCCTTGTTTGCATTCTTTCACTTAATCCTCACTTTAACCCCTAAGAGGTTTGTCCTGCCAGCCCATATTTCCAGTTACAAAACTGAGGCCTAATGAAATTAAGTAGCTTGTTAACTATCAGAGCTAGTGAGTGGTAGAACCAGGATTCAAACCAAGATCCCCATGACCCCAAAACCTATGTTTGTTACATGTGTGCTTGTAGCCTATTGGTTACAAACCAATTGGTTTGTAATTGGTAAACTACAGATGCAATGATAGTGTATTCATGGTGAAATACACTGCTCTGTGAAATACTTATTTAAAATGGACTCCATCATCTAAATCCTTGTGTAGAAATTACTTGCCTTCTACTTCAAGCAAGCAATCCATATTGCCTTTTAAAACAGAGGAGAGTATTTATAAGGGTTTAGGGGATTCTTGGTTCTTGGTGTTTAACAGAATAGATAATTCTACAATCCTTCCACTAAATATCCAGACAAACTGTAACAAGAATCTTTTAAATGCATGGATGAGCTTTCAAGGAAGTAACTGACTTCCAGAGGCAAAAAACAAAGTAAGCTTAAGTGACAGAACAAGACTAAACATCTGAGCTGATACTCTGCTGGTTCCCAAGGTGATGTGGTAGGATTGGCCTAAATAATCCGAAAGTGTGAGTTTGAATTATCATGAAAGAATAATGCAAATGGAAATGTGTAAAATATTCACTCAATAACAAAACCCCTCTCGATCAGCCTAGGATCAAACAGGGAAGAAATCTCTCCTCCCAAAATCCTAACCGCACAGTTCAGGAAGTCACAATTCAGAAAACTGCAAATGACCCTGATTGAGTAATATATCCCTGGGATTTCTGGCACAAGCAAATGAAAAATCTCTTTGCAACCCACTTCTGGCAAAGCTACTACAGATAAAAGCTATACTGCAGATTAAATCACAGCCCAAATGAAAAACATTGAAGGAAACAATCTACCACATATGTGTGTGTGATAGTCGCTCATTGGGTCCAACTCTTGGTGACACTATGGACTGCAGCCCACCAGGCTTCTCTGTCCATTGGATTTTCCAGGCAAGAATACTGGAGTGGGTTGCCATTCCCTTCTCCAGGGGATCTTCCCAACCCAGGTATCGAACCCAACTATTAACAGGATTAGAGTCTCTGGCTTCCCTCATAGTCCAGTGTTTAAAAATCTGCCTTGCAATACAGGAGACACAGGTTCAATCCCTGAGCCAGCAAGATCCTACATGCCACGGGGCAACTAAGCCCGTGTGCCACGACTACTGAGCCTGCACGCTGGAGCCCA
>SJYW01023105.1:0-18072 GCA_006410735.1 Raphicerus campestris
GGCTAAAAAGTGAGTGGTGACCCAGCTCCTGGAAATCTCTGCCCTGCTCCCAAATAATCAGAATAATCCTCGCACTCTTTAGCCTATGAAATTACCCACCCCATAAGAGCTAGTGAAAGTCAAGGTGAAAGTGAAGTCGCTCACTCGAGCCCGACTCCTAGCCACCCCATGGACTGCAGCCTACCAGGCTCCTCTGTCCGTGGGATCTTCCAGGTGAGAGTGCTGGAGTGGGTTGCCATTGCCTTCTCCATAAGAGCTAACCACACCACATTTCGAGGCTGTTCTCACCTTCTGGGTCCAGCCCACACTCTGGAGTGTGTTTACCCCAAGGCTGCATTTAGCTCTTTGAGATGGCCCACACCCTGTCTTTGGAGTGGGTTTCTTTCTAAATAAATCCACTTCTCACCTATAACTTTGTCACTCACTGAATTCTACCTGCCATGACACATCAAGCGCCTGAGTTTAGGTCCTGAAACCAGATGTGATCTCAACTGGAAGACCCTGGGGTTTGGCTGGGTTCAAGCCAGAGCCATGTGGATTAGAATACTAAGCAAGGTTTTGGCTGGGTTTCAGTCCTGGCACATGGGTTCAAGTCCCAATCTGAGACGAACGCTTTCAAAAGGACATCTCAAACCCCACTCAGCACTAGCTAAAATGCCAATGGTCCCTCTTACACAGCCAGTGCTCCATCTCCAATGTGCAGAAAAAGTGGTCAGGGGCATCAGAAAACTGGATCAAAACTATTCTTTGGATACACTAAAGAGCTTCAGAACGAGATTCCTAATAGGATGGTTTTCTACCACACGATAGTTTTCACGTGATAAAACTATGACATATCTTATCATAAAACTGACCTTAAGGCCAACTTTTCCTCTTGGGACCATCCTTCCTGCGCAGACACTGCCCACTGCTGTTCGCCCACAACCACAGGCGGCCTGGCCTGCCAGGCCTGGGCCCCTTTAATATTTAGAAACCCTCTGTAAAGCCAGGGCAGAGAAGGAATCCGAGCAACCAGAGCAAGAGGAGCCAGGCGTCCACCTGCTGCCCAGCACCCCAGAGCCACCCCAAACTGTGCTGCACAGCCGACCCCTCCTGCTCCCGTGAGACCCAGCGTCTGCGAGGTACTGCGTGCGGTGTCCCAGGTGCAGCCGGCCCTGCAGCAGAACCTGAGCTCACGCCCTGGGGACCAGCCCAGACCTGGCCAAGGACTCCGGGCGCCTGGACTAACCGCCCTGGGGGCGGGAGAGAGCCACCTCGCCATTGCCCCTCGTGAGCAGGAGCCCCACCGGGAGGAGAACCCGCACTCGCGGGTCGCCCCACCGTGTCCAGCTGAGAAACACCGAGACGCGCACTCAGCGCTCTGGCGCGCGCATCTGGCCCATGGCTCAGCACCCGGGGCGGTCATCTGAGGCCCGGCGCGGCCCAGGCAGTGAGGCGCTGGACTCTAGCGCCTGCGGGAGCAGAGCTGGCGAGCTCAGCCGGCGTTTGGGGTTCAGATTAGCCTAAGACCCGCGTTGCCATCAGCCGAGTAAACTCCTGGAGGGCTCACCATAGGGCTGATTGCCAGTGGACGGGTTTATGGCTGGACCTTGGATTTGCGTCTGCAGGGTTTACCTGTGGCCGGGCGGGTTACGACGGGGACGTTTATGACTGGACCCCAGGTCTACGTCTGGGGGCAGGGTTTGTCTGGGAAGATTTAACTCTTAAGATCCACTACTGGGCCCCGGGGTTTACGTGGGGCGGGAGGGAGGCCACTGGCCCCCAGGTTTAGGTGTGGGCATGGGTTTACCGGGAGGGGCGGGGGGCCTGGTGTAGCTTCTGTGCAGGGAGTTACAGGGCCTGGGGCCTAGCTGGTGTTTACATCAGGCCCCAGTTTATGTCTGAGCCCCTGGCTTTTGGACTTCTACTAGGGGCCGCCTGTAGGCCACCCAATTCTGTTGACTAGTGGGGCTCACGCTGCTGGGTCCCTCGGCATGGTATGTATTTACACACTTTAACAACTCTTCCTGAGGATCCAGCTTTCAACCAACCTGACTCTTGGTGCTGAGTGGGATCCCCTTTTGGGATACTGTCAGGACTTGGCACACCCTCAACTGCTGGGCGCCCTGATGGTGAAATAAACTACTCAGATAACCACAAAATTTTAAGAAACAACCACGAGCTAGGGCAGGGTGGAACAACAGGGTTCATCTTCTCCAAGGGAGCACTCCTTCCACTGGAAGAAGAGGTGTCTCACCTAATGCACAGAAAGCAACAGAGAGGCTCCTTCAAAGTGGAGGAGCAGTGCCACCCACGCACCCTGGATGCCCTGGGGCCAAGGCTGGGGCCAAAGTGAGTGTAACTGCTTGGACTTGCTCTTCAGGAGCCATGAGCATATCTTGACTGCAGAATCTTCCAGCACCTTACATTTAATCTTATTGTGGGAGATGCAGGCACTGAGTTCCCTGGGTCTAAAGGGGCTTTCCGAGTCTAAAGAATCTGTCTGTGACACAGGAGACCTGGATTCTATCCCTGGGTCAAGAAGATCCCCTGGAGAAGGGTACCCTCAGAAACCCGCTCCAGTACTCTTGCCTGGAGAATTCCATGGACAGAGGAGCCTGGTGGGCTCCAGTCCAAGGGCTCGCAAAAATCCAGACACGACTGAGCGACTAACACAGCAACAACAGAGCTCTTCCAGTGACACCTGATGGGCCACATCTTTGCGCAAAGTGAGGTCTTCTTCCCCTGAGAACCACTTCCTTCAGATCTCAGTATCTTGAGTGTCTATTGCATTCCTTGTTAGACTTCTCTGTTCCTGAATAAATCAAAAATACACCTTCCAACTGTTCATAGTGAAATTGATTTGTCATTCTTCTTCCATCATGAACACATCATGGGCTTACTGTCTACATTTTGCTATCAACAATTTCATGATGAGAGTTGAACATTTTGTTTGCCAACTAACTTGGTCTTTCAGTCAGTCCAATTTCTGAACTAGAAAATTTTTGACTAGAAGAAAAAAACTGTCTGTTTATTCAACCCCAAACTCACAGGTTCATTGACCAGTGTCCCCAGTACACCCTACCTAACTTTGAATAGTAGCTGTGTTGGCTTCATCAGGAATGGTATGGGAATAATATTACTGCGTTGCCTGTTTTTCTAGAAATTCAAAAATGTATTTTATAGAGGAACATGCAAAAAGTATGACTGGCTCCATTAGCAGCCATTTTGATAGTTTGATGAGTCATAACAACTATTTTATATTTTCTTTATTTTATTTTTAATTATGATCATCAGTAGAATACCCAGCTTCCATTTAGCTTAAGTTGTTGTTGTTGTTGTTGTTGTTGTTTTTTACTTTGAAAGCGCTACTGGGAAGAGTAGAATTCAGTAGACAGTCTATGATTTTGGATATTTTGAAAGAAGAAAGACTTGTATAACCTTTCCAGCACGTCTTCCCCTTTCCGTTTTTCCCTTAGCTTGATTTCTTATACTCATGTTTCAAGGGATTTCTTTAGGGAAAAAAAAAAAGCAATTGCTTTCTAGATGTTAACCATTGGGGAGTTTGAAAAAACCTTCCAGACGGGAAATATATATGAAAAATCTCATTGCACTGAAAAATAAACCCCTCAAATAGAGGTATGTAATGAAACACCTAATTCCCTCCAACCATACTGGCCATGTTGCTGCAGTATTATAATGCCAGATGACTCTTTTAGCACCACGGACAACAGCTGGCCTTCCATCAGGAATGTCTGAAAATGAATGCAATGCTGTCCTCTTCCAATAGAAATTTGGCTAGTATTTGAAGTCCATTACATGGCATACTTCTCATATTCATGCTCAGCAATTAGTGATTTTTAATAAAATGTTTTAAAGTATTTTATTGCATTTATTCACCAAATACCTGGATTTCTACATGACGTGATCAAACACTGAAAATCTCCTTCAAGAGTCATCTAGCTGCAACAACAAAAAGCATTTTCCGAGTCTTCAAAGTTTGTAGCTTCTCTGAAACTTTGGCACTAACAGTTTCACTCCTTATAGCAGAGTTTCTCCCTTTAGCCTTCTTCTCCCGCAGCCACAGTATATCCTGTTCGTCTGCACTCCTTGCACTCCTTCCGTCCACTCCAACTTCTAACTCATCTCCTTCCATCCCTTCACTTATTTGGGGCTTCCCTGGTGGCTCAGATGGCAAAGAATCTTGACTATAAAGCAGAAGTTACAGCGTTCAAGCCCTGGTTCAGGAAGATACCCTGGAGAAGGGAATGGCTACCCACTCCAATATTCTTGCCTGGAGAATTCCATGGACAGAGGAACTTGGTGGGTTACAGTCTATGGAGTCACAAAGAGTCCCACACAACTGAGTGACCAATTTACTTTTACTTTACTTATTTATTTTAACCTCTTAAGTTCACTGACTTCCCCAAAGCATGTTATTTTCATTACTTTTCTCCTTCTGAGTACTCTCTTCTTTGTAAAGCAGTTTCATGATTTCCATCATCACCTCTGTACTGATGACTCTGAAATCTCCTTTTCTACCTTTGACCATCCTTCTAAGCACCTCTGTTAGATTTCCAACAACCTGCTGGATCACTTCTAGCTAGTTGACTGATGCTACAAATATGTCTGAAAAGAAGCCTCTCCTTGTCCCTTAAAAACCTGCGCTTCTTTCTCTGTTCCCCACTTATTTATTATATTTGTACTTCATGACACTTGAACTTTCTTCTTTTGAATAAACTCTCTTTAGTGGCTAAAAGTTATTTTTTTTTACTTTATTCTCTTCAGTTCAGTTCAGTCGCTCAGTCATGTCCTACTCTCTGCGACCCATCTGCAACACGCCAGGCCTCCCTGTCCATCACCAACTCCTGGAGTTCACTCAAACTCACGTCCATCGAGTCAGTGATGCCATCCGGCCATCTCATCCTCTGTCATTCCCTTCTCCTCCTGCCCCCAACCCCTCCCAGCATCAGAGTCTTTTCCAATGAGTCAGCTCTCCGCATGTGGTGGCCAAAGTACTGGAGTTTCAGTTTTAGCATCATTCCTTCCAAAGAGCACCCAGGGCTGATCTCCTTTAGAAAGGACTGGTTGGATCTCCTTGCAGTCCAAGGGACTCTCAAGAGTCTTCTCCAACACCACAGTTCAAAAGCATCAATTCTCTTACATCCAAGCACATGTCAAGTCTGTTTCATGTGAGATCGTAATGAGACTGTCCATGTTAACCAAAACAGCTCATCACTGACCTAGATTTCATTTCCGGTAGGGACAGAAAGCACACATGCTTTACCGCATTATCATCATTCACTGGCAGTTGTATCCAGCTCCAAGGCCAGGGAGCATGGCTGTCTCACGGAAGAACTTCCGTGTGCCCACCTTAATGTTTCTGCCCTATTTCAGAGCTCAGGTCCTTTCGCCTGTTCTCTTGCACTAAACCAGTGCAGCAGAGGGAACTTAAGACAGAAACCCCTAATGTGAATTTCAACCTCTTAGAATGACTACGACTGTATGAATTCTGATGGCATCAGAATTTTCCCAGAGATAGAAATGGGGTAGGAATAAAAGGTGTCATAGATTTGTGATAAAAATGAAATGAACACGCATAGCAATGTGATTACCCAAGCTCTTAGTCCATAGGAAGGCTTCCACAAATATTAGTTTCCTTCCCTCTCCCATTTCTAACATGGACTTGCTTCTGGTCCTTGTATTCTAATCCACATTAAGCAGTTTTGCCAAACTGAATCTTTCATACTGTTCTTCCAATAGTTTGTTCTGCTCTCCCTGACTGCCAAACGACATTCAAATTCGTTAGCTCAATTATTAGCTGACTGGCCCCAATCGACACTTCCAACCTCATGTCCTAGTCTATCTCACTGAAACTAAAATATTAATAAATACTAGCCTAGACCTTGCATTTCCCAACACCAGGCTTCATTCATGCTGCTTTTGTTTGTTTGTCTGTTTTCTTAAAACCAAGGATGCCCTTCACATCCCCAAATCCATGTTTTAAGTCCCAGTGCAAAAACTCCCTCCTTCATTACTGTATGCAGAATCCTTTCACCAAATAAGACCTCTTTTTTATTCAGAATTTCCCAAGTGATTTACTTAGGTTTTGAACATGCCACTTAATATGTTTTACTTTTTTACTTCATATTTATGATCATTATTCATATTCTCAACTAAACACTATGTTTTTTAAAACAGAAAGCATAAAGTCATCATTTCCACATATACACTCTATATAACATGATGCCTTTGAATTGTAAGCATCCAATAAGTACTTGGTATAACGTGAATATTCTGTCCATTCTCTTCACATTTGTTTATACCACCTCATTAGAGATAAACTCTTGCAATCAAGAAATGGTCTCAATGGCAAAGAAGCGTTTGAGGCGTAACATCAGTGTTCCTATAAATACCCATGGCAGCTATTTGCTGTGCAGCTGCTGGGTCATACCTGCCTCTGCTCGGTCATATCAAACTCATGTCCAGTGAGTCAGTGATGCCACCCAACCATCTCATCCCCTGTCGTTCCCTTCTCCTCCCGCCTTCAATCTTTCCCAGCATCAGAGTCTTTTCCAATAAGTCAGCTCTTCACATCAGATGGCCAAAGTATTAGAGCTTCAGCTTTAGCATCAGTCTTTCCAGTGAATATTCAGGGTTACGATGGACTGGTTGGATCTCCTTGTAGTCCAAGGGACTCTCAAGAGCCTTCTCCAACACCACAGTTCAAAAGCATCAATTCTTTGGCTCTCAGCCTTCTTTATGGTCCAACTCTCACATCATGAATCATACATGACTACTGTAAAAACCATAGCTTTGACTAGATGGATATTTGTTTGCAAAGTGATGTCTCTGCCTTTAATAAGCTGCTAGGCTTGTCATAACTTTCCTTCCAAGGAGCAAGAATCTTTTAATTTCATGGCTGCAGGCACCACCCACAGTGGTTTTGGCACCCAAGAAAATGAAGTCTCTCACTGTTTCCATTTTTTCTCCTTCTATTTGCCATGAAGTGATGGGACTGGATGCCATGATCTTGGTGTTTGGAATGTTAAGTGTTAAGCCAGCTTTTTCACCTTCATCAAGAGGCTCTTTAGTTCCTTTTTGCTTTCTGCCATAAGGGTGGTGTCATCTGCATATCTGAGGTTATTGATATTTCTCCCAGAAATCTTGTGCTTCATCCAGCCCGGCATTTTGCATGATGAACTCTGTTTATAAGGAGGTCTAATAACTTGAAAGATGGACTCTGAACTGCTACGCCTCTCAGGTCAGGATGATTCTGGCCCAGATTGGTTATATATATGCAGCAAGTCCCCAACATATGAACCTTCAAGTTGCAAACTTTCAAAAATTCAAACACGCGTTCACATATCCAATCACATAAGTTAGTTCAAATGTCTGGCATCCACTGTCACGTGCATGCATCCTCTACAAGTGATTCTGTGAGCTTTACCGTAAAGTACTGTATACAGTACAGTAGAACAGTATCTTTATTCAAGCCCAGGATGGCTGGAAGCAAGAATAAGAGTAATGATATATAGCCAATTGTGTTAGTTGGGTACCTAGGCTAACTCTATTGAACTTACAAACAAATTGGACTTACAAACATACTCTCTGGATGGCATTCATTTGTATGTAGGGGACTTACTGTATACCAGAATCTTCCCTCTGCTCCTTCCCTTCCCAGCTAATTGAAAAAACTTCTTCCATTAAATAGGCATGTTCCTCGACCTTGGAGCCAGATACAATCCTGGTGGACAGTGATAATGTGGTAAAAGGGAAGCATGTGTGCTGTCTCTTGTGGGAAATGAAATCTAGGTAAGGAATGAATTGCTTTGATTAGCATGAACAGCCTTATTATTGTTTTTATTTTTGAAATGTCATTGCATACAATAGAAGGAGAAAGTTATTAACCTCATTATCCCAACCCTCCTAATCATTTTCCCTTCTCCACTTAATCATTTTCCCTTCTCCACTCCCATCTTTTTGTCTTGAGGAACATGATAGTATTTTGTCCTGAGGAAGATTAAATCGGAGAAAGAGACCGGAAGAGTCTAATTTATAAGATCTTGGTTAAAGAATGTCTCTTGAGACATACTTAGACTGGGACCCACAGTCTGGTTCTACAGAGGAAGAAATAAAACCATTAAAATCCTCTAGGATTCTGTTCAGCCTGCATTTTTCNTTATAAGATCTTGGTTAAAGAATGTCTCTTGAGACATACTTGGACTGGGACCCACAGTCTGGTTCTACAGAGGAAGAAATAAAACCATTAAAATCCTCTAGGATTCTGTTCAGCCTGCATTTTTCAAGTAGAGTCGGCCTTCTGTATCCGCAGTTCTGTGTCTCCAGGTTCCACATCCGTGAATCCCACTGTGCTCGGTTGTTCAGCAGATGCAGAATGCTCAGATACAGAGGGCAGAATGTACCGAGCCATTTGATATAGGGGCTTGAACATCCACGAATTTTGATATCCATGGGGGTCCTGGAATCAGTCCTCCTCAGTTTCCAAAGTTCTATCCATAGCCACAGATATGAGGACCTTAGCTGCTGTATCTGAAGTCATTAAGAAAAGTAGAAGGACTCATCGAGCAAGTGCAGGGCCGTGTTTGCAGTTGGAGAAGGAGGAAGAAGAGGCAAAAAAGAAAATTACTTAGCCCTGGGATAAAGGCTTAGCCAACATCTCTCCTTTCCTGCTTTGGTACAGGCAACAAAGACTTGAGAGGCAGGGCCAATTGGACAAAGACGGACAGCACAGGACATCTAGAAACGTGTAAGAAGCTCTGAAACGCTCTGCGGAGATATTCTCAGCTATATAATCCATGGAAGTTAAAGATCTCTGGATAGGTCTTTTCTTTTCCTTTATCCTGCCTCATTTTGGTCCAGCAGTGCCTTCAGTTTAGGGGATGCATTTAACAGGGATGGGCAGAGGCAAGGCAGCCTTGGTTGAGCAGTCAGAGAACTGCATGCTGGGCTTACTGTGGACTGCAGATGGGAGCACCGTGCCTCTGGGCTCCTTTCAGGTGGTCCAAAACTATCCCTGGGAAAGAAAGCTGGAGTTCAGGACAGCACTAGGAAATGTTTTGTTTTTCCAACAATGTAGCCTGTGTTTAGAAGATAGGTTCAAAAGAACAGCATGCTAGGATTTGATCCTACATCTGCCACTAATTAGCCATGTGGCCTTGGTCAAGCCATTCAGCCTCTCTCTGCTTCCGTTTCTTCAGCTATGACGTATAAGTAATAACAGTTACCTACCTTCTGTGAGTCGATGTGAGGGCTTAAATAACCTGCTTCACATAAATCATTTGGAACAGCATCTGGTCCTTAATAAGTTCCATTAAATTAGTTGCTTTCTTCCTCATTATTCCTTGGTGGTATTTGGTTGGAGTTTAGCGAGACCAAAACAACCCTGCCACAGAGATTCTTACTACACTTGAATAATCCCACACAAAATCACAAATTTTGTGTGACTATGGGCTTCCCTGGTGACTCAGCAGTGAAGAATCAGCTTGCCAACACAGGAGATGCAGGTTCAGTCCCTGGGTCAGGAAGATCCCCTGGAGGAAGGTATGGAAACCCACTTCAGCATTCTTGCCTGGAGAATTCCATGGACAGAGGAGCCTGGTGGGCTACAGCCCATGGGGTCGCGAAAGTCAGACACGACTTAGCAACTAAACAATAGTGGCTTGTCTGTAAGCACATGCAATGAGGATCTGTTTGCAAATTTGACCCCACATATCTCGCATTTTTCTCAAGAGATGTGTTGATGTCCTCTCCCTTGTAATCAACACCAGTTAAATGATGATCCTTGAAAACAGAAGCATAAATGAGCCCCTCCTGCATAAGTTGGTAACACTCCATCCCTTCTGTGGACATATGGGCTTTAGCTGCAATCTAGTTCCTGGAAACTGATTTATAATTAAACCATTTTACTTGCTTAGAAAATATTTCAACTTGTGTTGACTTAAGTCACAATATTTGGAAAGCACCACATAAAAAACAAACTGTGGTGCATGCGAGGGAAGCCAAGTCTCCCTGGCCTAAAAACAGCACAGAGTGGACAGCTGATCAGGGGACGTGGTCAGTGTCATACTCCATACTGCCTCTGAGGGACCTAAATCCACAGTTCCTGAACCATCATGGTAATTAGGCCAGTCTCTGGATTTGGGCTAAATGATGTGGGTAATGGTGACGGAAGCCTTTTCCCGAGGCCAGATTTACACTCTCATCTTGGCAGAATCAACTATTTGCTTTGTGATTGTGGAAACATTTGGAGAGAAACATTAATTTTCCATCCATTAACTTTGGTGGATATGAACACCCCAGAGGGAAAGATGTGTGAAGCGGCTTAACAACCTTTTGGCTGTTAGGAAGGTAAAAATGTTTCTAAAACATTTTCTCTTTGCAAAGGGAAAAAATAGAACAGGAAAAACAATGACTGAGTCAGGGAATATGCTGTCTTTTAGAGATATTTTTGTAAATGCTTGTATCACCTCAAAATGCATCACTTTTCTGTAGGCATGACCTATTGGGTTTATTTGCTACCTAGGTACAAATTAACCCAACGGCCAGTCCAAGTATTTAATAACAGCATTGTTCTTTTTAATTATACATTTTCTCCTCTGTAGGCCAGATACCTTGTTAATAATAATGACTGAGCAAAGGAGAAAATTGTGGGTTGAGCAGAGAGAAGAAAAACCAGTGGATAAAATCATAAAATTGATTTTGGCTTTGTATTGTAATCGTTAGGTTTTAGGCTATCTAAAGCTGAAGCCACACCCAGGGTCTTGGAACTGGTGGTCCGTGTATTGGAAGAGAAGACACAAAGGAGAGGGAAGATGGGGTGATGGAAACAGGTCAGATGACCTCTGTTCTGGGGTAGAATGAACCGAAGTCAAAGTAAAGCCACATAACCCTGACTATTTTTTTATCCATCAACAAATAAATCCCTCATATCCCGCATTTTACTCAAGAGATGCGTTGATGCCCTCTCCCTTATAATCAATATCAGTGAAATGATGATCCTTGCAAACAGAACCATAAATGTGNAAGAATCAGCTTGCCAACACAGGAGATGCAGGTTCAGTCCCTGGGTCAGGAAGATCCCCTGGAGGAAGGTATGGAAACCCACTTCAGCATTCTTGCCTGGAGAATTCCATGGACAGAGGAGCCTGGTGGGCTACAGCCCATGGGGTCGCGAAAGTCAGACACGACTTAGCAACTAAACAATAGTGGCTTGTCTGTAAGCACATGCAATGAGGATCTGTTTGCAAATTTGACCCCACATATCTCGCATTTTTCTCAAGAGATGTGTTGATGTCCTCTCCCTTGTAATCAACACCAGTTAAATGATGATCCTTGAAAACAGAAGCATAAATGAGCCCCTCCTGCATAAGTTGGTAACACTCCATCCCTTCTGTGGACATATGGGCTTTAGCTGCAATCTAGTTCCTGGAAACTGATTTATAATTAAACCATTTTACTTGCTTAGAAAATATTTCAACTTGTGTTGACTTAAGTCACAATATTTGGAAAGCACCACATAAAAAACAAACTGTGGTGCATGCGAGGGAAGCCAAGTCTCCCTGGCCTAAAAACAGCACAGAGTGGACAGCTGATCAGGGGACGTGGTCAGTGTCATACTCCATACTGCCTCTGAGGGACCTAAATCCACAGTTCCTGAACCATCATGGTAATTAGGCCAGTCTCTGGATTTGGGCTAAATGATGTGGGTAATGGTGACGGAAGCCTTTTCCCGAGGCCAGATTTACACTCTCATCTTGGCAGAATCAACTATTTGCTTTGTGATTGTGGAAACATTTGGAGAGAAACATTAATTTTCCATCCATTAACTTTGGTGGATATGAACACCCCAGAGGGAAAGATGTGTGAAGCGGCTTAACAACCTTTTGGCTGTTAGGAAGGTAAAAATGTTTCTAAAACATTTTCTCTTTGCAAAGGGAAAAAATAGAACAGGAAAAACAATGATTGAGTCAGGGAATATGCTGTCTTTTAGAGATATTTTTGTAAATGCTTGTATCACCTCAAAATGCATCACTTTTCTGTAGGCATGACCTATTGGGTTTATTTGCTACCTAGGTACAAATTAACCCAACGGCCAGTCCAAGTATTTAATAACAGCATTGTTCTTTTTAATTATACATTTTCTCCTCTGTAGGCCAGATACCTTGTTAATAATAATGACTGAGCAAAGGAGAAAATTGTGGGTTGAGCAGAGAGAAGAAAAACCAGTGGATAAAATCATAAAATTGATTTTGGCTTTGTATTGTAATCGTTAGGTTTTAGGCTATCTAAAGCTGAAGCCACACCCAGGGTCCTGGAACTGGTGGTCCGTGTATTGGAAGAGAAGACACAAAGGAGAGGGAAGATGGGGTGATGGAAACAGGTCAGATGACCTCTGTTCTGGGGTAGAATGAACCGAAGTCAAAGTAAAGCCACATAACCCTGACTATTTTTTTATCCATCAACAAATAAATCCCTCATATCCCGCATTTTACTCAAGAGATGCGTTGATGCCCTCTCCCTTATAATCAATATCAGTGAAATGATGATCCTTGCAAACAGAACCATAAATGTGGCCCTCATGCATAATCAGCCAGTGTATACTAAGCCCCATGCCTGGCACAAAGGGTACTTTGAGGAAGAAAGATGTGGTCCTAGTCTCCCTATGGCTTACAGCTTAGTGGAGAAAACACATGAATATCTAACAACACAATAAAATAATAACCATTATGACAAGTGCTAGAGAGAAGAGAAGAAGCCGGTTGAGGACAGGGCCAGGATGGCCTGGCTCAGCCTGGAGACTGGAAGGGCTGCCCTGAGGAGAGAATGTATAATCTGAGGTCAAGGGTTCTTCAGTGTGCTTGCGCGTGTGGATGTGTGGGGGCGGGGGCAGGGATGTGGAGAGGTTTGATGGAAAGAAAAGAATCTGAAAGCTCTGGGGAACGGGAGATCCAAGCAGACGCAGTAGCTGAAAGGAGATTTACACATGGGAAATGGCAATGGGATGGAGGCATGAGGAAGGCGGGATTGACGGTGAGTGGGATTTGGGACCTGGGGAAAGGGTGTAAAAGCCCCCACCTCCTCTCTGCTCCATTATCCCAGGAAGAGAAGGAGGCTTTCCTTTGAAAACCGAACCTATCACTGACTTTCACCCAAGACCTTTTCTACTCAGATCATTCCACTTCTCAGTCACCGTGATATACCAGAAGGCCCAACACTCCCCATAATAATTCGCTTGCAGTTTTCCTTTGCCCTTATTGGTTTGTACAAAATTAGATGTAAACTCTGTTTTCGAGAATGGCTAGGAGATACAAAGTTCTGGTTAATAGAGAAATGCAAAGCATGACATGCAACTCTGATTTTCAAGACGTGGAACTCAACCTGTTTCAACAGAGAAAGAGAACAAAGGGTGTTAAAGTGGTGGGGGTTGGGGGTTGCCGAGTCGGGGGCCCTGCTGCAGCGCTGCTGGAGACTTGAATAAGTGAACAGGCGGATGAGGGAGAAGGTGAGAGCACGGGTCTGTAGCGCCCCGTGGTCCTGAGTGTGAGCCGCGCTCTCACGAGCCTGAGTCTCGGCCTTAACTGCTTGGAGACTCAGTCGCCTCATCTGTGAAGCGGAGATAAGATGCCCACTTCACATGATCATTACAGAGATTAAACGCAGTCAGTTAAATGCTGAGCAGCTTACCTCTAACAATTACTTTTCTGTTATTTTTTTCCTTTCCAGTACACCGAAGATAATAATGCCTTTTGCGCTTCAGGGAGTTGCTATAAGGCTCTCAAAAATGAATGCATGTGTCAGATCAAGACTTAAAATATATATATATTCACCTTTACAGTAGAAATAGGAAGAAAACAAGTAACCAAAAGAAGAAAGTGCATGTGAAATGTGTAATTTTAAAAAGAAATTATCTGAAAGTCATCCTTATTAATATTCCTATGCTATTGTGTGTACGTGTGTGTGTGTGTGTGTGTGTGTGTGTGTGTGTGTGAGAATAAACTCTAGAATGCTGTGGCCCCTTTATTCTATTGCCATGGCACCACTGTACCATAGAAGTGGCTACAGAAGGTATTTGGAATTGAGTTAAATCCACGCTGACCCCAGGGCATATGGTGGAATCTATGTTCTCAAGATAAATCCAGGTTATCAGCTTGTTGACTTGTAACTTTTTTTTTCTTTTCATTTTTCTATAAAAGCAGAGTGTAGACAAGGGTAAATGCATTCTTGGCAGGTAATAAGGGGTTTGGGTTACGGAATGGCAGGTGAGCTGGCTTTTACTATATTGTCCATGTGCAATTAGGGTCCAAATATCTCTACTTAATATGCACCTCTGGATGAGGACATGTCTCATTTGTGATTCAGTCTGTTCACAGATCGGCGGAAGGACCTTTCTTGACAATTAGGCAGAGTTGGGGGTCATCAGTGAATTGATTTGAGAGGCACTGACCGTGTTCCCCAATTATCCCTCCCACAGGCGATACAGTCCCTAGAATTTAATCATTAAAATTGATTCCTCTGGGTCTTGACAGGATTTCAGTGATAGAAATAAAATGCAAGAGCTAAAATTCACCTTCCTTATTTAATAGATGAGAAAACTGAAGCCCTACAGGAAGAGCCTTCCTTCCTTCCAAGGTCAAACGTTAAATTACAGCTGGCGTCCATCCCAAGCATCCAGGCTCTTGGTGTCCTGTCTAGCAAGCATCCTCCTGACCCGACAACTTCCCTGATGCTTGGAGGTCCTGAGAACCCAGGAGAAGCCTCCATCTGCATTCCTCCTTGCGAAAGGAAGAGCTTCAGCGCACCCTTGGACTATTTTCGGTGCCCGATTGTGCTCAGGACGAAGCAGAGATGCTGATGCTTTCTGTTTCTTTACAAGAGAGAGCCCAACTTGCTGAAACATAAAAATTAAAAAATCACAAATATAACAGCTTTTTATAAAGGAGACTATCTGGCAGAAAATTCATTCCCTTGCAGGGGAAATGGGATTAAACAAGTGGTGAGGCAAAGGCATGAATCAGCAGCGACCGTTTCTAAACTGAGAAGTGGACGGGTTCGTGCTCTGCAGAACGGAATGGCAGGTGAACTGTTATCAAATGTAAAAACACATTTCCTCTGCAAGTACAGGAGTACAGTCTTGCCTACACATCTAAGATGCAGTGGAGAAATTCAGAGAATCTGTCAGTAACAGAGTGGGGAGAGGAGACTATACTGAATAATAAGGGTTGAGATGTTACTCACCTACTGTGTGGCAGGGACTCTGTAGAGGAAGCCTTTAATTCTTGCAACAACTATATGTAGCCCATTCCATAGATGAGAAAACTGGAGCTTAGAAACTTGACCAAATTCACAAAGCTAATGCATGCCAGCAGAGGATTTGAAATCAGATCAACCTGATTTCCAAAACCCCAGTACTCTGAACAGCTTCCAAATTGATAGTCATGTCCCCTCTAGTCTTTTCTAAGCTCTGTTTCAATAAACCATCCCATTCTTGGCTAAGGCTTGAAAATTCTGTGCTCATTTCTTTATCCCTTAAATGGGTATTGTGAAGATAAAAATGAGTCTATGATAGGAGCATGTCACAAACCTGACCTTTAGTAACCAGTACTATCACATGACAATATTGGTGGGCGCATCTCACTAAGAACAGGATGGGCACAGAAAACCGTGTTTGCATGTACATTTATTTGGAGGAGAGTTAGAAAATGCTTTGAAAGACTTTCTGTAATGGTCAGTAAGTAATGTGAGTAATAGCTTCTGTAGGAAGAGAAGTTGCATTTAGGTATTATTAAATACATTTTAAACACATTTAACTCACAGGGAAAAAATATCCAATTTGTAAGTGAGATAGAACTGCATTCATGGAAGGGATTTTTCTTACTTTGGTTACACAGATGACCAGCAAGTTTCAAAGGAGAGAGACACAGGCCAAAAAAAGAGCCCTGGGCTGGCGGGTACCGTAGCCCTGCCAACCAGCTGTGTGACTTGGAGCAAATCCCTTTGCTTCTCACAGTGTCAGCCTCCTCATCTGTCGTCAGGTTAGATGCTTGCTCAGGTCCATGCAAGTTAAAGTTCTACAAAATGTACCAGCTCACTCTGTTGATCTCTAGTGAGCCAGAAAGGGGTAGCAGGCAAGTGGGCCCATACATTTAACACACCTATTTGTCACCATTGCAAAAAAAAAGGCACTGTGCCAATCTCTGAAGGGGTCCCTGAGATAAAAGAGGAGGCGTCCTGTTGGGTTGATTGCTGGTGCAGAGGGATTGTAAAGCCCCACAAGAGACCCATTGACTTGGAAACGTTTCTCATCTATGGTCATTTTCAGTAAAAATATAAAAGAATCTCAATTCATCTTCTCCCTTATTATTTTCTTTCTTCACAAAGAATTGAAAGGCAAGACCAAGGAGCAGCATTCCCCAGAGCGAGTTGTTAGGCAAGGAGAAAGAAGTGCCTCTCGCCCGTTCCAGCCTGCAGAGAGCATCATTGTCAGCCCAGCAGGTACAGGGGAAGCTGGCACGGGAGCGGAGCACAGCTGGACCCCCTTGCTTTGAAAAATCACTGTTGAAGTTAGGAATCAACGTGGACCAGACAAGCTGCAGACCCAAGCACTGCAGAAGCCAGTCTGGCAGCGAGTCCTGGTCCCCGCACCCGAGATAAAGCAGAAGCAACCCTGCAACTCTCCTCTTTCTCTGCCCATTCTCCCTTCAGTTCGCAGCCCAGCAGCCTTCTTACCGCCGGCGTTGCTCCCTACCCCCAATAGTTGCCTCCTGTCTCTCCTGTTTACCCTTTCCTCGCTCTCTTTTTTTAAATTTTTTAAAAGATTTTTCTGGTGGGGACCGTCTTTAAAGCCTTTGTTGAATGTGTGACAATGTTGCTTCTGTCTCATGTTTCGGGTTTGTGGCCGTGAAGCACGTGGGATCCTAGCTCCCCATTAGGAGAGGGGAAGTCTTAACCGCGGGGCCACCAGCCAAGTCCTCCTCTTCCTCTCTTTTGTTTTCTCTCCCCCTGAATTCTGCATCATTCATCTCCTCTTTTAATTTCTCCTGCCTGGATCCCCTCATTCTCTAATTTGCCTTTCTCTCTCCCTCCCTTCAATACCATTATTGCTGTTATATTGAGCTTATCTTTAAGATAATTAGCTAAGATACATATGGCCGAGGGCAACCAGTGAATCAGTACGGTAGTTTGTTAGAAAATCTTCCCTTTGTTGTTACTATTTCAACCAGCACCCTTTGTATCCCCTGAGATGTTTTCATCCCTTAAAATTTCACAAAGCTAAAGCATCTTCACTCTCCTTACAATGTAAGGAGACCCACTGACTCTCTCGCTCTCGATGTGTATGTACTACACACCATGGATATTTCCTAAAATACGACCACATTGAGGCTGATAAGGCAGCAGGGAAATCCAGGGGTTCTCAAGTTAGGAAATATTCACCTGGTCGACACTACTTTAATTGTGGGCAGTGGTGTGCAAATGAATGTGTGCATTTGCAAGGTCAGTTTGGGGACATCTTCTCTTTGGAATTTGCCAACAGAAAAGGAAAATGATGATCCAGAGATTGTATATGACAGCTTCTGTTCACTGATGCACTCTGGGTTAGACATTGATAAATCAGCCTCATTCAGATTATTTAACTCTCAATTATCTCATGCATAAATACACTTGTTATTTCCATTTTACAGATGAGTAAGACTTAGGGAGGTTAGAAACTTGCCCAAGGTTAGACAATTGGAGAATGATGGAAAAAAAGATGGTCACTTAGGCAAGGGAGACCAGGCAGGCCTGAAGCAGTATTTAAATTGAGTCTAACAGCCCTCCCTGTGAAACCTATTCCTTAAGGGTCTATACAGCTTAAGCACGTTCTTCTCTTAGGCGGGGCCATCTTTCCAGGATTCAGTTTTTCAGTGGCCGCTGCTGCTGCTGAGTCGCTTCAGTCGTGTCCGACTCTGTGCCACCCCATAGACGGCAGCCCACCAGGCTCCCCCCGTCCCTGGAATTCTCCAGGCAAGAATACTGGAGTGGGTTGCCATTTCCTTCTCCAGTGCATGAAAGTGAAAGGTGAAAGTGAAGTCA
>SJYW01023105.1:25907-46623 GCA_006410735.1 Raphicerus campestris
GTAGTGAAAAAGTTGGCTTAAAGCTCAACATTTAGAAAACGAAGATCATGGCATCTGGTCCCATCACTTCATGGGAAATAGATAGGGAAATAGTGGAAACAGTGTCAGACTTTATTTTGGGGGGCTCCAAAATTAGTGCAGATGATGACTGCAGCCATGAAATTAAAAGACGCTTACTCCTTGGAAGCAAAGTTATGACCAACCTAGATAGCATATTCAAAAGCAGAGACATCACTTTGCCGACTAAGGTCCGTCTAGTCAAGGCTATGGTTTTTCCTGTGGTCATGTATGGATGTGAGAGTTGGACTGTGAAGAAAGCTGAGTGCCGAAGAATTGATGCTTTTGCACGGTGGTGTTGGAGAAAACTCTTGAGAATCCCTTGGACTGCAAGGAGATCCAACCAGTCCATCCTAAAGGAGATCAGTCCTGGGTGTTCACTGGAAGGACTGATGCTGAAGCTGAAACTCCAATACTTTGGCCATCTCATGTGAAGAGTTGAATCATTGGGAGAGACCCTGATGCTGGGAGGAATTAGGGGCAGGAGGAGAAGGGGACAACAGAGGATGAGATGGCTGGATGGTGTCATCGACTCAATGGACAAGAGTTTGGGTAAGCGTGCTGCAATTCATGGGGTCACAAAGAGTCGGACACAACTGAGCAACTGAACTGAATTGAATTGAACTATATAATCGTAAGGGATTTGATTTAGGCCATACCTGAATGGTCTAATGGTTTTCTCCACTTTCTTCAATTTAAGTCTGAAATTGGCAATAAGTTCATGATCTGAACCACAGGTAGCTCCCGGTCTTATTTTTCCTGACTGTATAGAGCTTCTCCATCTTTGGCTGCAAAGAATATAATCAGTCTAATTTCGGTGTTAACCATCTGGTGATGTCCATGTGTAGAGTTCTCTCTTGTGTTGTAGGAGGAGGGTGTTTGCTATGACCAGTGTATTCTCTTGGTAAAACTCTATTACACTTTGCCCCACTTCATTCTGTAGTCCAGGGCTAAATTTGCCAGTTACTCCAGGTGTTTCTTGACTTCCTATTTTGCATTCCAGTCCCCTATAATGAGAAGGATAAACTTGTTCTAAGTGACATTAATATTATCTTGATTTTGATTAATAATTCCCCTCTACTGCCTTCTAATTAAACCATCAACCATCTAGACTGACTAAGGATAGGAAATTAGGTAGTAAAATTTGTCCAGAAAGAACATGAAGTACTCTCAATGCCTTAGCCCGAAACTAAGACATTTGTTCACTCACATTTCTTGAGCTCTGACTCAGTGGTAGTTGCTGAGCCTGCATAGATGTGTGGGACTCACTGCCTGTCCTGGTGAAGCTCTTCAGTCTGGAGAGACAGATGTGCAAATGATTAGCTGTGATGAGATGTGATAAATCCTATGATAGAGATACATGATAGGTAGGGGCAAGGTACTCTTAATATCCACCCACAAGTCTAGACAAGATGGTGCCACACCCACCACTGGACCTATTTATAGTGTAAAAGACCTGATCTTTGATTGTAAACACCCTCATCATACCCCTTTATAGTCATGTGAGGAAGAGAAGCTGAGAGGCATTATTAAACTTTGGAGTTAGGCAAATCTGAGTTCCATGCCTTGATTCATGCTTGTTACCTGAATGACCTCAAGCAAGGTCAGGAGGAAACCTCAGTTTCCTCATTTGTAAAATGGGGATGACCACTACTTCATCAGATTATTGTGAAAATAAAACCTGTTAAGATATGTTAAACATATGGTAGGTATTCAAGAAATGTTAATTCTGAGACTGTATTTCCATTTTCACTAGTGTTTTATATAGTATCATCCAGAAGGAATAAAATTCTATGGACGAATACTTAATCAAACTCTAAGAAGTTTAGAGTAAAATCAGGTGGGCTAGAGTCAGCACATTGGATCCAAGCAGTGTGTATATCTCCAGTAAGTAGTCAAACCTTCCGAAGAGCCTCTTACACTACCTGCCAATCTGTTTGTTCATCTCCAAGCCTGGACTTTTCTCTCTCCAAGCCCCAGAAGTCAGTTCAGTCACTCAGTTTTTTCTGACTCTTTGCGACCCCATGGACTGCAACATGCCAGGCTTTCCTGTCCATCACCAACTCCCAGAGCTTGCTCAGACTCATGTCTATCAAGTCAGTGATGTCATCAAACCATCTCATCCTCTGTCATCCCCTTCTCCTCCCACCATCAATCTTTCCCAGCATCAGGGTCTTTTCCAATGAGTCAGTCCTTCACATCAGGTGGCCTAAGTATTGGAGCTTCAGCTTCAGCATCAATCCTTTCAATGAATATTCAGGACTGATTTCCTTTAGGTTTGATAGCCTTGCAGTCCAAGGGACTCTCCAGAGTCTTCTCCAATACCATAGTTCAAAAGCATCCATTTTTTAGCACTCAGCTTTCTTTATGGTCCAACTCTTAGTGCCATACATGACTACTGGAAAAACCATAGCTTTGACTAGATGGACCTTTATTGGGAAAGTAATGTCTCTGCTTTTTAATATACTGTCTAGGTTGGTCATAACTTTTCTTTCAAGGAGCAAGCATCTTTTAATTTCATGGCTGCAGTCACCATTTGCAGTGATTTTGGAGCCCAAGAAAATAAATTCTGTCACTGTTTCCACTGTTTCCCCATCTGTCATGAAGTGATGGGATGGGATGTCGTTATCTTCATTTTTTGAATGTTGAGTTTTAAGCCAGCTTTTTCACTCTCCTCTTTCACCTTAATCAAGGGGCTCTTTAGTTCTTCACTTTCTGCCATAAATGTGGTGTCATCTGCATATATGAGATTATTGATATTTCTCCTGGCAATCTTGATTCCAGCTTGTGCTTCATTCAGCCCAGCATTTTACATGATGTACTTTGAATATAAGTTAAATAAGCAGGGTCGCAGTACACAGCCTTGACGCACTCCTTTCCCAGTGTGGAACCAGCCTGTCACTTCATGTCATGGTTCTAGCTGTTGCTTCTTGACCTTCAGATATATTCTTCATGAGGCAGGTCAGGTGGTCTGGTATTCCCATCACTTTAAGAATTTGCCACAGTTTGTTGTGATCTGCATGGTCAAAGGTTTTAGTATAGTCAATAAGGCATATTTTTTTTCTGGAATTCTCTTGCTTTTTCTATGATCCAACTGGTGTTGGCAATTTGATCTCTGGTTCCTCTGCCTTTTCTAAATCCAGCTTGAACATCTGGAAGTTCTCGGTTCACGTGTTGTTGAAACCTGCCTTGGAGAATTTTGAGCATTACTTTATTAGTGTGAGAGATAAGTGCAGTTGTACAGTAGTGTGAGCATTCTTTAGCATTGCCTTTCTTTGGGATTGGAATGAAAGCTGACCTTTACCAGGCCTGTGGACACTGATGAGCTTTCCAAATTTGTTGGCATATTGAGTGCAACACTTTAACAGCATCATCTCTTAGGATTTGAAATAGCTCAATTGGAATTCCATTACCTCCACTAAACTCTCCTGGTAAAAGATGTCTCATACTGGTGATATTATAATATTTCTTTTAATTTGCTTAATTATATTATTGAATAACTTTTATTTTTATCTAAGTTGAATATGTAAGTTTAAAAATCTAACAACTCTATGAATCTTATAATGGAAATGTTCATACCCTCTCCATCCTCCACTCTAAATGTCAGTCAGCCACTTTTACCATGCTTTTTTGGGAATTTACCTCTGCATATCTAAATAACAGCCTTAAACTACAGTTCTTGTTTATTTTTTTTTAACTTTTATTTATTACTCATTGACTTCCCACTATGGGCAAAAAGGGTCTAACACTACTCTCATGCACACACACACACACACACCACCCCCTTCAATACTTCCTATATAATAGATCATAAATTATGGTTAGATATTCAAATTTTGCATTGTTATTCAGTTATGTCAGATAAATGAATGGGCTTACATACAACTGCATTTCTTTCCCTACACAAATTTTTTGTTTTCCTAAAAGAAATCATTTCATTGCTTTCCTATTTGCTTAGTTTTCCTCCTAGTATCACTGGTTCCTCCAAAATCCTTATAAAAATTTGTCCTTTCACTACATTTAAGCACATATGATAATCTCTCAGTTTGTGGGAGACATTCCTCTTGAAGTCCTGCATCCTCTTGCTCTACATCAGACTGGTTGCTTTCTAGACTTACTGTGTAACCTGATTCCTGGGGCCTCATCTTTTGTGGTCTTCCTAGGATACTCTTACCCTTGCTGTGCTAATGAGTTCCTTTTTCCTGGATTCCATGTTTTCTTCCTACCTGTTTTACTCTCTCATTTTGTAGAAGCACATTGTCCAGTAAGAAGAAGCACATTGTCCATTTCTGAAAGGGGAGGAATGGCTTTTTATTAATAATTTTATTTATTTTTTGGTTTGCTGGGTCTTCATTGCTATGAAGGCTTTTTCTCTAGTTGCAGCGAGTGAGGGCTACTTTCTAATTGCCGTGCTCAGGCTTCTCATGCAGTGGGGCTTCTCTTGTTGCTGAGCACGGACTCTAATGGGTGGGCTTCAGTAGTTGTGGTCTCTGGGCTCTAGAGCACAGACTCAGTAGTTATGATGCATGGGCTTAGTTGCTCCCAGACACATGGTATTTCCCAGAGTGGGGATTGAACTCATGTCTCCTGCATTGACGGGTGGATTCTTTACCACTGAGCTGCCAGGGAAGCCCAGAATGGCTTTTGCTCTGGGATGTTGCATACCTGAAAATATCTTGATTCCACTTTTACATTTAATTCATAGTTTGATTTGGTATAGAATAACCAATATAGGTCAGAAATAATTTTTCTCCCAATTTTAAAGCATCACTCCATTACTGTTATGCTTTTCTGATTTTCAGTACTTCGAGGTGAATTGGTATTTTTTTATGTATTTAATTTTTAATCACTATAAACTTTACACATGTTGTCTTTAACTCTAGTATCTTGAAATTTCACAATTACATGTTCTAATGTATGTCTATTTTCATTTATTTTCAGTGGACCCTTTCAAACTAGAAAGTCATCTTTCTATTCTTAGATAAGATAATTTTCTTTAAAGCATATATTCTAATATGCTCTGAAGTCTCAAGTTCAAAAGTCACTTTCAGATTTGTTTTATTTCTTTTTTATTGAAGTATAGTTGATTTACTATGCTATATTAGTTTCAGGGGTACAGTAAAATAATTTGATATTTTCATAGATTATGTTCCACTTAAAGTAATTATAAAATATTGGTTATATACTCTGTTCTCTATATAATTATATCCTTGTATATTATTTATCAGATTCTAAAAAAATCTCTTATTAAAATTACTGCTTAACTTATTAAGTGGATGAAGAAGCTAAAGAGAGTAGGAAAGGTATTTCTCAATAAGTACTGGGACACTGAATTTTCCGTGACAAGTTTATTTACCCTGTTACAAATCAAGGTCTTTCTTAGGTGTGAAGTATAAAGAAACCACAATTTCCTGGTTTTAGTTGCATAATGAATAAGTTTCATCCTAGTTTCTATTACAGATATTTATAGCCAGGCAATCCCTTTACAGCTAAACAAAATGGAGAATGTGTGGGTTAAATGTTTCCCAAGTGAGAACACTATGTCTAGTAACAAAGTGTCATGGGATTTATTTCTCAGTTCTTTGGTACATTATACCATCTTCGTCTAGGTAGTATATTCAAAAGCAGAGACATTACTTTGCCGACTAAGATGTGTCTAGTCAAGGCTATGGTTTTTCCAGTGGTCATGTATGGATGTGAGAGTTGGACTGTGAAGAAGGCTGAGCACCGAAGAACTGATGCTTTTGAACTGTGGTGTTGGAGAAGACTCTTGAGAGTCCCTTGGACTGCAAGGAGATCCAACCAGTCCATTCTGAAGGAGATCAACCCTGGGATTTCTTTGGAAGGACTGATGCTAAAGCTGAAGCTCCAGTACTTTGGCCACCTCCTGCGAAGAGTTGACTCATTGGAAAAGACTCTGATGCTGGGAGGAATTGGGGGCAGGAGGAGAAGGGGACAACAGAGGATGAGATGGCTGGATGGCATCACCAACTCGATGGACATGAGTTTGGGTGAATTCCGCGAGTTGGTGATGGACAAGGAGGCCTGGCGTGCTGTGATTCATGGGGTCGCAAAGAGTTGAACACGACTGAGTGACTGAACTGAACTGAACTGAACCATCTTAGTAATGAGTAAGCATCATTCACTCTAATATAGCAGAGTGATTATGTTTGCATTTGAGATTGTAATAAATGTGATTTAAAAATTTTAATACACTAGAGTTACAGAGAACATAAAGTTTACAGTGATTAAAAGAAAATAAAAAAAGTTTACTGAGGATTTATTGAAAGTCAGAATTACCAAAAATGTGATTTTGATGTTACATTAATGCTAATTATTCATCATTGTTAATACTAATTTTTATTATTATTTATGTCTAGAACTGTAAGAGAAAAAAATTTTTGTAACAAAAAAGACAAGTTAAAGATTAGTCTATCTGAAGTATACTTTAGCTAATTGTGCTTATGAGGTCAATATTGAACATTTTTAGGAAATGAATAATTCCCCTGAGAGATTTATGTACATACCCTTATTTTCATTTTACCTATATTTAATTAAAATATTCCTCAAAGATATTATTTATTTGCCTAACTTAAACCAGGACTCCACTTTTAACGGATCCTACTGAATTTTTATTCATCCACAAGTGCTGTGTAAATTTCTCTTGGTGAGTCGGGATCATTGTTCTACATTATTGGTTGTGTTAAATCTCAAGACAGTTTTGCCCTCAGGTGTCATGAAGCTGTGATTTGCAATTGGCCTCAAAGACAATGCTTTGAGAAAATTATGTGTTTTGAGAAAATTATATGTCAGGAAGGAAAAGCAAAACAATCCAAAAAAAGAAATGAACAGGCATTTCACAGAAAAGGGATAACAAATGTCTCTTAAACATATGGAAAGATTCTCAATTTCTTGATGATCAGAGAAACACCAATTAAAACTACAGTGAGTTACTATCATATACTACCACTGAGACTTCCCTGGTGGCTCAGACGGAAAGCGTCTTGTCTACAGTGTGGGAGACCACTAAGTCTGACACAACAAAGAGTTACTGTGGATTTGGAGCTATAGAACACTTTTATTCTGCTAGTAGAAGGATAAATTTGTGCAATTTTATTGAAAACATAGTCAATAAAATTGAACACGCATATCCCTACTGACCAGTTATTCTATTCTTAGGTGTGAACCCTAGGAAAAATCTTACACACCTACGTAGAAAGATGTATATAAGAATGTTCTGATAGTATAGTTTATGGAGAAAAACAACATAAATATACATGTGCCATAGAAAAGATAGATGTATTGAAATGTGCTTATACACTGGAATAACATCCAGCAGTGAAAATTAGTGCATTATAACTATTTGCATCAAGACAGATGAATGTTATAAGCCAGTGGTCCCCAACCTTTTTGGCACCAGGGCTTGTGGAAGACAAATTTTTCACAGACTGGGGGAGGGGGATGGCTTTGGGATGATNTGCCTGCCTCTTTGCTGCCCCGTGGACCGCAGCACTCCAGGCACTTCCGCCCTCAACTATCTCCCAGCTGCTGCTGCTGCTGAGTCACTTCCGTCGTGTCTGACTCTGTGCAACCCCATAGACAGCAGCCCACCAGGCACCCCCGTGCCTGGGACTCTCCAGGCAGGAACGCTGGAGCGGGTTGCTTTTTCCTTCTCCAATGCATGAAAGTGAAAAGTGAAAGTCAAGGCGCTCAGTCATGTCCAACTCTTCGCAACCCCGTGGACCGCAGCCCACCAGGCTCCTCCGTCCATGGGATTTTCCAGGCAAGAGTACTGGAGGGGGTTGCCATTTCCTTCTCCAACTATCTCCCAGAGTTTGCTCAAATTCATATTCATTGAGTTCATGACGTTATCTAACCATCTTATTCTCTGCCACCCTCTTCTTACACCTTCAATGTTTCCCAGCCTCAGAGTCTTCTCCAGTGAATTAGCTCTTCACATCAGGTGGCCAAAGTATTGGAGCTTCACCTTCAGGATCAGTCCTTCCAATGAATACTCAGGGTTGATTTCCTGTAGGATTGACTGGTTTAATCTCCTTGCCGTCCATGGGACTCTCAAGAGTCCTCCAGCACCACAATTTGAAAGTGTCCATTCTTCAGCACTCAGCCTTCTTTAGGGTCAAACCTTCATATCTGTACTTGACTCTTGGGAAAACCATAGTTTTGACTATACAGGCCCTTGCAGGCCAAGTGATATCTTTGCTTTCCTTCCAAGGAGCAAATATCTTTTAATTTCATGGCTGCAGTCACCATCCACAGCGATTTTGGAGTCCAAGAAAACAAAATCTGTCACTGGCGCCACTTTTTCCCCTTCTGTTTGCCATGAAGTGATGAGATCAGATGCCATAATCTTAGTTTTTTGAATGTTGAGTTTCAAACCAGCTTTTTCACTCTCCTCTTTCACCCTCATCCAGAGTTCTTTACAGCTGATTTCTAGAACTTATTTAACTTACATAACCCAAAACTTTGCCTCTGTTGAATAGAAACTCATTTCTCCCCACCCCACCCACGGCAGCCTCCATTCTCTGAGTCTATGAATCTGTTCATGAGAGTAGAATCGTGAAGTATTTGTCCTTTTGTGACTGGCTTCTTTTGTAGCATAGTGTCCTCAAGGCTCATCCATGTTGTCATGTGGTAAGAGTTCCCTCTTAATTTTCAGCCCACATTGATTTGTCTGTTCTTTATTTCATTCATCTCTGCTCTAGCTTTATTATTCCCTCCTCTGCTAACGCTGGCTTAGTATTTTTTTTCTTTTTTTAATGCCTCAAGCTGTAAAGTTAGGTTGTTTATCTGAAATTTTCTTCTGTTTCGGCATAGGCCTTTCTTGCCGTAAACGCCTATCTTAGCACTGTTTCTGCTTCATCCTCTAGGTTTTGGTGTTTTATACGTTCATTTTTGGTGTTTTTCTCAAGATATTTTCAATGTTTCTTTTTTATTTCTTTTTTGATGCACTGGTTCTTCAGAAATGCGTTGTTTGATTTCTACATATTTTTTAATTGAATTTCCACAGATTTATAAATTTTCCAATTTTTCTTCTGATGCTGGTTTCTAATTTCATCCCATTCTAGACAAAAATGTCACTTGATGTGATTTCCACCTTCTTAAATTTGTTAAGACCCATTTTGTTGCTTAATATGTTATCTGTCCTTGAGAATGCTCTTTATACACTTGGAAAGGAATGTCCAGTCTGTTGCTGCTGGGTGCAGTGTTCTGTACATACCTGTCAGGTCTATTTAGTTTATAGTGTTGTTCAAGTCCACTGTCCCCTGATTAATTTGCTGTCTGGATGTTTTATCCACTATTGAAAGTGCAACAGTAAAGTCTTCTACTACTAATGTATTGCTGTCCATTTCTCCTCTCGGTTTTGTCAGTATTTGCTTATATATTTAGGAACCCTGATATCGGCTACATATATACCTTTAATTGTTATATTTTCTGGGTGAATTGACCATTTTATTACTATACAGTGTCCTTTTTGGCTCTTGCAAAATTATTAACAACTTAAAATAGGCTATTATAACTGCTGCTGCTGCTGCGAAGTCACTTCAGTTGTGTCTGACTCTGTGCGACCCCTGGACTGCAGCCCACCAGGCTTCCCCGTCCCTGGGATTCTCCATGCAGAACACTGGAGTGGGCTGCCATGTCCTTNTTCCATTAATATTTCACACTCTGAATGTTTTAGGAATTCATTTATTCTGAAGTCATCTGTCAACTTTTCTCTAAGAGATTTTTGATGCCCCAGGAGCTCCCCCAAGTTCTCTGTGAAAATTGCTAAATTTTCTCATCCATCCTCTGCCTATCTCCTAGCCTCAGACACTATGGATGACCCCAGGAGCTGGATGTCTGCACTTAAGCTTGAAAAAAGGGCCTCACAGCGGGAGTAGCGCATGGTAAAATTATTTAAAATATTGTTGAGATATTTATAAATGGAGTTGTGAATTCTGTGTGATTTTCCAGGATAAGGCAATGGGATAAATCAACTGTTTCCCTAATAAGATTGTTATCTTTATGTAGGGATGTATCCTTTTAATACCAGCAAGACTTTGGATCCTAGTCCAGAAGACCCTACTTCTGAGAGCTCCCCAGATCAAGCAAGTCTAAAAGATGAAACCATGGGGTTCTGGCCAAGGTGATCATCTCATGGGTCTCTGAGAGGAAAGCTTCTTTGTTCCCATTGAGGATATCATTTGTCCTCTTACTGCAGGTGGGCTCTCTGTGCGTAGGCTAATTTTTGGCTCATGTATCACATGTAAGGACTGCTCAGAAAATAATTTTCAAATAAAAGTGCCCACTACACATGGGGTATTTCCAATCAGTCTGTTCATCCTCAGTGAGCAATCACCTTGAGGAAAACTGAAGCAGAGGGCTCAAACCTTCTAATTTCTCTTGTACCTTCCCCTTAAAGGAGAAAATATTTTTACACACATACACACAAACACACACCTTTCTAGAGGACCTCACTAAGCCAGCACCCAACTTTCATCATCCCTCAAATTCCTTAACCCAGTAGGAAGACACATGTCTCCAGAAAGCTGATCAAGATCAATGCTGATATAAACAGTGGTAGGGTAATAAGAGAACACTTCTGAAGAGAGCAATATCAGCCCTCCAACCGGGCAGCGTGGAAGCTGCCGACCGAGAAAGCTCTACAGCAGAAACCAGAAGTCCAGTTCAGCTCAGTCACTCAGTGGCGTCCGACTCTTTGCAACCCCATGAAGCGCAGCACGCCAGTCCTCCCTGTCCATCACCAACTCCTGGAGTTCACCCAAACCCATGTCCGCTGAGTCACTGATGCCACCCAACCATCTCATCCTCCATCAATCCCTTCTCCTCCTGCCTTCATTGTTTCCCAGCATCAGAGTCTTTTCAAATGAGTCAGGTTTTCGCATGAGGTGGCCAAAGTATTGGAGTTTCAGCTTCAACACCAGTCCTTCCAATGAACACTCAGGACTGATCTCCTTTAGGATGGACTGGTTGGATCTCCTTGCAGTCCAAGGGACTCTCAAGCGTCTTCTCCAACCCCACAGTTCAAAAGCATCAATTCTTCAGTGCTCAGCCTTCTTTATAGTCCAACTCTCACATCCATACATGACCACTGGGAAAACCATAGCCTTGACTAGATAGACCTTTGTTGGCAAAGTAATGTCTCCACTTTTTAACATGCTGTCAAGTTTGCTCATAACTTTCCTTCCAAGGAGTAAGAGTCTTTTAATTTCATGGCTGCAGTCACCATCTGCATTGATTTTGGAGCCCCCCCAAAAAAAGTCAGAGACCAGAAGACCTGGACTCTAGTTTCAGTTCCATCGTTTGCTAGCTGTGTGACCTTGAATATGTCACTAAACCTGACTGAGTTGTGAAATTCTTGTGAGGAAAATAAGAAAGCTATTTCTGGACCAAAATTGATGGTGGATCATTAGATAAGCGTTGGAATTTAGAAAGTAAGCTACACTAATAATAATGTGAGACAGTTCAGACAGATCATTTTATTCCCATTTGACAGACGAAAGAAACCCAAACTCAGAAAGATAAAATTATTTTTAATGATTCAAAAATACCAAGAAGCAGAACTGAGGCGTGTAGCCACATATCTTGAGTTTCTTTTGAATTCTGCATTGTAGCGTGCCATCTTTCTCCCACAAAGGAAACAAATTAACTGCAGTGTGAATCTCCCATTTTTGTAAGTGATAGACTTTGATTTTATTGTGATAAGAATATTAAATGTGAAATCTGCTCTCAACAAGCACTGGAAGTGTTGGCTACAGGAACAGCACGGCCCTGACGGCCTCTGTTGCTGCTGGCCAGTTGCTAAGCTGTGCCTGCCTCTTTGCTGCCCCGTGGACCGCAGCACTCCAGGCACTTCCGCCCTCAACTATCTCCCAGCTGCTGCTGCTGAGTCACTTCCGTCGTGTCTGACTCTGTGCAACCCCATAGACGGCAGCCCACCAGGCACCCCCGTGCCTGGAACTCTCCAGGCAGGAACACTGGAGCGGGTTGCTTTTTCCTTCTCCAATGCATGAAAGTGAAAAGTGAAAGTGAAGGCGCTCAGTCATGTCCAACTCTTCGCAACCCCATGGACCGCAGCCCACCAGGCTCCTCTGTCCATGGGATTTTCCAGGCAAGAGTACTGGAGGGGGTTGCCATTTCCTTGTCCAACTGTCTCCCAGAGTTTGCTCAAATTCATATTCATTGAGTTCATGACGTTATCTAACCATCGTATTCTCTGCCACCCTCTTCTTACACCTTCAATGTTTCCCAGCCTCAGAGTCTTCTCCAGTGAATTAGCTCTTCACATCAGGTGGCCAAAGTATTGGAGCTTCACCTTCAGGATCAGTCCTTCCAATGAATACTCAGGGTTGATTTCCTGTAGGATTGACTGGTTTAATCTCCTTGCCGTCCATGGGACTCTCAAGAGTCCTCCAGCACCACAATTTGAAAGTGTCCATTCTTCAGCACTCAGCCTTCTTTAGGGTCAAACCTTCATACCTGTACTTGACTCTTGGGAAAACCATAGTTTTGACTATACAGGCCTTTGCAGGCCAAGTGATATCTTTGCTTTCCTTCCAAGGAGCAAATATCTTTTAATTTCATGGCTGCAGTCACCATCCACAGCGATTTTGGAGTCCAAGAAAACAAAATCTGTCACTGGCGCCACTTTTTCCCCTTCTGTTTGCCATGAAGTGATGAGATCAGATGCCATGATCTTAGTTTTTTGAATGTTGAGTTTCAAACCAGCTTTTTCACTCTCCTCTTTCACCCTCATCCAGAGTTCTTTACAGCTGATTTCTAGAACTTATTTAACTTACATAACCCAAAACTTTGCCTCTGTTGAATAGAAACTCATTTCTCCCCACCCCACCCACGGCAGCCTCCATTCTCTGAGTCTATGAATCTGTTCATGAGAGTAGAATCGTGAAGTATTTGTCCTTTTGTGACTGGCTTCTTTTGTAGCATAGTGTCCTCAAGGCTCATCCATGTTGTCATGTGGTAAGAGTTCCCTCTTAATTTTCAGCCCGCATTGATTTGTCTGTTCTTTATTTCATTCATCTCTGCTCTAGCTTTATTATTCCCTCCTCTGCTAACGCTGGCTTAGTATTTTTTTTCTTTTTTTAATGCCTCAAGCTGTAAAGTTAGGTTGTTTATCTGAAATTTTCTTCTGTTTCGGCATAGGCCTTTCTTGCCGTAAACGCCTATCTTAGCACTGTTTCTGCTTCATCCTCTAGGTTTTGGTGTTTTATACGTTCATTTTTGGTGTTTTTTTCAAGATATTTTCAATGTTTCTTTTTGATTTCTTTTTTGATGCACTGGTTCTTCAGAAATGCGTTGTTTGATTTCTACATATTTTTTAATTGAATTTCCACAGATTTATAAATTTTCCAATTTTTCTTCTGATGCTGGTTTCTAATTTCATCCCATTCTAGACAAAAATGTCACTTGATGTGATTTCCACCTTCTTAAATTTGTTAAGACCCATTTTGTTGCTTAATATGTTATCTGTCCTTGAGAATGCTCTTTATACACTTGGAAAGGAATGTCCAGTCTGTTGCCGCTGGGTGCAGTGTTCTGTACATACCTGTCAGGTCTATTTAGTTTATAGTGTTGTTCAAGTCCACTGTCCCCTGATTAATTTGCTGTCTGGATGTTTTATCCACTATTGAAAGTGCAACAGTAAAGTCTTCTACTACTAATGTATTGCTGTCCATTTCTCCTCTCGGTTTTGTCAGTATTTGCTTATATATTTAGGAACCCTGATATCGGCTACATATATACCTTTAATTGTTATATTTTCTGGGTGAATTGACCATTTTATTACTATACAGTGTCCTTTTTGGCTCTTGCAAAATTATTAACAACTTAAAATAGGCTATTATAACTGCTGCTGCTGCTGCGAAGTCACTTCAGTTGTGTCTGACTCTGTGCGACCCCTGGACTGCAGCCCACCAGGCTTCCCCGTCCCCGGGATTCTCCATGCAGAACACTGGAGTGGGCTGCCATGTCCTTAGAGTGAGAAGTGAAAGTGAAGGCGCTCAGTCATGTCCGACTCTTATAACTGCAAGATGTTTTATGGAAGCCTCACGGTAACCACAAATAAAAGGAAAGAAAAGAAAAAACCTGTAGAAGGAACACAAAAGAAAAAGAGAAAAGAACTAAAGTTTATCAGCACAAAAAAGCCAATAAAACACAAATAAAGACACAAGAGAGGAAGAAAGGACAAAAGAACTACAGGGAAAATAGAGAACTATTAACAAAATGGCAATAGTTAGTTCCCTATCAATAAATTACTTTAAATGTAAATGGACTAAACTCACAAATCAAAAGATACAAAGTGACTGAATGGATTTTTTTTTTAAGACTCAACTAAATGCTGTTTATAAGAGACTTACTTTGGATTTTAAAACACCCATAGATTGAAAGTGAAAGGATAGAAAAAGACATTTGTTACAAATTGTAACCAAAAGAAAGCAAAGATAGCTGTATTTATTTCAAGTAAGAGAGACCCTAAGTCAAAAATTGCCACAGCTTCCTTATTGATGCCTCCCTTGCGAGAGATTCGCATATGTTAAGAAATACAGCAGAGTATCTGTTGCTTCAGGCAGATAAAAGCTTTGGGAACTTTGTATTTACCTTTTCATCTCAGCATGGCTTTAAAAGAGTATCTGTTCAAGCAGGTGTTACTCTTTAAGCAGGTCTTTTTGGCACAACCAATCGAGGTTTGGCAGCTCCAAGATTAGGGATAAACCATGACATGGGGATGTGGGGAGAACTAGACACCATGAAAGGAGGGGTAAATCTTATTCATGAACTGAGGCATAAGAACAGGATCAGGAGTGGGCTCATGATGACTTCTGCTCGTATAAATAAAACCTGAGGGTTTAAAGGTTTCTATTTTAGACCACATCATATTGTTTGCAAACGGATAACATCGAAATAGTCACATCAAAGTGTCCTAGTTTCATTTCTCAGTCCTCTTCTACAGCATGTGGGGTTTTATAAGCCTCATAGATTTTACCCCTCTGCTAGTCCCCTTCCATATATCCCTACACTTTCTCAGAACCGCCCCACACTCTCCAAAGCTTGTGGGCTTGACCTGGACATTCTGCGTCTCTGCTCCTTTTTGTTCGGTTGGTTGGTTGGTTTTTTCCAGGATGCCTTGCAAAATCCATCCCATTTATCTCTATTTTCCCCATCCCCTGATCTCTTCACTTATTCCCAAGTATCCTTATTAATTCTTACATGAAGAGAGCTACACAATATGTATGCTTTAGAAAAATCAGTGTAGTCTGCGCACACAGTAGGCAGTCAACTGATAACTGAATTAACTGATAACCGAACTGAATTGCAAGATGAACTCTAAGAAAATACCTCTGCTTCTGGAACATCTGCCTGGTCTCTCCTGGAGTCCACAGTCCTTTTTGTACCAGAACCGCATACAAACACACACTACGTACTCCATTAGGAGGACACAAGCTGTGCATGAGGGTGTGAGGGAGAGTTTATTTCCACAACAAGCGGAACATCAAAATAGCTTCAGAGCCCACTGCAGCAGGAGCTTCAGCTGCAAGATAAAGAACAGGCTAGCAGGGATGTGAATGGGAAGAGAAAGAAAACAAATCCACAAGGAAGAAAGAAGGGACCCCAGGCTGGGCAGGAGGGCAGGAGGGAGACACAGATGACACCCTGTATCCCCACATCAGAGCAAACCAGAGGTTGCTGAAGAAAGAAGACAACTCGCATCCATAAATCAAAATTATAATTGGAGAACGTGTGTTCAAAATGATTAATGCAAATTTGTTAACAAAAAATAAAGGCTGATGTAAGTATTTCTTCCCTCAAAGTAGAAAGTCCAGAAAGGAAGAAACCCAGGACTGGGACTGGTACCACCATGCCCACCAAGCGTAAATGGTAGAGAGCCTGGCAGGGGGTCAGAAGAGTAGGAAGTAATAGTGATCAGCTTGGCCTTCCCCATCAAACTGGAATCCAAATCGCAGCTGTGTGACTTGGGGCAAGTCACTGAGTGTCCCCAACCCCAAAGCAAGGGTAAAATGGCTTCCTTGAAGGACCAATGATGTAATCAAAAGTCCATCAAGCAAAGCCTGCAAACGAATAACCAGTAAAACTAAGGCAAATCTTAAAACAAATGGGGAAACACCTCAGAGCTTTCTGCAGAATAAAGAAAAAAATAGCGAACTATTAATCTCCGTTCATGAAGCTTTCTGGGTTTTAAGAAGCCTCTTGATAGCTGTTGCTTACAACGGCCTTGTAAGGTGGGAGACACAGGGATTGGTGGTGGTGGTGATGCGGGCAAAGAGAACAGAGCTGGGCCCCGCTGAGCTCAGAGCCTGCCCCTGAAACCTGCTGGCTGCCGGCCTTGGGCACCTCCTCACCCGTTCAGCTCCGAATCCGTGGAGTGTGAGTACCACCGGTTCTTATATGTAAGACTGTTGACGGGATTAACTGAATCAATACTAACATGCTTAGAATACTGCATGGACTATACTAGGAGCTCAGTGAAGAGTAACTCTTAGTATTTATTATCTTTCTTGTTTTAAGTGAAAGCGTTAGTCGCTCCACTGTGTCTCTCTTCGACCCCATGGACTGTAGCACGCCAAGCCCGTCAGGCCCCTCTGTCCATGGGATTTTCCAAGCAAGAATACTGGAATGGGCTGCTTTTTCCTTCTCCATTTCTTAATTATAGAACAGCAGAAGCAACTCAATCTCAGAGAGACTTAGGCATGTGCCCAAGGATTCCCAGGGAAGAAGCAGGGATCTGGACTCAAATTCGGGGCACTAGACCGCAAGGTCAAAGAACTGTCTGCAGCAACGCCTCCCTAGACGCCCTGCTGATAGCTTGCTGTGGGTAAGACAGGCAAGGTCTGCAGGGCTTAGAGCCTCGCCAAGCTAGCTGCAAGAAAGGTAAGGAGGAAAAATCTGCTGATGGATCCGAAAAGCAGACCTGGGCCAGTGGAGGCGTGAAGAACACTGAGTGTGAGATGGTGGGCAGGACGTTCCTGAGGGCGTTCCTTCCGCGTNGTAACCACAAATAAAAGGAAAGAAAAGAAAAAACCTGTAGAAGGAACACAAAAGAAAAAGAGAAAAGAACTAAAGTTTATCAGCACAAAAAAGCCAATAAAACACAAATAAAGACACAAGAGAGGAAGAAAGGACAAAAGAACTACAGGGAAAATAGAGAACTATTAACAAAATGGCAATAGTTAGTTCCCTATCAATAAATTACTTTAAATGTAAATGGACTAAACTCACAAATCAAAAGATACAAAGTGACTGAATGGATTTTTTTTTTAAGACTCAACTAAATGCTGTTTATAAGAGACTTACTTTGGATTTTAAAACACCCATATATTGAAAGTGAAAGGATAGAAAAAGACATTTGTTACAAATCGTAACCAAAAGAAAGCAAAGATAGCTGTATTTACTTCAAGTAAGAGAGACCCTAAGTCAAAAATTGCCACAGCTTCCTTATTGATGCCTCCCTTGCGAGAGATTCGCATATGTTAAGAAATACAGCAGAGTATCTGTTGCTTCAGGCAGATAAAAGCTTTGGGAACTTTGTATTTACCTTTTCATCTCAGCATGGCTTTAAAAGAGTATCTGTTCAAGCAGGTGTTACTCTTTAAGCAGGTCTTTTTGGCACAACCAATCGAGGTTTGGCAGCTCCAAGATTAGGGATAAACCATGACATGGGGATGTGGGGAGAACTAAAGACACCATGAAAGGAGGGGTAAATCTTATGCATGAACTGAGGCATAAGAACAGGATCAGGAGTGGGCTCATGATGACTTCTGCTCGTATAAATAAAACCTGAGGGTTTAAAGGTTTCTATTTTAGACCACATCATATTGTTTGCAAACGGATAACATCGAAATAGTCACATCAAAGTGTCCTAGTTTCATTTCTCAGTCCTCTTCTACAGCATGTGGGGTTTTATAAGCCTCATAGATTTTACCCCTCTGCTAGTCCCCTTCCATATATCCCTACACTTTCTCAGAACTGCCCCACACTCTCCAAAGCTTGTGGGCTTGACCTGGACATTCTGCGTCTCTGCTCCTTTTTGTTCGGTTGGTTGGTTGGTTTTTTCCAGGATGCCTTGCAAAATCCATCCCATTTATCTCTATTTTCCCCATCCCCTGATCTCTTCACTTATTCCCAAGTATCCTTATTAATTCTTACATGAAGAGAGCTACACAATATGTATGCTTTAGAAAAATCAGTGTAGTCTGCGCACACAGTAGGCAGTCAACTGATAACTGAATTAACTGATAACCGAACTGAATTGCAAGATGAACTCTAAGAAAATACCTCTGCTTCTGGAACATCTGCCTGGTCTCTCCTGGAGTCCACAGTCCTTTTTGTACCAGAACCGCATACAAACACACACTACGTACTCCATTAGGAGGACACAAGCTGTGCATGAGGGTGTGAGGGAGAGTTTATTTCCACAACAAGCGGAACATCAAAATAGCTTCAGAGCCCACTGCAGCAGGAGCTTCAGCTGCAAGATAAAGAACAGGCTAGCAGGGATGTGAATGGGAAGAGAAAGAAAACAAATCCACAAGGAAGAAAGAAGGGACCCCAGGCTGGGCAGGAGGGCAGGAGGGAGACACAGATGACACCCTGTATCCCCACATCAGAGCAAACCAGAGGTTGCTGAAGAAAGAAGACAACTTGCATCCATAAATCAAAATTATAATTGGAGAACGTGCGTTCAAAATGATTAATGCAAATTTGTTTACAAAAAATAAAGGCTGATGTAAGTATTTCTTCCCTCAAAATAGAAAGTCCAGAAAGGAAGAAACCCAGGACCGGGACTGGTACCACCATGCCCACCAAGCATAAATGGTAGAGAGCCTGGCAGGGGGGTCAGAAGAGTAGGAAGTAATAGTGATCAGCTTGGCCTTCCCCATCAAACTGGAATCCAAATCGCAACTGTGTGACTTGGGGCAAGTCACTGAGTGTCCCCAACCCCAAGGGTAAAATGGCTTCCTTGAAGGACCAATGATGTAATCAAAAGTCCATCAAGCAAAGCCTGCAAACGAATAACCAGTAAAACTAAGGCAAATCTTAAAACAAATGGGGAAACACCTCAGAGCTTTCTGCAGAATAAAGAAAAAAATAGCGAACTATTAATCTCCGTTCATGAAGCTTTCTGGGTTTTAAGAAGCCTCTTGATAGCTGTTGCTTACAACGGCCTTGTAAGGTGGGAGACACAGGGATTGGTGGTGGTGGTGATGCGGGCAAAGAGAACAGAGCTGGGCCCCGCTGAGCTCAGAGCCTGCCCCTGAAACCTGCTGGCTGCCGGCCTTGGGCACCTCCTCACCCGTTCAGCTCCGAATCCGTGGAGTGTGAGTACCACCGGTTCTTATATGTAAGACTGTTGACGGGATTAACTGAATCAATACTAACATGCTTNTGTTGCTTACAACGGCCTTGTAAGGTGGGAGACACAGGGATTGGTGGTGGTGGTGATGCGGGCAAAGAGAACAGAGCTGGACCCCGCTGAGCTCAGAGCCTGCCCCTGAGACCTGCCGGCTGCCGGCCTTGGGCACCTCCTCACCCGTTCAGCTCCGAATCCGTGGAGTGGGAGTACCAACGGTTCTTATATCGTAAGACTGTTGACGGGATTAACTGAATCAATACTAACATGCTTAGAATAGTGCATGGACTATACTAGGAGCTCAGTGAAGAGTAACTCTTAGTATTTATTATCTTTCTTGTTTTAAGTGAAAGCGTTAGTCGCTCCACTGTGTCTCTCTTCGACCCCATGGACTGTAGCACGCCAAGCCCGTCAGGCCCCTCTGTCCATGGGATTTTCCAAGCAAGAATACTGGAATGGGCTGCTTTTTCCTTCTCCATTTCTTAATTATAGAACAGCAGAAGCAACTCAATCTCAGAGAGACTTAGGCATGTGCCCAAGGATTCCCAGGGAAGAAGCAGGGATCTGGACTCAAATTCGGGGCACTAGACCGCAAGGTCAAAGAACTGTCTGCAGCAACGCCTCCCTAGACGCCCTGCTGATAGCTTGCTGTGGGTAAGACAGGCAAGGTCTGCAGGGCTTAGAGCCTCGCCAAGCTAGCTGCAAGAAAGGTAAGGAGGAAAAATCTGCTGATGGATCCGAAAAGCAGACCCGGGCCAGTGGAGGCGTGAAGAACACTGAGTGTGAGATGGTGGGCAGGACGTTCCTGAGGGCGTTCCTTCCGCGTGGAACCTGTCCCTTAACTTCTCATCATACTGCGCCTGCCTAAGTCCTACGTGTCCTTGGACATAACACCTGGAGTCTGGAAAAACAAAACGAACCCAAGGGGAGACTACGTGTGCGTGCAGGTGTGTCTGTATTCTGTATCCATCGATCTGTGAGCCTGTGTGTGTATGCTTGTATGTATGGATGAATGTATGTATGCAGGCATGTAATTATATATATATATATATATGAATACATTTATTTTATGAAACTCTCATGCATTGTAAAACTGACAGTTCCAAAATCTACAGGGCAGCCTGACAGACTAGAAACCCAGGTGGGAGTTGGTGTTATAGTCTTGAAACAGGGTCTCGTCCTCTTTGGAAACAGTTTTTGTCCCTGAGGCCTTCAACCGATGGGTAAGGCCCACCCACATTATTGAGGGGA
>SJYW01023105.1:47346-80212 GCA_006410735.1 Raphicerus campestris
CTGTCCATGGGATTTTCCAAGCAAGAATACTGGAATGGGCTGCTTTTTCCTTCTCCATTTCTTAATTATAGAACAGCAGAAGCAACTCAATCTCAGAGAGACTTAGGCATGTGCCCAAGGATTCCCAGGGAAGAAGCAGGGATCTGGACTCAAATTCGGGGCACTAGACCGCAAGGTCAAAGAACTGTCTGCAGCAACGCCTCCCTAGACGCCCTGCTGATAGCTTGCTGTGGGTAAGACAGGCAAGGTCTGCAGGGCTTAGAGCCTCGCCAAGCTAGCTGCAAGAAAGGTAAGGAGGAAAAATCTGCTGATGGATCCGAAAAGCAGACCTGGGCCAGTGGAGGCGTGAAGAACACTGAGTGTGAGATGGTGGGCAGGACGTTCCTGAGGGCGTTCCTTCCGCGTGGAACCTGTCCCTTAACTTCTCATCATACTGCGCCTGCCTAAGTCCTACGTGTCCTTGGACATAACACCTGGAGTCTGGAAAAACAAAACTAACCCAAGGGGAGACTACGTGTGCGTGCAGGTGTGTCTGTATTCTGTATCCATCGATCTGTGAGCCTGTGTGTGTATGCTTGTATGTATGGATGAATGTATGTATGCAGGCATGTAATTATATATATATATATATATATATATGAATACATTTATTTTATGAAACTCTCATGCATTGTAAAACTGACAGTTCCAAAATCTACAGGGCAGCCTGACAGACTAGAAACCCAGGTGGGAGTTGGTGTTGTAGTCTTGAAACAGGGTCTCGTCCTCTTTGGAAACAGTTTTTGTCCCTGAGGCCTTCAACCGATGGGTAAGGCCCACCCACATTATTGAGGGGAGGCTCCTTCACATAGAGTCGACTGCTGGTAGATGTTAACCACACCTACAAAATGCCTTCCCAGAATCACGTAAATAAATGTGGTTCAATAACTGGGTATTTGAGCCTGATGATGGTGGCGCATTCAGTTAGCCACAGATGTCAGCATAGACATTCCTTCCTCGAGCACACCTTCCCTGGCCCCTCAAGCTAGACCGAAGCCCCCGGCTGTACTCTGATGGCCGCCTGCAGCGCCCCTCCAAGGTATGCACTGAAATAACCATAGGATTATTTGCTTATGGTGTAAGTACCACTATGGCAGGCTGCCCTGGTGGCTCAGCAGTGAAGAATCACCTGCAGTGCAGGAGACATGGGTTTGATCCCTGGATCAGGAAGATCCCTGGAGGATGAAAAGGCAGCCCATTCCAGTATTCTTGCCTGAGAAATGGGCTACAGTCCATAGGGTCACGGAAAGTTTCGGACACAACTCAGCGACTGCACACCCACCAGCCCCGCTCCGGCAGGGACTGTCTCGGTCCTCAGGACGCTTGGAGCCTGGTGCAGCATCTCNCATGGATGAAAAAATAAATAAATAAAAAATAAAAGAAAAGATTGAGAAAGAAAAAAAAAAAGAGAGAGATCATATTCTCCCAGGGAAGCAGAAATCTATTTAAAATGGAGAATTTTGTAAGAGGGGTTTTTAAGGGAACAGGTTATCTGCATAGGTAGTGAGATCATTGTTAATGGAAGTATTCAAGGACCCCAGGCCACCCCTTGTAAAGGATAATCATAAATGGAATTCAAGCATCAGATATTTGTTTGGACCAGACACACTTTAACTTTCCTAGAAGTATTGAGAGTCTATAAGAAAAAAGCAGAACTAGTCAAATGATAATAGGATCTATCAGATGTACTCTAACACAGATCATGTAAGAATTAATTTCAAGTAATGGAAACAAGGAAGGTTCACACAGTATGGGGGGGGGAAATGAACAAAGAAATGGTTAATCTGAAGCCAAAAGATTCACAGATTTCAAGGTCCTTTGCTTTCCCAAGTTGCTTAAACTTTCTCAACTTTAGCCTCCTAATCTTCAAGATGAATTAATTTATCTTCCCCTACCATTTCTTCCTGCTTCTATGAGGATCAAATGAATGGTACATAAAGCATAAAGTAATATGCAAATTTTAAATGTTATGTAAATATAATGTCAAATTAAAAGCTTAATACAAAGGGACCAAACATTAATGGCGAAATTTCAGGCGTCAACAGGCAGGTGTGTATCATGCTCAATCATGTCCAACTCTTTGCGACTCTGTGGACTGTAGCCCACCAGGATCCTCTGTCCATGGTGTTTTCCAGGCAAGAATATTGGAATGGGTTGCCATTTCCTCCTTCGGGAGATCTTCCCAATCCAGGGTTCAAACCTGGGTCTTCTGCATTGCAGGTGAATTCTTTACCGCTTGAGCCATCAAGGAATAGACAGGGTGCATCTTTTGAGAACTTTCCTTGAAAATTTCATCCCCTAAACTATAACCACATCACACTGACAGAACATCGTTCTTCAATTGACCACGATTCTGGTATTGGCATACTGTTTTCTTGGTTGCCTTGGACAAGGTCACTCAATTCCTTCTTTCATCTTACCCTATGTTGGTCTTTCCAAAACCTATTTTCCATCCTGCCNATAGAACATCGTTCTTCAATTGACCACAGTTCTGGTATTGGCATACTGTTTTCTTGGTTGCCTTGGACAAGATCACTCAATTCCTTCTTTCATCTTACCCTATGTTGGTCTTTCCAAAACCTATTTTCCATCCTGCCATATAAAAATATTTTCCTGTTTATTGATTCTCCCATTGCTGAGGCAGACCCAAGGAAAAGGACAAATGTGGGAAATAAAATGTATTTTCATCTGTGCAAAGATACACTAAATTTAAGACAGACACAGAATCTCAAATATCAAGGACAAATATGTAACATTTCTAAATGCAATTCTGCCAGTGTCCACTGAACACTTAGTTTGGTCAGCCGTGCTTAGGGACATAAAGGTGAATAGGACATAGCTTCTGCTCTCAAGGAGCCCATACACTGATGAACACTCTTTGAAAGTGATCAAGATTAAATGGATCGCAAATCAAGATAACTATCCCAGCCCTGAAGTTGACGCCGATTTGCTAGTTGACCTCTTTTTAGACATCTTATTGCTTTGTGTCCATCCTTTGTCTGCACTAAATGAAAATCCATAAAACATTGTTTTAAAACTTGTTGGAAACATTTGCCCCCTACCAACCAACCACTGGCGAGTCCTAATAAAAGAATAAAAGGAAAATAACATTCAACCTTTCTGATGAATCATTTATGCACTAATTATACAGCAACTTTATTCTGCAACTTACATAATGAAAAGAAAATACTTGAATAAATTATATATATATATATATTTTTTTTTCTCTCTCTCTCTTTATCCAAATCCACTAATTACTTCTTTTTGACCTTGCCTGGGTTTGGAATGATTGTCTGCTGGAACTACATGATGGAAAGATATAGAGATTACTGGCTAATAGCTTCCTGGTGGGATGTTTATTTTGTTTACAATAAGAAAAAAAAAAAAAGATACTCATGTCACAGTATGGTAATGTGTTGTTGTTGTTGGGTCTCTGTTGTGTCCAACTCTTTGCAACTCCTTGAACTGCAGCAAACCAGGCTCTTCTGTCCTTCACTATCTCCCAGGTTTTGCTCAAATTCATGTCCATTGAGTTGGTTATGCTATCTAACCATCTCATCCTCTGCTGCCCTCTTCTCCTTTTGCCTTCAATCTTTCCCAGAAGCAGAGTCTTTTCCCAGTGAGTTGACTCTTTGCATTAACTGGTCAAAGTATCAGAGCTTCAACCTTAGCATCAGTCCTTCCAGTGAATAATCAGAGTTGATTTCCTTTAGGATTGACTGGCCTGATCTCCTTGCATTCCAAGCAACTCTCAAGAGTCTTCTTTAGCAACACAATTTGAAAGCATAGATTCTTTGGCACTCAGCCTTCTTTATGGTCCAACTTTCTTATCTGTATGTGATTACAGGAAAAACCATAGCTTTGACTATGCAGACATTTGTTGGCAAAGTGATGTCTCTACTTTTTAACACACTGTCTAGGTTTGTCATAGCTTCCCTTCCAAAGAACAAGTGTAGGATAATGTACATTCCAACTGTTCCTAGCAGTTGTTTTCTCATCTCTCTCTCCTTGCTCCCTTTCATACACACACACAAACACACACACACACACACACACACACACACACACAAACTCTAGTGAGAGTGAAAGGCTCCAGTTGGCTGCTAGTTGACTCCTATACTGATTAAGACTGGGGTGCAGTGGTCTAAGGCAGGGGTCCCCAACTTCTGTGTTCTAATGCTTGATGATCTGAGGTGGGGCAATAACAATATAAATAAAGTGCATAACAAATGTAATGTCCTTGAATTATCTCAACATCATCACCCTCAACAGGTCCATGGGAAAATTGTCTTCCGTGAAGCTGGTCCCCAGTGCCAAAACTATCGGGAACTGCTGGTCTGAAGCAAAGAGAAGTGAGCTGTCAGCAGGAACCTGCCTGTATAATTTCTGTTTGCTGCCTACTCGTTATTCATAATACCACTTCCCGTGTCTTATCAGAACCCATGGTACAATTCTGTGCTTCAAGGGAAGTAGGCACCATCTCAGCTCAAGTCATTGCATCCTGAGTGGCATGAGGCAATCAGGTGACCCCTATTCTTCTTGCCCATGATTAATTAGCCAAAGACTTGTGACTCAGTATTGGTCACTGAGACATGGAAGGATGTTCTACCCTGGGGCTCTTAGACAAGGATATCTTAATCCTAAGAAGGAAAGAGAAGAAGGTGGTACTTTCACGCCTCTGAATATGTGATGTCTGAAAGTGACACCTGGACCATCTGTAGCCAGTATACGGAGCCAGGAGGACCACAGAGAAGTGGGCCAGGAACACCTGCAAGCCACTCTACCTGTGAACTTCTCATTATAAGGTGGGATAAGATGTGCCCTTTGGCCTCAAGCCACCCTTATTTATACCCTCTGTCACCAGCAGCCCAAATCTCCCTAACACATATCCCTATCATATGCTCACAATGAGCTGGTGCCTCACTGTCATTTTGAACTCTGTCGATAGTAAACCGGCAGAAGCATCTCACCAGTTTCACAGCAAAGCCTTCCAAAGGCCCCCCCAAGGGGATTCTTTTCTATGTTTGAAATGTAGTGTATCCTGTTTGTGGTAGTGTTTACAAGAATCTATGCGTGTGTTAACACGCATGGAACTGTATAGCCCCCAGAAGTGGATACTACTGCATTTGCAAACAGAAAGACCCCCACAAGGGTAGAGGACAGATTCAAGCCTCCATTTGTCTTACCCCAAAGCCAACTGCTTCTAAGTGCTTGTCAAGTCCAATGTAAATAGCTCCATACTTAGAGCCAGGAGGCTGCAGTTTAAATCCTAGCTCTGCTACTTGATAGCTCCATGACCTTATGCATTCCGCTTCTCCAGTTGAATTTATTTTCTCAACTACCAAATGCAGATTNGGAGGCTGCAGTTTAAATCCTAGCTCTGCTACTTGATAGCTCCATGACCTTATGCATTCCACTTCTCCAGTTGAATTTATTTTCTCAACTACCAAATGCAGATTATAATTATCTGCCTCTTCCATCTTTGAGAGGGAGGGAATTGAACAAGAAAATGATTTAGGATACATTTTTCAATATGTAGTGAAAAGCACAAATATTTTCTCCTGTAACTGTTTGAAAAATACCGACTCTTGCAGAAGTACTCAGGCTGAAATCCTCTCGTGCCTCTGGATTAAGCCAAAGAGAGAAAGCTCATGGTGTGACTACCATCGCCGTCTTCAGCCTGTACCCAGGGGACCACCAGCCACGGCACTCTTCCGTAGGGCCCTTATTTATGGCTCTCGCAGCCCCCTCAACTCTCTGTTCCAGCTGGAGTTGGTCCCTGGGTTAAAACTGTTTAACAACTTCTGGGCTATCCTTCCAGTTTCCTCCAGTCCTACTCAGCATCTTCCCTTAACATGTCTTTTCTTTTTTTCTCTTTTCAGGTAATAGAAACCCCGCTTTTTAATTTGGCATGCCGAAACCCAGAAATAAAAGCCTACATTTCTCAGACTCCCTTGCAGCTAGTTGCAGCTGTACAACCAAGTTCTAGATGCAAGTGGGTGCTACATGGAACTTCCAGAAAGTCCACTTAAGGAGAGTGGATTCATCTTGCAGTCTTTCAGCCCTTCCACCTTTGTAGTTTTTACAACTTGTATTAGGAATGTAATGGACAAAGACCTAAACAGCATATATAACTGTGGAATCGCATGAGGATGAAATCAATATCCTAGAAGGGTAAAGTAGAAGGATACAAGCCTGTATCCTTGATCACATTTTGGAGGCATTACAGCAGCCATGAAAACTATCTACAGATTTCTTTTCAATAAAATAGAATAAGTAATTTAATTTAATAATAAGTGGATTTAAATAATAAGTAGATTTAAAAAGTAACTGGATTTAACTTAATCCACTTTGTGGATCTCTGCTGATCTTAGTTAAGCCCAATAAATAGAGATATGTAAAGAAGAGTATATATTGTATCCAATATAGTATATAGAGTATATATTGCTTCATATTGAAGTAATCAGTACACAGAATATTGTTCTCAAATATTTTGAAGATGTCTTGGGCCAAACTATGCATGATTGTTTATAATATAAGCCTTATAATATTTAGCTATCTCAGCATTCTACTCCATAGAATCTAAATGGAAGAGCAGGAAAAATATTTCTGTGGATATCTATGGGCTTCCCTGGAGCTCAGATGGTAAAAAATTGCCTGCAATGTGGGAGACCTAGGTTTGATCCTTGGGTGAGAAGATCCCCTGGAGGAGGGCATGGCAACCCACTCCAGTATTCTTGCCTGGAGAATCCCCATGGACAGAGGAACCTGACAGGCCGCAGTTCATGGGGTTGCAAAGAGTTGGACATGACTGAGTGACTAAGCGTAGCACCGTGGAGATCTATAGGTATTGATNAACAACACTGGTCTCTTGGCGTTTGTCATCTTCAGTGTTCAGTCCCTCCTCGTAACTGCCGCCTCAGCATCTCTGCTCTGAAATCACACCCTGATGGTCATTCATCTGAAGTTCTTTTCATCAAATCGTTTTTGTGAAAGGCATTCCCAGTGATGTTTGTATTCACTAACATTCCATGTATTTCTCATGGCCCATATCCTAAAACTGTTTCATCAGAAATGTGGGGGAAACATTTAAGACTGTTTCTCAGGATTGTTGGCTCTGAGTTTTAAAAATCGTCAGTTATGGAGTCTCAGGGTTGGAATAATACTGGAGATTATAATGAAAGCTAGCATTTACACTGTATTCACTTTGGTCCAGAGATTTTGCATGGATTATCTTATTTAATCCTTTATCAGCTCCATAAACTAAAGGGTATTGTTACCACCAACTGGCAAATTATAGAAGGGCTGGGTGATGCCACAGAAGGGAAAATGTTAGATTTGAGATTATCACCCAAACAAAGATTCTTGGAAGAGATCTTGAAAGCTGAGGAGGTATAGTTATTGAAGGCAGTTTAACGGCTGCCTCAAACATCACCCTCAAGCATCTTTGCTTTGCTATAGTAAAGGTTTACTGCGTATTCCTCTTATAGTTCACTGATGGTTGACCAGAATCTGGGCTCCATATTAACATACAAGTATCCAAGCTCTTCCACTGAAGGACTCCCCCATCTTCTAATGCCCGAGTGTCCACCTCTGGATCACCTGCCTTTGATCCAGAGAGAAGGGAAAAGAGAAATATAGTGAAGGTTTGCACAAAAGGTTTTAGCAGCCTAATCTGCATATAGCAAACATGTTTACTGCTGTTGTTTAGTCACTAAATTGTGTCCAACTCTTTCACAACCCCGTGGACTGTAGCCCACTAGGCTCTTCTGTCCACGGGATTTCCCAGGGAAGAATACTGGAGTGGGTTACCATTTCTTTCTTCAGAGGATCTTCCTAACTCAGGGATCAAATCTGCCTCTCCTGCATTTCAGGAGGATTCTCTCCCAGAAGTAAAATGAAATTGGTATAGTGAAATATCATATATTCTCTATCACAGTAGATATTGATGTTGGTGTGATAGTGGAAAAGGGAAGGGGGTAAGAAAATGTCAGATAAAGGGATAATTTGAGAAAAAGAATAGTGGTCTGAAAAATGCAGTCAAGTTTGAGGAAACCATCAATAACTTTATATGGTGGAAATCTAAGTTGGTGATTTGAGTGATGATTTGAAGTACCTGATAATTCAGGGTCTTGGAACATATACTAAGGAGTCTGGGCTTTATAGCTAAAGGGAGCTTTGGGAGGAGTTTTATCCAGTGGAAAACACGATCATGTCTTTAGGAGAATTCTGTGATTTAGAACAATCATTCTGTGAACAACACAAGTTGGTGGCTAGAGAGAACAAGACAAGAGGCCAAGAGCTCAGTTAGGGTAGGATAGAGTCATAGAGATGAGATNACCTGATAATTCAGGGTCTTGGAACATATACTAAGGAGTCTGGGCTTTATAGCTAAAGGGAGCTTTGGGGAGGAGTTTTATCCAGTGGAAAACACGATCATGTCTTTAGGAGGAGTCTGTGATTTAGAACAATCATTCTGTGAACAACACAAGTTGGTGGCTAGAGAGAACCAGACAAGAGGCCAAGAGCTCAGTTAGGGTAGGATAGAGTCATAGAGATGAGATGTCATAAGGATGTTTACAATGATGTCGGAAAGGAGACAAATGACATGAACTAGATTAAGGAGTTAGAAGCATAGACTTATAGGAGTTGACAGGTGACCATGTTCTCTTTATTACCCAATTCAGCTTTGCAATGAAGGCAATTATTATCTCCATTGTATAGATGAAGACTCTGGCCTGAAGATAGTTAAAAGTCTTGCCAAAGTCAAGCAATTACTTCCTATCTGAGCCAAGAGTCCATCTGTATCCAGCTCTACAGCTCCTGTCTTTCCAATTCACCATCTAGAAACCTCAACTATGCCCTGTCTGTAAGAGCCAATTGCATACCTTTGAACGCTCACTCCTACCCTCTCTGCATATCCTGCTTCTCAGGAGAAAATACTCCAGATTTCTCCAGTAGTGCCTTATATCCCCTAGCCTAAGGCTCTTCAGCCTTCTGGTCACACGCATCTAGATGAATTTCAAAAATCCCAGGTCCACTTGGGCTGGAGGAAAAGGGGGTGACAGAGGATGAGATGGTTGGATTATATTACCAACTCAGTGGACATGAGTCTGAGAAAACTCCAGGAGATAGTGATAGACAGGGAAGCCTGGAGTGCTGAAGTCCATGGGGTTACCAAGTGTTGTCATGACTTACCGAATGAACGATGAACAGGTCACACTGAGCTAGAGTTCCCCCCTGAAACCAGCACTGCAACTGTGAGGTAAAATGCTGAATCCGGTGTTCCACTACTTTCCCAACTCATCAGAAACATAAAATCCAGATAGCTCACAAGTATTTTCTAAAGTCATTTTATTATTCTTATCATTTTGGTGATTCTACTGCCAAAACTTCTATTATTTTGGTGTGAGTGATCACACTTACAAAACTTGATGAGCCATTAATTGTTTCAAAATATGGCTAATGCTTTGCCTGTATTGGGCTAGTCCCACCAATCCATCTGTAGGTAGATAGGCAGTGGTATAAATAGGCTCTTTTCCACCTATGGACTCTAAATTACTTTTGATATATTGCACTTTGTCCACTGGATGAGATGTTTAGACAGCATCACTGACTCAATGGACATGACCTTGAGCAAACTCCAGAAGACAGTGGAGGACAAGGAAGGCTGCCGTGCTGCAGTCCACGGGGCCACAAAGACGCAACTTGGCAGCTGAGCACCAGCAACGGCACGCTGACTGGTGGATTCTTCAGACGAGTGAGTGGTGGCAGCGCCTAACAAATGGTCTTGAAAAGGAAGAGAAGATATGACTTAGATCCCAGCTCACGAAATCCCCGACATTAAAACCTACTCCTCCTCTGGTTTTTCCATTATCGATGAGTGGTGTCCATCAATTCTTACCCAGTTGTCAGGCTACAAAGCAGGGACTCATATTTAATTCATCTCTTTGGCTCATCTCTCACATTTAATTAATCATCCAATTGATTCAACTTCCTTAAAAAACTCAAAGCCAAACAGTTTTTTATTTCCACTGTCATTGCCCTAGCCCATGATGCAGTTGTTTCTTCAATAATTACAGCAAGCTTCTAATTAGGCTCCTTGAAATTCGTCTTTGCCTTAATCTAGCATCCCCTCTGCAGCCTGAATGTAGATCTGATCAACCTGTTCTAAAGTGTCAATATGTTCCCACCATATACCTTGAAACTCTCCAGGGCCCTTCCCCCCAATACCCACAAATACACCCAGACATGGTATGCAATTCACTCTGTTATCTGATCAGCGTTTATAGCTCCAGCCACCCCCTTCTGGTCCAGTGGTTAAAAAAAAATCCATGTGCCAATGCAGGAGACATGGGTTCAATTCCTGGGTCAGGAGATCCCCTAGAGAAGGAAATAACAACCCACTCCAGTATTCTTACCTGGGATATCCTATAGACAGAGGAGCCTGGTGAGCAACAGTCCATGGGGTCACAAAAGAGATGGACATGACTTAGGGACTAAACAAGAGAAACAACCTCCTCANGGTTTATAGCTCCAGCCACCTCCTTCTGGTCCAGTGGTTAAAAAAAAAAATCCACCTGCTAATGCAGGAGACATGGGTTCAATACCTGGGTCAGGAGATCCCCTGGAGAAGGAAATAACAACCCACTCCAGTATTCTTACCTGGGATATCCTATAGACAGAAGAGCCTGGTGAGCAACAGTCCATGGGGTCACAAAAGAGATGGACATGACTTAGGGACTAAACAAGAGAAACAACCTCCTCACACCTCCTTCACTCTCTCGCTCCAGCCACACAGAACACCTTTGAGTTGCCCAATAGTAACCTGATTTTTTTTCTCACATTCAGTTTTTTTGCCTGCAGTTCTTTCTGTCTGTAATACTTCCACTTACCTTTCATCCTGGTTAACTTCTATTTATTCTTCAGATCTCAGTGTGTCTCTTATTTCCTCTATAAATCCTTCTTTCCCTGACCTCCAAAACTGAGTCTGAATTCCAGCATCTTCTCTGTCCTCTATTTACTTTCCTAAGCGCCATATCCTTGGTACCTAGTATTATCTGTTGACACAGTGTCATCCCGCTGGAAATATTTTTTGGATGTCTTCAGTTTCATAAAAACACAAACAAATCCTTCCTTAGAAAAGAAGACACAGCCAAGAAAGACCTTGTCTGTCTTTAGGATCGATGTGTCGTGTTAATGGAAAAGATCTCCAAGGTAAAATATAGCTGAGGGAAAAGGGAAAAACAAAACTGGCAAATAGCAGAAGACTGTGGGCTCTGTGGCAGACAGCTGACGTACAAGAAGCTGGCTTGTGCTCAGATGGTCGGGCAAAGTAGCTTCAACTCTCCCCCATGCAGCAGGGATGGCAGTGACATGGCTTTAGAATGTTTAGCGTTCCAACTATCATTGGATGTATTTGTTCATTCATCATTGATCCACTCATCCAGTCTCAAAATGATGCTGAGTATCATCTATGTGCAAGAACATTAGCGTAGGAACCCTGAATTCTAAAGGGATACTTAGAAAATGCACACATTTAGAATATATAATTTTAAAAGAACACACAGAAGAGCCTTAATAGAGATACATGTACAAANTCTATGTGCAAGAACATTAGCGTAGGAACCCTGAATTCTAAAGGGATACTTAGAAAATGCACACATTTAGAATATATAATTTTAAAAGAACACACAGAAGAGCCTCAATAGAGATACATGTACAAAAACTCTCCCTAACTCAGCCTGGAGGAGATAGAAAGCACTTCTCTAGACACACAGGGGCTGCCTCCTCCCCTAAGCCTTACTGTCTTTTCTGCTCTAATCCTACCCTATATCTGAGATGGTTTTCTTCAGTGAAGACTCTTAGAGGCAGCCTTGGACCTATTCAGTTCAGTCGCTCAGTCAAATCGCAACACACCAGGCCTCCCTGTTCATTACCATCTCTCGGAGTTCACTCAGACTCACCTCCATAGAGTCCACGATGCCATCCAGCCATCTCATCCTCGGTCATCCCCTTCTCCTCCTGCCCCCATTCCCTCCCAGCATCAGAGTCTTTTTCAATGGGTCAACTCTTCGCATGAGGTAGTCAAAATACTGGAGTTTCAGCTTTAGCATCATTCTTTTCAAAGAAATCCCAGGGTTGATCTCCTTCAGAATGGGCTGGTTGGATCTCCTTCCAGTCCAAGGGACTCTCAAGAGTCTTCTCCAACACCACAGTTCAAAAGCATCAATTCTTTGGCTTTAAACCTTCTTCACAGTCCAACTCTCACATCCATACATGACCACAGGAAAAACCATAGCCTTGACTAGACGGAGCTTTGTTGGCAAAATAATGCNGGAGGGATTGGGGGCAGGAGGATAAGGGGACGACAGAGGATGAGATGGCTGGATGGCATCACCGACTCGATGGACGTGATTGTGAGTGAACTCTGGGAGTTGGTGATGGACAGGGAGGCCTGGCATCCTGCAGTTCATGGCCTTGGGAAGAGTTGGACACGACTGAGCGACTGAACTGAAGTGAACTCTAGTACAAGGGAACAGACTCTTTATGTAAATTGTTTAGGAAGCAAAGGGGAGCTAATAAGAGAGTATTATGTTGCTTAAAAATAATCAACTTAAATTAACCTTCATGCCAAAGAGACACATTTAGGGGTAAAACTTTGCTCCCCTACACCCAGTAAGTATATCCTGTGTGTTCACCATACCCACATTCCTATGGTCACCTCAGCCACTGTGTATGATGTCATCTCTGCACCTAGACCACATCATTCCCTTCATCCTTAGGTTCATTAGGCGATCACTATGCCCACAAAGTGAAAATCTCTGCCACTGCTAGATATCCCATGATATATCCGTTTCTACCCACCCATCATCACTTTTACCATGAGTTACCTATTCCAGCACCTAACCTTGGTGTCACTATCCTTTCCCTAAAGATAGCAAGTAAGGTCACCCCACTGTGATTTGGGCCATCAGTTTTGTCCCCTGGAACTTTCTTTCAGCTTTCTCTTTCTGGAAAAAAATTTATATTCACCTGTCAAGGTTTAACTGTACCTCAGAGAAGACTTTCCCGATTCTTCACCACGTACAGTGGATCCATTTACTCCAGCCTCCTTTTCCCAATGCACTTTGCATGTGACACTCCCATAGTTATATTTAGTAGAAAGTTATTGTCACTCTTCATAATAATGGGCTTAACGCTGACCAAGTAGTTACAAGGTGTGGTCTCTCTGTGCTATCTTTGTTAGTGTTCATATTAGTCCTAATGAGATACTGATTGATACTAGTTTTATCTTTGTCTTCAGTTCAGTCCAGTTCAGTTGCTCAGTTGTGTCTGACTCTTTGCGACCCTGTGAATCATAGCACGCCAGGCCTCCCTGTCCATCACCAACTCCCAGAGTTCACTCAAACTCATGTCCATCCAGTCGGTAATGCCATCCAGACATCTCATCCTCGGTCGTCCCCTTCTCCTACTGCCCCCAATCCCTCCCAGGATCAGAGTCTTTTCCAGTGAGTCAACTCTTCTCATGACATGGCCAAAGTATTGGAGTTTCAGCTTCAGCATCAGTCCTTCCAATGAACACACAGGACCAATCTCCTTTAGAATGGACTGGTTGGATCTCCTTGCAGTCCAAGGGACTCTCAAGAGTCTCCTCCAACACCACAGTTCAAAAGCATCAATTCTTTGGTGCTTAGCTTTCTTCACAGTCCAACTCTCACATCCATACATGACCACAGGAAAAACCATAGCCTTAAATTTGTCTTACAGATGAGGAAACTGAAAGTCATACTGACTGAATAATAGGATTAGGACTGCTCAGGTACTGTAGACTGGAGCTAGGATTTAAATGGGCATCTGTAAGACTCGATAGCCCCTGTCTGTCATGAATGGAGAGTTGCCTTTGAACCCCGCTCTGCCACTGAACAAGTTTCTGGGGCCAATCAGTTAACCTCATAGAGCCTCAGTCTCCTTGTCTGAAAATCTGGCTAACCCCTCCTTTGTTCGTCACTAAGGTAATGTGATCATAAAACGAAATAATGAATCTGAAAGGGCTTTGCAAATACTAAAGTACTATGCAAATGCAAGCTAATTAATTAATGAACTCATTAACATGTTCTCCTGCTGGGCTGCATTTAGGGCCAAATTATAAATAATCCTCATCTTCCTGGGAATTTAACCAAGAAATTTAGGATGGTGGGAGGGAGAGAGAAGGCTGTGAACCCAAAATCTAAAACTCTGCGCATGCTAAGAAAAGCAGTCTAACTCAGAAGCATTCCCTCTGCCAGCCACAGTTATTTTTTATTTTGAACAAAGCGTATGGGGGTGAAAGATTTCAGAGGGATAACAAAATCCTTCTAATATGCCCGTTAATAAAGATGGTCCAGTGCGCCATCATTTTGCCCTAAATCTACTGACCTTGTGAAGTGGGGAGGCCCCCACAGTAAATGTCTAGGTCTTCATTAGTTATTTATATTTAGCAAGAATTCTTACTATGCGCCAGAAACTATTCTAAGTGCTTTACAAGTGTTAGCTTTTTCATCCTCATAAGGACTTTATGAGTAGTCATACTCTTCTCCCCGTTTTACAGATGGAGAAAGTAAGATACAGAGCGGCTAAGTCATCCCGGGTAACGCAGCTGGGAAGGCATGGAGGCAGGATTCGGATCCACACTGTGTGGTTTCAGCAGCCTTGCTCTTGACCTGTGGCATACTGCCTGTCTTTATGTGGCCACACACTGGTCTGGCAATTCACCCACAGAGGCATCCAGGACAGTTTACCTGGGGAAGGTGTTGGACAGCCAGTCAGTGTTTATTGCACACTAATTATATGCATATAGAAAAACTACAGGCACAACCCCATTGAATTTTCAAGGGTATATTAGGAAGATGGACATAGATCTGCAAGTCTTGTTTCTCTTGGGATCTGCAACCCACTGGGAAGTTCCTTTCTGCTCTCCCTTTCTATGGACTTGGAAACTGATCTCCCCTGAGTCTGAGGCTCCTGCGGCTGTGGGGTGCCACATGCAGCCGAGAGGGGAGGCTTTGGACCAGGAAGGATGCCCTNGTATATTAGGAAGATGGACATAGATCTGCAAGTCTTGTTGCTGTTGGGATCTGCAACCCGCTGGGAAGTTCCTTTCTGCTCTCCCTTTCTATGGACTTGGAAACTGATCTCCCCTGAGTCTGAGGCTCCTGTGGCTGTGGGGTGCCACATGCAGCCGAGAGGGGAGGCTTTGGACCAGGAAGGATGCCCTGCAGCTTTGTCCCATTTTCCAAAGAGCTCTGCGGGAATAAAGAGAATATTCTGATCTCATCTTTCTGATTAGATGTCTCTTTCTCTGTTGGTTCTGAACTCAGGCAAAAAAAAAAAAAAAAGGCAGAGGGTGGGGGGAGGGAATGTTGCTTACTAATCAGACCAAATCCCAACAGATGAGAAAATTGGAGCTAGAGAGTTCCCCTGCCCAAACTCACAGTCCTAGAATGTGGAGGAGCTAGGACTCAAACCTAGAACTATGATGCTCTTGTCTTTCCTACTGATTCCAGAACAGGACAGCTTTAAAGTGTAGATGGTCAGGAATGAGCAAAGATCAAACTCTGTGGCTTATGATAGTACTGGCTATTTTTATAGTAATATAGGAGTTTCATTTATGTTGATTTGATTTGGTTTTGGAAAAGAAAAAAAAAAGTCACTTTCCACATATCAGGCTCTATAACGATAAGAGATTTTACCTAAAGTCTTACACAAAGAAGTAACAAAAAATATGTACCTGAATATAGATTTGTCCAACTCTAAAGTCAACAGTTCAAAAGTTGACCCTTTTGAACTGTGGTGTTGGAGAAGACTCTCAAGAGTCCATTGGACTGCAAGGAGACCAAACCAGTCAATCCTAAAGGAAATCAACCCTGAATACTCATTGGAAGGACTGATCTTGAAGCTCCAATACTTTGACCACCTCATTAGAAAAGACCCTGATGCTGAGAAAGATTGGAGGCAGGAGGAGAAGGGAATGACAGAGGATGACATGGTTGGGTGGCATCATTGACTCAATGGACATGAGTTTCAGCAAGCTCCAGGAGATGGAGAAGGACAGGGCAGCCTGGTGTGCTGCGGGCCATGGGGTCACAAAGAGTCAGGCATGACTGGGGGACTGAACAAGGGCAACAGCAAAAGTCAACAGTGATCCCACTCTATATAACATATGACTCCCAACGTCTCAAATGTTCTATTAGCAACATTTAAATAAAATGCAACGAAAATAACTAAATGACAAAAAAAAGCAATGTCATCCACAATCCCATAATCCCTTTACCCTAATCGATCAACTGTGATTATTTGTCCACATTCCCTTTCAGTCCTTCGTGTAGGCAATTGTAAAGTTCATGTACATACAGTCATAGAATTTCCCTGAAAATCTAAGACATACTCAGGACTAAAATTTCAGTAACTGTATAAAATTAACACGTTGATATTATTTACTAAAACATGTTCTTTGTGCTCTACACCATCTCTGATATTGTGCCCTGATCAATAACTTGGTGATTAATGTGTGTGATAAATATCTTCCAATAAAGAACTTTGATCTGGGGAGGGGGATAGTTTCCTAAGCGTTGATCTCGGTGGAGGGTTTTCCAGGCTAGATTGCTTCAGTTTGGACAAAGCAGAAATGGGACTGACACAAGCATTAAACATCCCCCATAAACCTCATCCCACTTCTCCTGACTCACTGCAGAGGGTGAAGAGAGAGCTGGGGAAGCCTGCCAACCCATGATTAGACCAGTCAAACATGTTTAAATAAAAAAGAGTTTAGAATATTCAACAGGATCAAGGACGGAAGATTACAGAGATTTGGAGCCCTTTAATAAATATTAAAAGTACATTTCCCCACTCCACTCCTGGTGGTGCATCAAGCATGGAAGAGAATCAGACAGACATGGAATTCAAAAGTCAGGGGCCTTTATCTTTGTGGCAGCATCATCTGACAGGTAAAGGAAAAACACATATTGTGTTTACTTGAGAGGAGGGGGAAGTAGAGTTACTTACTAAAAACGGGAATCAGAAAATTGAACAGCCACCCAGATGATGGAGCTGTAAGATGTCAGAGCAGGAAGAGAATTTGATAACTGAGGCCACCTGCTCTGCTACCAAGAGAGGCAAGTGGGAGTTATCAAGGAGTGTAAACTGGCCTCTAGTCGCCGTGCATCCCAGGCAGAGCCCAGACCCTCTGGCTCTCTCCAGTGCTCCTTCCAATGGCCTACACCGCATCCTCTCGGAATAAAATGGGGGCTAGCAGACAGCCGCCACAGAGGAGCCTGAGACATCCCAAGTGCCACTCGCTATTAGGCGAGCTGGGGGTTGCATCAAACAAGCCAAAGTTTATTCCCAGCCAGAGAATCCTCGTCGGCTCCAGCAAGCGTTTCCAGAAAGGGAAGTGGCCTTTCTTTCTTGGGACAGTTGGGCAGTTTGGTTGCCTGCTACTCCCTGAGCTGCCCAGCTTCCGAGAGCCTTGACTGGTTCAGGTGGGTCCGGATGCCCTGCAGGCGGCACTTCCCATCAGTGCCCGTCGGCCTCCCTTGCCNATCCCCCATAAACCTCATCCCACTTCTCCTGACTCACTGCAGAGGATGAAGAGAGAGCTGGGGAAGCATGCCAGCCCATGATTAGACCAGTCAAACATGCTTAAATAAAAAAGAGTTTAGAATATTCAACAGGATCAAGGATGGAAGATTACAGAGATTTGGAGCCCTTTAATAAATATTAAAAGTGCATTTCCCCACTCCACTCCTGGTGGTGCATCAAGCATGGAAGAGAATCAGACAGACATGGAATTCAAAAGTCAGGGGCCTTTATCTTTGTGGCAGCATCATCTGACAGGTAAAGGAAAAACACATATTGTGTTTACTTGAGAGGAGGGGGAAGTAGAGTTACTTACTAAAAACGGGAATCAGAAAATTGAACAGCCACCCAGATGATGGAGCTGTAAGATGTCAGAGCAGGAAGAGAATTTGATAACTGAGGCCACCTGCTCTGCTACCAAGAGAGGCAAGTGGGAGTTATCAAGGAGTGTAAACTGGCCTCTAGTCGCCGTGCATCCCAGGCAGAGCCCAGACCCTCTGGCTCTCTCCAGTGCTCCTTCCAATGGCCTACACCGCATCCTCTCGGAATAAAATGGGGGCTAGCAGACAGCCACCACAGAGGAGCCTGAGACATCCCAAGTGCCACTCGCTATTAGGCGAGCTGGGGGTTGCATCAAACAAGCCAAAGTTTATTCCCAGCCAGAGAATCCTCGTCGGCTCCAGCAAGCGTTTCCAGAAAGGGAAGTGGCCTTTCTTTCTTGGGACAGTTGGGCAGTTTGGTTGCCTGCTACTCCCTGAGCTGCCCAGCTTCCGAGAGCCTTGACTGGTTCAGGTGGGTCCGGATGCCCTGCAGGCGGCACTTCCCATCAGTGCCCGTCGGCCTCCCTTGCCCGCTTCAGTCGTTGGCGTCTGTTCTCTTGGCTGCTGTCCAGCCTGATTGGCCAATGTCCAGGCTGAAACTGCCGTCAAGTATTTTGAATGTCACCCCTGGCACTTGCCAAAATTTTCCTGTGAAGTACTGTATTCACAAGACTGTCTTTAAAAGAGGAAAAATAAATTTGAGGGCTGGACGGATAAAGTGGCCGCTGAGATCTGCAAGGAAGGTTCTGATCAGCTGTGTTTAACTCGGTGTTTCCCAGCTTATTAGACCATTTAGGAGCAGTGCTGTTTCTTCCTGAAATTTTTTCAGTTTCAAGGAACACCTATTACATTCCTGTGGAACTCAGGTTAAGGAAATGAATTTCCATTACCCAATGGCACCAGTGTCTGAAAGTCACATCTTTCTGTAGAAGATGTGGATGAAGTCCAGCTTTGGGAAGAAAAAGTATTGAGGATTGGTAAAAATATTGACTTGTATTGAAAGTCTGATTCCTCCCCTTGACCTTAAGGAAATGACTTAAATTGTCATATGCTGATTTCCTCATCTGAAAGACAGGCTTAGAAATACTTCCTTATCGAGATTACTGTGAAGATGCTAAAGATAAAATATGTAAAGTATGGATCATGATCATGGTATCTGGCAGATGGTAAATACAAAGAAGCATTAGCTGCTGTCATCTAGCCCAGAGCACCAGGGAGGGTACCCTTGACAGAGAGGACAGGACTCCGGAACTGCTGCTGCTGCTGCTCAGCTGTGTCCAGCTCTGTGCGACCCCATGGCCTGCAGCCCACCAGGCTCCTCTCTCCATGGGGCTTCTCCAGGCCAGGATACTGGACTGGGTTGCCGTTTCCTTCTCCAGCTCCAGAACTACAGCCACATAAAAGACAGGACTGAACTAGGCGGGGGGGCACGGTGGCACTGGAATGGTCTGAAGATGTTTCATGAAACTGGAGTTACCACTTGAGCCCTGACAGGAAGACCCTTCTGCTCCTTCTGCTCATTAAAAACAGCTGCCTTCTTTAGAGTGATGGTCGCCAGGGACTACAGGGAGGGAGAGGGAAGAAGTCTTCCTCAGCGAAGATTCAGTTTCAGTTGGGGAAGATGAAAAAAGTTCTGGAGATGGGTGACATGTTGGTTACATAACAATGAATGTATTTAATACCACTGAACTATACACTTTAAAATGGTATGCTTTGTGTTATGTATATTATACCACACTTTTCAAAAAATTAAATAATTGTTCTTTTTCATCCAAGGGATGCATCAGCTCACCCCCCTCCCCCTCCGCTCTGTACAAGTCCACATCGCTGGTGGAGATTGCCTTCCACAGAGCATGCTGGTCCTTTCTCAGCTTCCTCATCCCATTTCTTGTTCCTTCTAGGGTTTCTCTTCTTTTCCAGCCAAGCCTCCAGATGGTATTTCAGTAACTCAGCTAAACATCCTCCATCACAGTCTTTTTCCCCCTTCTCCCCCAGTTCACTTAAAAATAAATTGTCTTTTTTTGTAATTCCAGACAGAACATGAAGCTCTCTCTCTTTTACACTGCCAGTGAATTCTAAGTACACAATTATGCAGGGAATGTCTTTAGATTCACCAGCTTGAGAACTTTTAAACATTAAGCTCTGAATCAGATAACAGCTTTCATCTCAAGAACAGCTTTACACAGTACCTAAGTAAAAGCTTAACTTATAAAAAAAGTGTTCCCAGGGGTATAACAGTGTCAAGGTAACAAACTGAGTGAGTGCCAAACCCCCCAAATGAAACACACCCCCTCCCAAAATTAAATAAGAGCATTTCTAAAGCAACTGACGGCTTACTGGTTTCTGCTGTCCATCTCTGCATGTGATGCTTCCAAAAAAAAAAAAAAAATCCAAGTGACCCAAGTACACTCGTATCCCCCTCCCTGTCTACCTGTTAATAAGATTTCACCATGTAAAACAAGCCAGACAATTACTATGCCCCTGTTGGCTGTGGTTAAGACTTAATTGGATGACTGTGTTCAATTCTGAGCATCATGTTTTCAGAAAGGAAAGAAAAAAGTGATAAATTGGATGTAGTTCAAAGGAAAGCAAGACAGCGGATGAAAGCGGCTTGGAAAATAAGACCCAGTTGGGAACGTTAAGGTAATTCTGTGCATTTTCAGCTCAGCGAAAAGATGGCTGGGAAATAATGGAAAACTTCTGATGAGTCAATTCAGACTGGTCTCCAAGGGCATCACGCACGGTAAGAAGAGGAGAAGGGAGGGAGTCTTGTTCAATTCTTCCTCTGCAGCTCACAGCACGGGCTCTGGCATGGAGTAGGTGTCCAGTAAAAACCTTTCTTGTTGAACGCCCTCTAGAGAAACACATTGAAGTGAGATTATGAAACCTTCTCAGGCTGATGCTTGAAGGTCAAATCTCTTTTTCTAGAAAGGGTTGAATCGTAGGGCTTGATCCCCAACAGACATAATTCAGGAGAGGTAAAATCAATTTTCCCCATTAAACCAGTCGTGGATTCAATTGCTTATCCCAAGCCTCCTGCCAACCCTGATAACTCAACTCTCTGTACTTGTAGCCACATTTGTGGTGTCACTCAAAAATTTACAGCTCCCTGTGGCCTGCAAGGTTAAGTTCAAAATCTGGAGGTCTGCCGGCGTCTACATTATGGCCCAAACATGCCTTTCTAACTAGCTGCCTCTTCTCCCCTACGTACACCTACTCAGGCAGACCGTCCGACGTGGCGCCCATCTCCATCTTTTTCAGCCTGCAACATCTCAGAAAATCCCCCATTTTAGTCTCAGAGGCACTGCCTCCTAACTACGTGACCTTGATTGCTGCCCTCTCTAAACCTCGTTCTGTGACTTGTAAAGTGATGGCAATAATAGGTTCTATGAGCCTTAGGGAAGGTCATGCATAATATATGTAAGGTCCTTAGCACCGCGCTCAGACACATGAGTCCTTCTTTATTTTCCTGTCTTTGATGATACTATGTTCCTGTTCCAGAATGTCCTTTAAGCTTGCTCTTCAACAATTTGCTAAGTTCTGTCCATGCACTGAAGCCCAACTCAGATCTAACCTGATTCACCGTTTTCCGTGAACACCCTAGTCTCCAGCGATCCTACCCAAGTTCCACGGGCGTGGAGTATTCCCTCTCCAAACTGGCTCACTGGACGCTCGGTCATCTTCTCCACTGAAGCATCGTTGCCCTCTCTTTAACTTGTCCCTTGGGCTCAGCNAAAAAAAAAAAAAAATCCAAGTGACCCAAGTACACTCGTATCCCCCTCCCTGTCTACCTGTTAATAAGATTTCACCATGTAAAACAAGCCAGACAATTACTATGCCCCTGTTGGCTGTGGTTAAGACTTAATTGGATGACTGTGTTCAATTCTGAGCATCATGTTTTCAGAAAGGAAAGAAAAAAGTGATAAATTGGATGTAGTTCAAAGGAAAGCAAGACAGCGGATGAAAGCGGCTTGGAAAATAAGACCCAGTTGGGAACGTTAAGGTAATTCTGTGCATTTTCAGCTCAGCGAAAAGATGGCTGGGAAATAATGGAAAACTTCTGATGAGTCAATTCAGACTGGTCTCCAAGGGCATCACGCACGGTAAGAAGAGGAGAAGGGAGGGAGTCTTGTTCAATTCTTCCTCTGCAGCTCACAGCACGGGCTCTGGCATGGAGTAGGTGTCCAGTAAAAACCTTTCTTGTTGAACGCCCTCTAGAGAAACACATTGAAGTGAGATTATGAAACCTTCTCAGGCTGATGCTTGAAGGTCAAATCTCTTTTTCTAGAAAGGGTTGAATCGTAGGGCTTGATCCCCAACAGACATAATTCAGGAGAGGTAAAATCAATTTTCCCCATTAAACCAGTCGTGGATTCAATTGCTTATCCCAAGCCTCCTGCCAACCCTGATAACTCAACTCTCTGTACTTGTAGCCACATTTGTGGTGTCACTCAAAAATTTACAGCTCCCTGTGGCCTGCAAGGTTAAGTTCAAAATCTGGAGGTCTGCCGGCGTCTACATTATGGCCCAAACATGCCTTTCTAACTAGCTGCCTCTTCTCCCCTACGTACACCTACTCAGGCAGACCGTCCGACGTGGCGCCCATCTCCATCTTTTTCAGCCTGCAACATCTCAGAAAATCCCCCATTTTAGTCTCAGAGGCACTGCCTCCTAACTACGTGACCTTGATTGCTGCCCTCTCTAAACCTCGTTCTGTGACTTGTAAAGTGATGGCAATAATAGGTTCTATGAGCCTTAGGGAAGGTCATGCATAATATATGTAAGGTCCTTAGCACCGCGCTCAGACACATGAGTCCTTCTTTATTTTCCTGTCTTTGATGATACTATGTTCCTGTTCCAGAATGTCCTTTAAGCTTGCTCTTCAACAATTTGCTAAGTTCTGTCCATGCACTGAAGCCCAACTCAGATCTAACCTGATTCACCGTTTTCCGTGAACACCCTAGTCTCCAGCGATCCTACCCAAGTTCCACGGGCGTGGAGTATTCCCTCTCCAAACTGGCTCACTGGACGCTCGGTCATCTTCTCCACTGAAGCATCGTTGCCCTCTCTTTAACTTGTCCCTTGGGCTCAGCTCTCTGCACAACAGAAAGAGTCATGATATAAAGTCCCAACCCTCAAGAGGATGGCAGAGAGAGAGCGTTTATATGCATTTATGGAGCACTGCCCTGGGCCAGCTACTTTATTCAGCACTTTCACGCACTGTCTTCCTATTAATCAAAAAGCTAACAGTGGTGGCCCTGAACCATAGCTGCAGATCAGAATCACTACGAGAGGATGTTCAATGTATGCGTGCCCCACGAGCTAGTCCAGACCAGTTTAAGCAAAATTTCTGGTGCTGAGGACTCAGTGCTTTGTATAGACTCCCCATGTAATGTTCATGAACACCCAAGGGTTAGAACCTCCAGCTTATACTCACACACATGTGCACACACAGGCACACATAAAAACATCCTCAGTAGTTTATCCTGATGATATTAGAGCACTCAGCTACCCACACTCTCATTTATTTTTTTTTTCACTCATTTATTCACCCAATGCACACATTTCAGTGCCTCCTATGCACCAGTAAAACTCTTTGCTAGGTGCAGATAAAGACAAAAGATAACTCGGAGATTCTGCCCCTAAAGTAGGTTCCATATTAGTTGGAGAGAACACTTTAATACACTTACTATATTTAATCACAGGTAAGAAATGAGGAATCCCCCCAACCCCCACCAAAGATGTCCGTCACCATGAAGCAGCTCCCAGCTAGGCAGGCATTACAGACAGGTATTGGGGTAAGAAGGATTTGAGTTCATGGCAGAAGGAGCGATGCTGTTCTAGGCGGGAAGAAAAGCCCCAGCAAAGGCAAGGAGGTGGGGAAATGCTGGGTAATCACAGGCAAAGATGGGGGGCTGGGAGGCTGGCCCAGGCCCCCATCCTTCACCTGCACGAAGAGGCTTTACTCTTTGTGTAAACATGCTTTGCTCATGGCTACCAGCTTCCCTGAAAAAGCCCGGGTTTCACGGCAGCTCTTACAGAGCAGGCTCAGAACTTAACCACTCTCTGCTGTCAGATCCTCCCAGGCCAGTCTCTCTGAGGGACTAAGAAGGCATTTGTGAGGCCAGTTGGGAGTTCTTTTTCTCCCATTTCAACATTCTGGGGACCCCATTCCCTGGCCTATGGAGTCATTTACTGGTTATTACACTCAGTGGGTGGAAAACATGTGGTCTCCCTAGGGCGCTGGCATTTTGAACACTCTCAGCAGGAGACACACTGCGAATGGGTTCTTGAGAGGCTGAAAAAGGCACAGAAGGAGTCATCCGTTTGAAGATGCCCTGCTCATCTGGAGAGGCTGACACAGTTTCTAAGAGCAGGGCACTTTGCAGATGGCCTGGGGTAATAGCAGGTGGCAGAGGTGTGGGTCCTGGTCCCAGACTCTGCCCATGGCTGCCGTGACCTCTGCCCTGCTTCTTTTCCTTAGGGACTCTGAGTTTCCCATCTTTAAAGTGAAGGATATGGGTTAGATCATAATTGAGCATTTTTATTTTAAAAGGTATCACCTCCTATGGATTCATAGATAAGCATCATCATACTTAACTCTCCCAACAATCATATGAGAAAAGTACAGGCATTGTGAGGGCTTCCCGGGAGGTGCTCGAGGTGAAGAACCTGCCTGCCAGTGCAGGGGACATAAGAGACCCGGGTTCGATCCCTGCATTGGGAAGATCCCCTGGAGAAGGGTATGGCAACCCACTCCAGTATTCTTGCCTGGAGAATCCCGTGGTCAGAGGAGCCTGGCGGGCCACAGCCCATAGAGTCGCAAACAGCTGGACACAGCTGAAGCAGCTTAGCACACATGCCCAGAGGTGTTATATCCATTGTACAGATGAGGAAACTGGGGCTAAGAGAAGTTAGATCCAATACCCCAGAACTATAACTAGAACCTGGAGGGAAACCAATGCTTTTCAAACTACAGACTTGAAAATGTGAGGGTTGTGAGCAGTACCGTTTTTTAGTGGCAACAAATGAATTAGAAGAGAAAGATAAATGTGAGTCTCCCGNTTTCTAAGAGCAGGGCACTTTGCAGATGGCCTGGGGTAATAGCAGGTGGCAGAGGTGTGGGTCCTGGTCCCAGACTCTGCCCATGGCTGCCGTGACCTCTGCCCTGCTTCTTTTCCTTAGGGACTCTGAGTTTCCCATCTTTAAAGTGAAGGATATGGGTTAGATCATAATTGAGCATTTTTATTTTAAAAGGTATCACCTCCTATGGATTCATAGATAAGCATCATCATACTTAACTCTCCCAACAATCATATGAGAAAAGTACAGGCATTGTGAGGGCTTCCCGGGAGGTGCTCGAGGTGAAGAACCTGCCTGCCAGTGCAGGGGACATAAGAGACCCGGGTTCGATCCCTGCATTGGGAAGATCCCCTGGAGAAGGGTATGGCAACCCACTCCAGTATTCTTGCCTGGAGAATCCCGTGGTCAGAGGAGCCTGGCGGGCCACAGCCCATAGAGTCGCAAACAGCTGGACACAGCTGAAGCAGCTTAGCACACATGCCCAGAGGCGTTATATCCATTGTACAGATGAGGAAACTGGGGCTAAGAGAAGTTAGGTCCAATACCCCAGAACTATAACTAGAACCTGGAGGGAAACAATGCTTTTCAAACTACAGACTTGAAAATGTGAGGGTTGTGACCAGTACCGTTTTTTAGTGGCAACAAATGAATTAGAAGAGAAAAATAAATATGAGTCTCCTGTAATAATAAGTATTGCCTTGAGAAATTTTTATTTCAGTTATTCAAACCACACATACATGTTTTATGTTTAATATATATTTCGATTATATGCATATGCACTTACATATAGGCACCAGATCAGAGTAAAAACCTGCTTAGCGTTCTGGAAGCTGTGGTCAAAAATGACAGAGAAACCCTGCTGTAGACCACAGAGCACGGCTCTCCCCGGATGACTTGTGTGGAACTTTCTCCACCTTCTAGCACAAACAGTTTGTAAATCTGCCACTTTGGAGGATGCACGGGGCTGTGATTATGCTGATGGCCAAGAATGCCCGTTTACGTCAAGTGTGGGGCCTTTCCGACAGGGGTCATCTCCTTCTTATCTTACTGGAGCAACGTGCCTCAGTCTGGGGGGTCAGGGAGACCTGTGTCTGGGGGGAAAGCCAGGGCAGAGGTGGTGGAATGCTGCAGAAAGGGATGGGTCCTCCGGGATTCCCAGTCCAGCTGGAGAACAGAAAGCCATCTGGTAAATCACAAGACGATTTCTGTGGTTGCCAGACGCATCCTATCAATATGGGAGATACAGACAGTCTTCACCACATAAACAGGTTATGTTGCCAAAAGTTCCTCTGAAACTCAGATGTTTGGAGTTTGGAGTGCATCATCCCATAGAAATAAGGATATAAATGGAGATTAGGTTTTCATGTTATAAAACTCAGCGGGTGTGTGACACTTAAGTATAAATTTCTTACACTTCTGGAGTCCTAATTCCTCATTGCCAAATGACTCACCGAGAATGACCTTTCTATAGCTGAGCTGGAGTCGATGTGAGGTGCTGTGCGTGCAGAGAGTCAGGTACAAGGTCACTGTGGCTATTTTAACATCAGAGCAGAGAAAATACCTGTGACCTTGAGCACTTGAGTCCTCAGAATCTCAGTTTCTATCTCTGTAAAAATGTGGTGAGACTATTTACCCCGCAGGTTATAACAGACATACATGGGATCGTGTATACAAAGCACCTCGCACAAACCCTAACACAGGTGAGTGTTTAATCAATGAGGGGCGGGTCTTTGCCATTTCAGGAAAGCTTGCCCATTGCTGTACATGCTTTCTGGGTTGATCTGAATCAGCCCCTATAAATAATCACGCACCAGGAAAGTCGAAATTAACAAGTGTTTAGCAGATGTCTCCCTTATGTTCAGTCCTTTGATTGGTTCCATGTGACATAAATGAGAGGTAGCTGCTAAGGTCCCTGGTGCTAAGAACGTGGTGTAGAAATGTCGCGAACGTCTGTGTGTGCACAGGATCAGAAAATGCCATACAGATGGTCAAGAAGCNTGATGACTGTGGCTTTGTAGTAGAGCCTGAAGTCAGGCAAGTTGATTCTTCCAGTTCCATTCTTTCTTGAGATTGCTTTGGCTATTCAAGGTTTTTTGTATTTCCGTACAAATTGTGAAATTATTTGTTCTAGCCCTTGTGGCTCAGCTGGTAAAGAATCTGCCTGCAATGTGGAAGACCTGGCTTCAATCCCTGGATTGAGAAGATCCCCTGGAGAAGGGAAAGGCTACCCACTCCAGTATTCTGCCCTGGAGAATTTCATGGACTGTATAGTTGACAAAGTTGCAGAGAGCTGGACACGACTGAGTAACTTTCACTTTTCACTTTCATGCATTGCANGCCTGCAATGTGGAAGACCTGGCTTCAATCCCTGGATTGAGAAGATCCCCTGGAGAAGGGAAAGGCTACCCACTCCAGTATTCTGCCCTGGAGAATTTCATGGACTGTATAGTTGACAAAGTTGCAGAGAGCTGGACACGACTGAGTAACTTTCACTTTTCACTTTCATGCATTGCAGAAGAAAATGGCAACCCACTCCAGTGTTCTTGCCTGGAGAATCCCAGGGATGGGGAGCCTGGTGGGCTGCCGTCTATGGGGTCGCACAGAGTTGGACATGACTGAAGTGACTTAGGAGCAGCAACAGCAGCAAGATAATGTCACTAGTTTGTGATGCAACACACAGGTATGTCTGGAAAGGAAGCTCTTATTTCCATTATTAGATCTCTATGTAAGGATTTTATCCTCCATGTCATAAGTGTAGAAACTGGGGCTTGAATAGATTGAACAACTTGTTCAAGGTGACAGTATCATGAAGGGGCTTCTGGATCGCAAGAGCAGGTCTTCTACGTCCATTATAGTTTTGTGAGAAACCTTAAGGTCACTTAGGTCAATTTCTTCAATCCCCTGGAGGGAAACTGAGACCCAGGTGGGAAGTACACAGTCCAAGAACACATGAGGATGAAGAGGAGAGACTTGGGCATCAGACAGACCTGATTCACACCACAGTTCTCCCATTTACTTGCTGTCTGTCCTTACGGGGCTTTTTAAGACAACTTTACTAAATGGTGGAGTTTTCTTTTCTGTCCAATGAGGATAAAAATACTGCACATAAATTTTTGTGAAGGTTTAATTCAATGTTAAAAGTGTCCATCATGTAGGAAATGGTGGTCCTCAGTGGCAGAACTAAATCCGGAGTCTAGGACTTATCCGCAGCGTTAAGTGTGCTCCAGTGAGACACTCATGTCCCTTTGGAAAGACTGGTCATATTTGCTTTTGTGATGACTTATAGTGATGCACAGAGTGCTCCCTAACTCTAAGCAGTGTGATTTTTCAAGCAGGTCATATGCACTAATCACATCCTCCCATCACCTTGGCCAGTTTCTCCTTGCTTTAACAGATAAAGCGAGGATCACCCTTGGCAACCCCAAGTCTCCTGATATTGTCATTCGAGTTGGAGTTAGAGTCTGTGGTCGCAGGTTCATGCTGTTGTCTAGTCGCTCAGTCATGTCTGACTCTTCGGGCACCTGTGGGCTGTCGTGCGCCCGTCTCTGCCCGTGAGATTTCCCACCAGAGTGGGTTGCGGTTTTCTTCTCCAGGGGATCTTCCCCACTCAGGGAGCGGACGTGCGTCTCCTGCATTGGCAGGTGAGTTCTTTAACCACCAAGTCGGCAGGGAAGCCCAAGTGATGGATTCTACTTATAGGATAAAAGTCCCATTTCAGTCATTTCCCATGTTGAAGGACATTTGCTACATCTGGTGTGGTGTCCATGATCCAGGGAAATGTCAATGTCTTTATTTATAAAGTTTTTAGGAAAAAAAAAAGCACCCTTCATGTTTGAATGTTTTATTCTTCGTATTAAGCTCTTTAAACTGCCTGGCGGTTCTTGTTTCATTTAAAAAATCTTAAATTTGAGACATAAACTTCCTGTCAGCGTGGGTCCCTTTAAAGGTGATATACGCCCTGACAGCAGAGACATAAGGCCAGTCGAGTGTTCTAACCACAGGATGGTAAAAGTCACGGTCAGGTTAGAAGAATCAATTAGAGTGAGAACGNTTTGCTTATCAACATCAGATCTGCAGCTGATATAATGCACCGCACAGATTCGCGGCACGTTATGGAGCTGACTGCACCAGGCCGGGCCAGGACCCAGACAGGCAGTCACGCGCCTACTATAAATCTTGCCTTTTCAGCTGATGTAGGAGAGTCTCAAAGTCTCCACTTGCAGAATCCTGACTTCAAATACATCTCCCCCTCCCACCTCCCCATCCCCACTACCAGGCTATTTTTTCTCAAATACCCATATAAATCCTCAAATTTGTTGTTACCGTGCCTGGATCTTTTTTCTTCCTCTCCCTGTATATTGTTTTAAATAGGAAGAAAAAAGATCCAGGCACGGTAACAACAAATTTGAGGATTTATATGGGTATTTGAGAAAAAATAGCCTGGTAGTGGGGATGGGGAGGTGGGAGGGGGAGATGTATTTGAAGTCAGGATTCTGCAAGTGGAGACTTTGAGACTCTCCTACATCAGCTGAAAAGGCAAGATTTATAGTAGGCGCGTGACTGCCTGTCTGGGTCCTGGCCCGGCCTGGTGCAGTCAGCTCCATAACGTGCCGCGAATCTGTGCGGTGCATTATATCAGCTGCAGATCTGATGTTGATAAGCAAACAACAGCTTTATGATCTTAAAATAGATACCAAGAGGGTATCCGTGGTTCCCAGCCAGTCTGACAGTGGAGCTAACAGAGGCAGAGGAGACTGCTGGATAAGGGAGCAGCCTCCGGAATCCCCTGCTTTCCAACCCCAGCTCAGAAACTTCCCAGCTGGAGCACATACTAAACCTCGCTGAGACTCAGTTTTGTCATCTGTAAAATGGGGAGTGCATCTGCTCAGTCGCTGAGTCACGTCCAACTCTTTGTGACCCCGTGAACTGTAGCTGGCCAGGCTCTTCTGTCCATGGAATTTTTGAGGCAAGAATACTGGAGTGGGTTACCATTTCCCACTTCAGGGGATCTTCCTGACCCAGGAATTAAACTCACCTTTCTTTGCGTCTCCAGCACTGGCACACGGATTCTTCACCACTGTGCCACCTGGGAGGCCCGTAAAATGGGGAGGTGGGCTATGAATTGAGCCTACTCTGCTATATTGTCCTTAGGATTGAATGAGATCAGCCAGTTAAAGCATTCAGCACACTTCCGGGTTCATAGGAAGCATCCCAATAACTGTTGGTTATTATTATCACATTATTATTATTCATTATAGGAAAGAGTTGGTGACTGTGAAGAGATGGGAAAGTACTGAAGTGGTTCCATCTCCAAACTTCACTCCTTCCTGACCCTGCCCTTTGTTCCTTCCCTCCAAACTATGCTCTGAGGGCTCCCTCACCTCCTGCTTGGTCTTTCCCAGCTCTGACGCTACCTGCAGNGAATGAGATCAGCCAGTTAAAGCATTCAGCACACTTCCGGGTTCATAGGAAGCATCCCAATAACTGTTGGTTATTATTATTCATTATAGGAAAGAGTTGGTGACTGTGAAGAGATGGAAAAGTACTGAAGTGGTTCCATCTCCAAACTTTACTCCTTCCTGACCCTGCCCTTTGTTCCTTCCCTCCAAACTATGCTCTGAGGGCTCCCTCACCTCCCGCTTGGTCTTCCCCAGCTCTGACGCTACCTGCAGGAAACCAAGGGAGCAAACGCCAGTGGAGCAGCAGGACCGCAGGGTCTGCAGGTGGAGAGCCTGCGTGCAAGCCTGTTACCGCCACTTACAGACTCCGAGAGCGCCAGGCAGTCACGGTGCCTCCTGGAGCCTCAGTCTCCTCATCTATAAAGTGGGAAAGTTAGCACTACCCTGTCTGCCTTGCAGGCCCATTGGAGGGATTAACTAACTCATCCTATGAAGTGCCCTTAGAGAGTACTGGGTAGATTTCCTGTAGATTGGATGCACGCATATGCATAACTCAATCAGGCTTCCCAGGTGCGCTGCTGGTAAATAATCGCCTGCCAGTGCAGGAGACTGCAGAGATGTGGGTTCCATTCCTGGGTCAGGNCCTATGAAGTGCCCTTAGAGAGTACTGGGTAGATTTCCTGTAGATTGGATGCACGCATATGCATAACTCAATCAGGCTTCCCAGGTGCGCTGCTGGTAAATAATCGCCTGCCAGTGCAGGAGACTGCAGAGATGTGGGTTCCATCCCTGGGTCAGGAAGGTCCCCTCGGGGAGGGCATGGCAGCCCACTCCAGTGTTCTTGCCTGGAGAACCCCCATGTACAGCCGGGCAGGCTCCATGGGGTGATAAAGGGTCGCACATGAGGGAGGCAGTTTAGCACGCCCTCCCCCGTAGCTGAACCACTTAGCTGTACACCTGAAACTATTAATAGCACAACACAAACCAACTGAACCCAAATAAATAAATGCAAGTAAGTTGTTTTAAAAGGGAGCTCTTAGGTGGCAGGGCACTGTTGCAAGGGCAGCATGATCACTGCCTGAGAGCCCCTCTGTGACTGGGCCTCCCGCTTAGACACACCTTTAAAGCACACCTACCCTCCCAACGTTTGTAACCTAGCCCTCCGTCTGCAAACTGCCTGTTCCTTGCTTTAGAGAAAAGGGCAAAAGGAGGAAGCCTGGCAGGCGCCCCCGAGCCGTGGAAAAGCTCCGCCACCTCAGGGATGGCAGCACAGAATCCCGTGGCCACGGTGCCCGGGGCAGACCTCCCCAGACCTAAACGTCACTGCCTCTCCCTGAGCCGACCTGGAGCTTCAGNCGCCACCACAGGGATGGCAGCACAGAATCCCGTGGCCACGGTGCCCGGGGCAGACCTCCCCAGACCTAAACGTCACTGCCTCTCCCTGAGCCGACCTGGAGCTTCAGCATCCTTGCTGACCCAGTGCTCCGCGCAGCCACCACGGTTACGTCAGCACCTCCACACCCTCCGGTGAAAGACTCTGCCTATTTACTTAAAGAAGATTTAATTGGAGGAAAATTGCTTTACAATGTTGAACTGGTTTCTGCAGCACAACAGCACGAATCGGTCGTGATTGCGTATATCTGCCCTCCCTCGTGAGCCTCCCCCGCCCCACCCCGCCGCGCCAGGTCACCCCGCGCCGGGCTGGGCTCCGCGCGTGCACAGCAGCCCTCGCTAGCTCTCCGTTTCAGACATGGCAGTGTCTCTACCTCACGCCACCTTCTCACATCGCCCCCCCCTCTCCGTCCCTNAGCCTCCCCCGCCCCACCCCGCCGCGCCAGGTCACCCCGCGCCGGGCTGGGCTCCGCGCGTGCACAGCAGCCCTCGCTAGCTCTCCGTTTCAGACATGGCAGTGTCTCTACCTCACGCCACCTTCTCACATCGCCCCCACCTCCGTCCCTCTCTGTGTCCACAAGTCTCTTCTCTACAGCTGTGTCTCCATTCCTTCCCTGAAAATAGGTTCGGTTCAGTTCAGCTCAGCTCAGTCGCTCAGTTGTGTCCCACTCTGCAGCCCCATGAAGCAGCGCGCCACGCCTCCCTGTCCATCACCAACTCCCGGAGTTCATTCAAACTCACATCCATCGAGCTGATGATACCGTCCAACCGTCTCATCCTCTGTCGTCCCCTTCTCCTCCTGCCCTCAATCTTTCCCAGCATCAGAGTGTTTTCAGATGAGTCAGCTCTTTGCATCAGGTGGCCAAAGTATTGGAGTTTCAGCTTCAAATCAGTTCTTCCAGTGAACACCCAGGACTGATCTCCTTTAGGATGGACTGGTTGGATCTCCTTGCAGTCCAAGGGACTCTCAAGAGTCTTCTCCAACACCACAGTTCAAAAGCATCAATTCTTCGGCAC
>SJYW01023105.1:87559-113493 GCA_006410735.1 Raphicerus campestris
TCCAACCGTCTCATCCTCTGTCGTCCCCTTCTCCTCCTGCCCTCAATCTTTCCCAGCATCAGAGTGTTTTCAGATGAGTCAGCTCTTTGCATCAGGTGGCCAAAGTATTGGAGTTTCAGCTTCAAATCAGTTCTTCCAGTGAACACCCAGGACTGATCTCCTTTAGGATGGACTGGTTGGATCTCCTTGCAGTCCAAGGGACTCTCAAGAGTCTTCTCCAACACCACAGTTCAAAAGCATCAATTCTTCGGCACTCAGCTTTCTTTATAGTCCCACTCTCACACCTATACATGACCACTGGAAAAACCATAGCCTTGACTAGACAGACCTTTGTTGGCAAAGAAAAATAGGTTCATCAGTACTATTTTTCTAGATGCCATGTAGATGCATTAATATACAATATTTATTTTTCTCTTTCTGACTTACTTCACTCTGTACAACAGGCTCCAGTTTCATTGACCTCACCACTGCTGACTCAAATTTGTTCCTTTTTGTGGCTGAGTGATATTCCACTGTATATGGACTCAGAGTTGGATACTAATCCCAACAGTAACACTTACTAGAATTGCTCTGCACTTCAGTTCCTTATTTATAAAATGACCATGAAGTGAAGTCGCTCAGTCGTGTCCGACTCTTTGCAACCCCATGAACTGTAGCCCACCAGGCTCCTCCGTCCATGGGATTCTCCAGGCAAGAATACTGGAGTGGGTTGTCATTTCCTTCTCCAGGGGATCTTCCCCACCCAGGGATTGAACCCAGGTCTCCCGCATTGCAGGCAGACGCTTTAACCTCTGAGCCACCATATCCATTTAGTAGGAGAGCTGAGATATTTCAACCAGAAAACATCTGCCAAATAGTAAAAGCATAAGCGTTATTAGCTATTATCATTATCATTAATAATTTGCTTCCTCTTCTTTGAGGTTCTCTGTAAGGTTACCTTCTCTTCTTCCTCCTTCTAAAACAAATGAATAAGCGAAAACCTCTCAGAATTACAAAGGAGAATCACAGGTTTTAAAGCGACAGCCTTAGGACCACCATTGCTGTTGCTGTTCTTACTACTTGTCTTAAGAAAGTTGTTTCAACCCTCTGAGCCTCAGTTTCCTCATTTATAAATAAAGGAAAACCTTTCAGGGTATGGAAGGATTAAACGGAATAATATACATAATGTATTCGGCCCTCTGTGGGCTCAGATCAACATTTTAGATATTATTTGGTGAAGAATGAATGAGTGGCCAGCATAATAGGATCAGCTCAAATCCATTGGACACATTACAGAGAAAATGTTTTCCCGAGAAGGTTAAAATGAAATCAAATGTCTGAGGTAGATTAAACTTTTTTCTCTCTCTCTTTCTCCTTGTGTCAGGTTTGTTTCCAAAGGATTTCATCTGCATAATGGAATTTGCTGATTTTGGCTAGACGGTGCAGTGAGCACAGGAGCATTCATTGAAGGATAAAGGACTGAAGGTTATTTATATGTCATTTGTAAGGCTGTCTGCTTCGATTTCTCAGATTTTTAGCCCCCACTGAATCCCAATTTCAGTCATTCTTGTTTTCCTTTCCATCAGAACGCAATACGCTCAGTAACCTGAAGGTTTTGAGGACTGCAGGGAATGCTGTGTATTCTATGCTCATTCTTGGACATTCCCAATGCCGATTCACCTAATAAAGGCACTGAAAAGTCCTGCAATTTAAAATATATTTATTTAATACTACTACTCCAGGGTGTCTAACCAAAGGAAACTTTTTTTAGGTTAACATCTCATTAATGTCCCACATAAATACTATTTAAAAAATGCTGCTGTTTGGAATTCCCCAGCATGTCTGATGAAGGGAGGATAACACTCTGAACATTCACTGCGGTTGTCAGGACCCGCTAACAGAAGATGAAATGAAGCGTTAGCTGGAGATCATGTTACCCTCTGCTGTGCGGTGAATTGTGTCTGGGAAAGACATGCTGAAGCCCTAAACTCCAGTACCTGTGAATGTGACCTTATTCGGAAATTGGGTCGAGTTAAAATGAGGTCATACCAGTTTAGGGCGGACGCTCAATCCAGTGGCTGGTGTCCTGGTGAAGAATGAAAGATTTGGAGACCCACAGAGTGGACACAGCAAGCCATGTGAAAATGGAAGCAGAGATCAAAGTCATGCTGCCACAGGCCGAGGAACACCAAGATTTCCAGTCACCACCCAAAGCTGGGAGAGGCCAGAAAAAACTCGCATCGAGCGGCTTCTGAGGGAGCATGGGGTACAGCCAACAGCTTGACTTCAGACTCCTGGTCTCCAGAACCCTGCAAGAACGCATTTCTCCTGGTCCAACCCACCTTTGTGGGTGGAATTTTGTTATGGTGGCCTAGAGAATCTAATCTACTCTGCTGCCAGATTTTTCTTCTCCATTACTGGCTGTTCCTTTCCTGACCATTAAATGTTGGAGTGCCCCAGGTGGAAGGTCTTGAAACTTTTTCTTGACCCTGCTACAGCATAGCTGCTACACAATGGTCAGAGCCTGGACCTTGGCTTTATTTAATGTCACCCACATGCTGATGAATCCACATGGCATACTTAAGATGTTCTCAGTGTATCTTAAATGGAAACTTAGGTACTGTCCTTAAAAGTTGTTTTCTTGTTGTTGTTGCTGTTTTAAAGAAAAGCCCTGCTTCTCACCTGGAACTCTCCATCTCAAGAATGAGCAATTTATTCCCCCGCGTTCCTCAGGCCAGAAGACTAGGAGGCACCCTTGAGTCCTCTCTTTCTCGTGTGTGCACATGCTAAGTCACTTCAGTCATGTCTGACTCTTTGCAACCCTGTGGACTGTAGCCCATCCATGGAATTTTCTAGGCAAGACTACTGGAGTGGGTTGCCATTTCCTTCTCCAGAGCATCTTCCTGAGCCAGGGACTGAACTCAAGTCTCCTCTCTCTCCTCCACTGACAGGTGGGATTTTAATTTTTACCACTGAGCCATCTGGGAAATTCCTTTACATCTACCACCAATCCCGGTAGCAAATCCTATTGAGTCCACTCTTAAAGAACATCCAGAATGTCATCACTTTAACCACCTCCATCCTTCACACGCCGCTGGGCCAACATCATCTCGCTTACATGACTGTATAACCGTAGGGGCCATCCTCCACTCTGATTGTCTTGATAGATCAGGGATCAAACCTACATTCCCTGCATTTGCTGCACAGAGTCTTAACTTTTGAACTGCCAGGGAGTCTGGTCTTGTCAAAGGAGCCAGAATCATCACATCAAATGGTAAATCTAGCCACACCCTTCTCAGGTGAAGAACCGCCCCACCATCGTCACTAAGGCTGCACGTACAGGCAGAATAAAGGACCAAGTCGTCACCACAGCCCACAGGTTCTGTCCCTGGCTATCGAGTGACACCTCATCTCCTCCCATTGTTGCCCTCCCTCTGCTCAGCTGCACTGGTCTTCTTGGGGTCCTCTAATGAGCAAAAAGATTACACCTTGGGGTCTTTGTTTGCTGTGGCCTCAACCCAGAGCACCCTTCTCCCTGACAGCCACATGCATACTGCCTTGCTTCAATCAAGCTCTTGAAACAGCCCTTCCTCATAAAGACTTTCCCTTAATGTCCTGCTGAAAATGTAACCCCCACCATCACTCTCTACTCCCACACCCTGATCTTGTGTAAGACATGTGTGTGTGTGTATCTGTGTGTGTGTTGTGTGTATTTCTCCCATTAGAAATGTACACAAGTAGAGAAGATTTGTACTGTCTTATCCATTGTTGTGTTCTCAACATGTAGCAGAGTCCCTTCTACACAAGAGGTATTCAAAAATATTTATTGAATCAATTAATCAAATCTTTCCAGAAAGTTGAGACGCACAGAAAAACTGGACCACTCTCAAAAAAACCATGAAATGTAAAGAAATCTCTCAATAAAAGCTGAAAACAAGGCAGCTCTGGGACACTGGTTTTCTGGCAACAGAAACGAAGTCTTCCTGGATGGTCAGAGCTTTCTCTCCCAGTTTGTAGGAAAAAAAAAACAATCAAAACAGTTGCTAAAATCACTCCCTATGTACACCATTTGAATCTTCTGTGCCTCTTTTTTCACCTAAAAATGTAGTTAAAATTATTTTAAAGTCCATAGGACAGTGTTTCTGAATTGAAGTAGAAGTATCACATACTTGGAGAAACTCTTCAGAAAATTTTTCTCAGTCCTTCAAAATAGGTTTTCACACGAAATCCTTACAACAACCTTGCAATAGTGATAATCTCGATTAACAGTTAGCTGAAGCTGGTGACTTTTCAGACATTCTCTTATTTTAAACTTCCAATATTCCCAGAAGGGGGATACCATCACTTCAGTTCAGTTCAGGTGCTCAGTCATGTCTGACTCTTTGCGACCCCATGAATCGCAACACTCCAGGCCTCCCTGTCCATCACATACACCAGGAGTTCACTCAGACATACATCCATTGAGTCTATGATGCCATCCAGCCATCTCACCCTNTGAGGAAACTGAGATTGGGAGAGGTTAAGTAACTTTCCCCTAAGGGTTTATTGCTAATAAATGGAAAGTGGGGAGACCTCCGTGGTGCTCCAGTGGTGAAGGATCCACCTTGCAATGGAGAGAATGCTGGCTCGATCCCTGTTGGGGAAGCTAGGATCCCACCCGCCATGGTGGGAAGCTCCCACCCGCCACTGGGCCGCAGCTCTGGAGTCCATGTGCTCTGGAACTGAGCCCCAGTACCGCTTCTGCTGGGACCTGATAGAGTCAGAAACAAAGGAATAAGTTGTTTTAATGGAAAGTGGGGATTCCAACACAGATTTTACATCTTGTTCTCTTGACTAAAATACTATTTTGCATGACCCCAACCAACGAGGCAAGGTTACATAATATATATGGGATACAATTATGTCCATTTTATAGAAAGAATATACTTTAAGCTCACAGAAGGGAAAGGCGCCACCCAAGGTCACAGAGAAACAGTCAGCCTGCATCCAGGTCTCCAGACCCTATTTCAGTAACTGTTTTACTAATAAGAGGCACTCTATGAATGGTGTCCGTGTGATGGGGACAGCATCCTACGAAATCTGAGCACCAGATGGGGAGAAGGGTTATGTGCACGTCAGAACTGAATTCCAGAGAGGGAAGTTGACCTGCCCAAGGTCACACAGGAAGTCAGCTCTTGAATTTGCCTCTCAGGGCCAAAGTGCTTTTTTCTGTGTGACCTTAGACCTTCTACATATGACATAAGCCAAGAGGTCACACACGGACATGATGCCTAAAACCACTACAAATGTTGGGGTAAATTGTGTTGTACATGTTAATGTATATCTATGAATGCAGTGAAGGGGAGTGGAGGGGTTTTGGTTTATGTTTTAAATTATTTGGTGGCTATTTTGATAACATCTTTTGGAGATTAAGTCCAATTAGAAAACAGATGGCACGGAAATATTGTCAAACTTATCGGATCAGCAGCAAATCACTGACTTAATTATGTAAATAATTAAAATGTATATTTACACCTGATCGTCCAAGCAAGGGTGAAAAGACTGATTTCAGGGTTGATTATGAGTGCTGGCAAAGAATCAAGTCAAAAGTACATGACATCCAAGGCATTGCTTCTGGTCTTCCACATCCAGCCCTACAAGGTTATTTGGGAGACAGAATCAAGAGCCCAATGACAAAGAGAAAAAGTCCTCTAAGCATCGGAATTGTGAGGCTGGGCTTAATGAAAGAGCCTGCATAAGAGAAGACATGGGGCCTTCACTTCTGCGGCTCTAATCCTGCCTTTCTTCTTCCAAGAGCATCTGAAGGCTTCTCACTGTCCACAGACTCTGGCTTCCCATTCCAAACCCACATCAGACTCACCTACCATTATTGCTTGACTTTCATTTGTCTTCTTTTACCCAAAGAGCAACTCATTGCATTCTGATAGTTGGGAGAATAGGTTTTGAGGAATTATCTCTCTTCTAGCCTTGGCTTTGTCATCTGGCTCAATTTTACTATCTGTAAAAAGGGGACAATAATAACTCACAAAGGTATCGAGTGTTTCCTATGAGCTCAGTTTTGTGCCACGCACTTACACACGTAACATTGTTCATCATTCATAGACTCTCTGTGTAGCTGTCTTCATTTTGTACACAGGGAAGCAAACTTTTTTGTTTGCTTCTTTTGCATTTTTGGTGCCACATAGCATATGGGGTCTTAGTTCCCTGACCAAGGATCAAAACTGCACTCCCCGCAGTGGACGCGCAGAGACTTTACACGGGACTGTCAGGGAAGCTCCAAGAGGGAGACATGTTCAGCAACGTGTTGGAACTCCTGGGACTCCCAGGTGGCGCTAGAGGTAAAGAACCCACTTGCCCATGCAGGAGAGGTAAGGGGGTTCGATCCCTGGGTCGGAAAGATCCTCTGGAGGAGGACATGGTGAACCACTCCAGTACTGTTGCCTGGAGAACCCCGTGGACAGAGGAGCCTGGCAGGAACAGCCCACAGGGTCACAGAGAGTGGGGCGTGACTGGGTGACTTAGCACACAGCAGCTTGCCAGTATGAGCTGAGAGGCTTGCCTGTGTGTGACACGAAAACTGAAGGGACAGGGACCTCAATATGAAAGAAGCTTGCTTCTGTTTTTCCTGTCTAGGCAGCACGGAGACTCCATCATGGCCCTGTGATCATGAGGCCTGCCTCTTTCTACTTGGTTCTCCAAACAACATCAACACCCAGCTTCCACCTCAGTCCGAGATGGCTACTTCAGCTTCAGCTGTTCACACACTCCTGGAAGAAGCAAAAGGAAGGAGAAGCACACGTCTATCACCTTGAGGACAAACCTCAGAAAGTGGGCACACTGCATCAGCTCTCTTCCCATTGGCCAACATGTGGTCACATGGCCACACCTGACATCCGAGGATGCTGGGAAATGCAGTCTTTCTTCTAGGGAAAGACTGCGTCCAGTTTGGGGAGCCATACTCCAATATGGCTTCCAATGATCTTCAGCTCCTGATTATTGGTGGTCTCGTGCAGTCTTCTCTTACAACCAGCCAGGGTTCATGTGTGTGACCAACAGATATACAATAGAGGTAACAGTGTGTGGTTCCAAGACTTGGGCAAAAACAGCATTTCAGGCTCTACTTTGGTCTCTTAAACAATATCCCTTAGAAAAAGCTCATCCCCATGCCATGAAGACACTAACAGTCGTGGGGAGACGTCCACATGTGGAGGAAGTAAACCTCGATCTTTCAGCCACCTGACTGTGCCAAACTAGAAACGTCAGGTCTGCAGAAGGGTAGCCCTTTAGATGACTACTGTGCCAAGGGACTCAGGAGACTGAGCCGGAAACTCACCGCCAAGCCGCTTCCAATTCCTGACGCAACAGAAGCCGTGAAAACTAGTTAGTAATTGCTGATGTTCTAAGCTGCTGAGTTTTGAGGTGATTTATTACACAGTGATAACTAAGTAACTCAGTTAACACTTGGGAGTTTTATTATGGAGAAGGAAGAAGAGAACAGATGCCAGGAAGCTTTAGCTCTCTGTTCTGCACACATTTAAGTGTAACGAGGGCAAGATTCAAGCCCGTAACTGACTTAGGATGCTGTATTCTAACCAGCACTCTGAACGTCCTGCGCCTTTCTCATGATTCCCATGGGGTGTATTGCTCTTAACAAGGAGTCTCATCTTAAACTGCAGGTTGTTCTGTCTTAGTCTCTGGAAGCTTCATGCATAGAAAGCGTTTTCTCCTCCCCTGTTTTGAAGATAAGGGTCTATGGCTTCTTTCTCTTCCATCCTTCTTTCCTCCTTCCCCCCTTATTCTTCCTTCCTTTCATCTATTGCTAGGTCTTTTTACTCAGCGAAGCCTGTCATTTCATCTTACAGTTTGACTGAGGAAAGATTTTTTCGAAGTTCACCCACTAGGCTTGCGGAATTCTGTCTCTTGTAGACTGTTGGTCAGAAGTTGGCCTCACATATTTGAAATGTTCAATCACCAAAATAACATCAGTGAAATCTTCCCCTTCCTTCTGGTCTTCCCTTTTAAAGCTTGCTTACAAAGTCCATCCAACCAGATAATATTTTCTATAATGTCTGAACCCAAGGTGCTGTGGAGGATGCAAAAAATTTTACAGCTCAAGACAGCCTTGGGGGTAATAAGAACTGTCTAACAATGTGAACAGTTTCAAAAGGAGTGGCTGCAGGAGGAGAAGATGGTCATCACCGGTGACACTGTAGGATGTGTGTAGAGTTTCCTGAGACCGAGTTGTGCTGTCAATCACAGACCTAGTGAATCAGTATCTTTACCCACAGGGTCTGTGAATCTGTACCTTTCACTGTCCATCTGATTACCACAATCCAGGTAATTCTGATGGAGAGCTAAGTTTGAGAATCATGAATTTAATTGGCCAGAATTCAAGCATCAAATTGATGTTGGACCAAATTAGCGGTTTTTAAACCAAGCTGTTTCCTGGAGCTCCTTTGGGGCTGCTGCACGATGGTGGTGATGAGGACAAAAGAGGTTGTGCGAAGGGAGGGGTGATGGGGAGGAATGTCTAGAAACACCCTCCCAGTTTTCATCAGAGCACTGTCCTTTTATCTCTTTTGTTCATTTATGCTCTCACACGAGATGCATTTGAATGAAGATTGGGCTAGTTTTTAAAACGAGACAAAACAAAACTTGAAAGCAGCTGAACTAGATGAGCTTTAATTCACTTAATCAATAAACAGTTACTGAGTGTCTGCCACGTGCCAGCCTCCACACCAAATCAAAGCCAAGGCAGATGTGGTCCTTCTTCCTTGAGAGCTTGCAGTTGAGAGGAAAGAGAGAGTGAGTGAGCAATTCTGATGCACCAAGATGACTGCATTAGTAGAGGTATGAGGACAGTACCAGCTGTATCTTGAAGTCCTTATAGGAATTATTTAGTCGAGGGGAAAAANGTATCAGTCCTTCTGATGAATATTCAGGGTAGATTTCCTTTAGGAGTGACTGCTTTCATCTCCTTGCAGTCCAAGGGACTCTCAAGAGTCTTCTTTAGCTCCACAGTTTGAAAGTATCAACTCTTTGGCACTCAGCCTTCTTTATGGTCCAGCTCTCACATCTGTACATGACTACTGGAAAAACCATAGCTTTCATATATATATGTATAAATTTTTCAGTTTACCAAAATGTTCATTAATGTTTTTCCATATAGTGTTACAGGAAATATATATATATTATTTAATACACTTATATTTTTATTATATATATATATATATATGTTTTGCTTTTTTTGGCTGTGAGATCTTAATTCCCTGACCAAGAATTGAGCCCACATCCCCTTCATTGAAACTGTGAACTCTTAACTACTGGGAAGTAGTTAACGACCTGGGAAGTCCCTATTTATTTATTTTTTAAGAGCAAATTTTTATATATTTACCTCCAAAGTAGATCAGAATTATAGTATCAAATTGCTTTTTGCTTGAGTGAATTGGTTCGCCTATTCCTCTGAACTAGAGTCATTTAATAGAACCAATGTTTCCCGCTACACCCGCCTCACCGCAGCCTAGCGGACGGAGTACAAGTTCAGGAGCACACAGGGTCTGGACAAGACGGATGCAGGGCTCTCAGCATGTGGATGGAAGCAACTTGAGCATTCAGTAAATTCCGTCCATGACCTTTAGAAAATGGCACTATAAACCCTCATATCCCAGGCAATCATATATGNTTTTGCTTGAGTGAATTGGTTCGCCTATTCCTCTGAACTAGAGTCATTTAATAGAACCAATGTTTCCCGCTACACCCGCCCCACCGCAGCCTAGCGGACGGAGTACAAGTTCAGGAGCACACAGGGTCTGGACAAGACGGATGCAGGGCTCTCAGCGTGTGGATGGAAGCAACTTGAGCATTCAGTAAATTCCATCCATGACCTTTAGAAAATGGCACTTTAAACCCTCATATCCCAGGCAATCATATATGTGCATAATCATCGGGAGTTGCAGTTTAATCACATAATCCAGTCACTAGCTGGGTCATTGCTGCCACTTCCTCGAAAATGTAAACACATCATCTCTCATGCCTACTGCATCGGCAGGCAGGTTCTTTACCATTAGCACCACCTGGGATAGACAAATGGCTCAAGTCTACATTCCTCATACACTGCAAATAATGATCTGGTCCTGCCTGCCTGTTTGGGAGCATCTCCTGTCGAACAAGCCCCGATCCCCACTCTTTTATATGTGTGTATATATAATTTTATTTATTTATTTTTGGCTGTGCGGAATCTTTGTTGCTGCGCAGGCTTCTCTGTAGTTATGGCGGCCGGGAGCTGCTTGCTGCAGCCTGCGGGCTTCTCCCGTGCAGCACAGGCTCCAGGGCTCCCACGCTTCAGCAGGTTTGGTTTCCCGGGCTCTATAGTTTCGGTGCACAGGCTTAGCTGCTCCGAGGCATGTGTGATCTTCCTGGACCAGGGGGTGAAGCCCGTGTCTCCTGCACTGGCAGGTGGGTTCTTTACCACTGAGCCACCAGGGAAGACCCCCACCCTACGNTGTGCTCCGATTCATGGGGTCGCAAAAAGTCGGACACGACTGAGCAACTGAACTGAACTGAACTGAATATTCCATTGTATGTATATGCAACATTCTTTTATTTGTTCATCCGTTGGTAGTTACTTAACTGTTTTCATACCTTAACCATTGTGATGATTATCACAGTGAGCATGGGGATGCTATTATCTATTTGCAATCTGGACTTCAGCACGTTTAGATAAATTGCTAGAAGTGGGCTTACTGAGTCGCGTGTGTGTGCTAAGTCGCTTCCATCCATGCCCGACTCTCTGTGACCCTGTGGACTGTAGCCCGCCAGGCTCCTCTGTCCATGGGACTCTCCAGGCAAGAACACCGGAGTAGGTTGCCATGCTCTCCACCAGGGGACCTTCCTGACCCGGGGATCGAGCCCGTGTCTCTTCCGTCTCCCACATCGGCAGGTGGGCTCTTTACCACTAGTGCCACCTGGGTCATGGGTAGTTTTAGTTTTAATTTTTCGAGGAACCTTCCTGCTGTTTTCCAAATGGCTGCACCGTTTTGCGTTCCCAGCAACAGTGTACAAAGGTTGCAGTTCTTCACAGCCTTGCCAACACTTGTTGTCTTTTGTTTGGTCTTGCTTTCAGAGTAGCGATCCTATCAGGTTTGCAGAGATCTCTCATTGTGGTTTTGATTTGCATTTCCCTAATGGTCCTTGAAGCTCTGTTGTTAAGGTCCACACACCGGTATAATAATGGCTGAGACATACTAGTCAGTTCTGCATTTGTGGCTGAGGAAGTGCCAGCCTCTCTCATGACTGGGAGTCTCCTGTGGTTTATCTGAGTTGATTGATTAGGCACTGAGCTATCTCTGGTTTCCAGGGAATTTTGCCAACTCCTTTTCGAGGCAGCCAGCCTGCCAGGGGTCAGTCTTGAACCAGTCATACTTCCCCTCAAATATGGAGGAGGGTCGAGAGAGCTGAGATATCATCCATTACATGGTACTCAGGACTTCCCCGGCAGTCCAGTGGTTAAGATTCTGAGCTTCCAATGTGGGGCGCTTGGGTTCAGTCCCTGGTCAGGAAATTCACAGCCCACATACAGGAAGGTGCAGCCAAAACTATCAGATAAATAAATGCATGCGTGCCCTGTCGGGTCCAGCTCTGCGGCTCCATGGACGGTAGCCTACCAGGCTCCTCTGTCCATGGGATTTTCCAGGCAAAAATAGTGGAGTGGGCTGCTATTTCCTTCTCCAGGGGATCTTCCCAACCCAGGAATCGAACCTATGTCTCTTGTGTCTCCTACAGCGGCAGGCGGATTCTTTACCACTGTGCTACCTGGAAAGCCAATATATTAATTAATTTTAAAAATGGTATTTAAGTTATGTCTGGAGACAGCATGTGTCAGAATCTCCGAAGAAGCATGCAAAAATGCACATTCCTGGGCTGCATCTCAGTACTGTTGAGCCAGAGTCTCTGCCTGGGCGCCTGGGAACATGCATGTCTCTACCAATCCCTCTAGTGCACTTTAGTGGGCAGTACCTGGTGGCTCAGAGGGTAAAGCGCCTGCCTTAGATGTGGGAGACCCGGGTTCAATCCCTGGGTCGGGAAGACCCCCTGGAGAAGGAAATGGCAACCCACTCCAGTATTCTTGCCTGGAGAATCCCATGGACAGAGAAGCCTAGTAGGTTACAGTCCACGGGGTCACAAAGAGTCGGACACGACTGAGCGACTTCACCTCACCTCAAAATTTGAAAGCTATCAAATTCAAAATTATAATTTTATAATGAGGAAACCTTCCTAATACCACACAGAAAGCCAGTGACAGAACATTTGGTCCCAGATCTCATGAATCCAACAATGTCATTTAGGAAGACCAGTCATATCCAACATCTATCCATATGAAAAAAAAATAAAAGTATATTGGCAAACTTACGGAGTGCTCACTGGTTCCCTGAGGAGACTGACATCCACTCTTACATGTAATCAACACAACAACCCTAAAAAACAGGTCCTGTTTTACACATGACTTTTTTTCTGATGAAGAAATGATGCATCAGTGAGATGAAACAGCAACAGGCAGTCTCATTCCAAACCCAGGGTTCTTTCACTTACAGAGAAAACCCAAGAGGAAACATTTAGTCACACACACAATCATCATGGCATAAGCTGTCAGTACAAGTTGGAAGTTCTGGGCAGCAAAATAGTGAGAACTTTCCAGGGAGGCAGGGGTTAGTTAGAGCAGGCGTCTTAGCCAAGAAGTTTTGATCCAGGTCTCGAAAGAAGTTTTAAGTTGGCTAAAAGGAGTCATAGATTTCAGGGTCTTTGCCATAATGAATCCTACGAAGAGTGACACTAGGGTATTGAAAACATGATTGTAATGTTTCTGGGGGAAAAATTAACGGTCTAATCCTGCAGAGGATGGATATTGGTGATTCTGACTTATGTGCACGCCGCACAGCTTCCCTAATCAGCTTTTCCTCTTAGTGCAGCTCAGGGTGAAGGCTGAGGGCTGAAAATAGTCCACTCCAAACTCTTGATTGCGGAGTGTTTCAAGAGGGAAGACGTGGGTGACAGACTAATAAAATCCAAAAACTGCTTACATTGGTGTTTTCCCACAAAGTCTCTTCTACCCCAGACTTCCCAGCAACTGCTCAATAGCCTCCCTGCGGCTCTGCCACCCTCTCCTACCTGATCACCCGGGGGCATCTACTGAGCACCTACTAAGCGCACTGCATCACCATCACAAGCCTCGTGTAATTCTCAACCTGTGAGGCAGGTGTAGGCTGGGGTGATCTGGAACACCAGCCAATGCTTAAAAGTCACAGAGTCATCCCATATATGTTGGGTACCTACTGTGTGCTTGTCCATAGATTCAAGTGATCTCACCCTCAGGAAGCACCGCTCGCTGTACAGGTGTTATTAATCTCCAGTGTATGCCGATGCTCCGCTTCTGTAATCCCTCATGTGGCTGGGATGTGACTGATACGATTTTGAGTCACATCTATTTGGTTAGGAAGTGATGCTTTTCCACACTGTCCCATGCTGCTTTTAATAGGATTTCTAATCTTGGAGGAGTGAGGAGGACTGTCGTGGTCAATGACTAGGTGTACCGTGTGATTTACAGTGAAAGGTGCCGAGCACTGTCATTAAGGTGCCAAGCGATTTAGCTGCTCAGGGCAAGGAGGAGTCTTTGAAGCAGACTTCTGCCACAGGGTCTTTCTACCAGCCCCTAGAAGCACAATCATCCCCTTAAACAGCCCTTTCCTGACCTTACCACCTACATTGGTTGGCTTGTATGTCTTTCCCTGTTTTATAAAATTATTTGCTACTTGCAGTCACTAATTAGTCACTGCTTCTTGTCTTTCTGCCACCACAGCATGAACACTCCAGAAGGATGCNTAACTTATATGTAGAGTACATCATGCAAAATGCCAGGCTGGATGAAGCACAAGCTGGAATCAAGATTGCCAGGAGAAATATCAAAGGCCTCAGATACGCAGATGACACCACACTTATGGCAGAAAGCAAAGAACTAAAAAGCCTCTTGATGAAAGTGAAAGAGGAGAGTGAAAAAATTGGTTTAAAACTAAACATTCAGAAAACTAAGATCATGGCATCTGGTTCATGAACATGGCAAATAGATGAGGAAATAATGGAAGCAGTGACAGACTTTATTTTGGGGGGCTCCAAAATCACTACAGATGGTAACTACAGCCATGAAATTAAAAGACACTTTGTCCTTGGAAGAAAAGTTATGACCAACCTAGATAGTATATTCAAAAGCAGAGACATTACTTTGCCGACTAAGGTCCGTGTAGTCAAGGCTATGGTTTTTCCTGTGGTCATGTATGGATGTGAGAGTTGGACTATGAAGAAGGCTGAGCACTGAAGAATTGATGCTTTTGAAGTGTGGTGTTGGAGAAGACTCTTGAGAGTCCCTTGGACAGCAAGGAGATCCAAGCAGTCCATTCTGAAGGAGATCAGCCCTGGGATTTCTTTGGAAGAAATTATGCTAAAGCTGAAACTCCTGTACTTTGGCCACCTCATGTGAAGAGTTGATTCATTGGAAAAGACTCTGATGCTGGGAAGGATTGGGGGCAGGAGAAGGGGACGACAGAGGATGAGATGGCTGGATGGCATCACTGACTCGATGGACATGAATCTGAGTGAACTCCGGGAGTTGGTGATGGACAGGGAGGCCTGGTGTGCTCCGATTCATGGGGTCGCAAAAAGTCGGACACGACTGAGCAACTGAACTGAACTGAACTGAATATTCCATTGTATGTATATGCAACATTCTTTTATTTGTTCATCCGTTGGTAGTTACTTAACTGTTTTCATACCTTAACCATTGTGATGATTATCACAGTGAGCATGGGGATGCTATTATCTATTTGCAATCTGGACTTCAGCACGTTTAGATAAATTGCTAGAAGTGGGCTTACTGAGTCGCGTGTGTGTGCTAAGTCGCTTCCATCCATGCCCGACTCTCTGTGACCCTGTGGACTGTAGCCCGCCAGGCTCCTCTGTCCATGGGACTCTCCAGGCAAGAACACCGGAGTAGGTTGCCATGCTTTCCACCAGGGGACCTTCCTGACCCGGGGATCGAGCCCGTGTCTCTTCCGTCTCCCGCATCGGCAGGCGGGCTCTTTACCACTAGTGCCACCTGGGTCATGGGTAGTTTTAGTTTTAATTTTTCGAGGAACCTTCCTGCTGTTTTCCAAATGGCTGCACCGTTTTGCGTTCCCAGCAACAGTGTACAAAGGTTGCAGTTTTTCACAGCCTTGCCAACACTTGTTGTCTTTTGTTTGGTCTTGCTTTCAGAGTAGCGATCCTATCAGGTTTGCAGAGATCTCTCATTGTGGTTTTGATTTGCATTTCCCTAATGGTCCTTGAAGCTCTGTTGTTAAGGTCCACACACCGGTATAATAATGGCTGAGACATACTAGTCCGTTCTGCATTTGTGGCTGAGGAAGTGCCAGCCTCTCTCATGACTGGGAGTCTCCTGTGGTTTATCTGAGTTGATTGATTAGGCACTGAGCTATCTCTGGTTTCCAGGGAATTTTGCCAACTCCTTTTCGAGGCAGCCAGCCTGCCAGGGGTCAGTCTTGAACCAGTCATACTTCCCCTCAAATATGGAGGAGGGTCGAGAGAGCTGAGATATCATCCATTACATGGTACTCAGGACTTCCCCGGCAGTCCAGTGGTTAAGATTCTGAGCTTCCAATGTGGGGCGCTTGGGTTCAGTCCCTGGTCAGGAAATTCACAGCCCACATACAGGAAGGTGCAGCCAAAACTATCAGATAAATAAATGCATGCGTGCCCTGTCGGGTCCAGCTCTGCGGCTCCATGGACGGTAGCCTACCAGGCTCCTCTGTCCATGGGATTTTCCAGGCAAAAATAGTGGAGTGGGCTGCTATTTCCTTCTCCAGGGGATCTTCCCAACCCAGGAATCGAACCTATGTCTCTTGTGTCTCCTACAGCGGCAGGCGGATTCTTTACCACTGTGCTACCTGGAAAGCCAATATATTAATTAATTTTAAAAATGGTATTTAAGTTATGTCTGGAGACAGCATGTGTCAGAATCTCCGAAGAAGCATGCAAAAATGCACATTCCTGGGCTGCATCTCAGTACTGTTGAGCCAGAGTCTCTGCCTGGGCGCCTGGGAACATGCATGTCTCTACCAATCCCTCTAGTGCACTTTAGTGGGCAGTACCTGGTGGCTCAGAGGGTAAAGCGCCTGCCTTAGATGTGGGAGACCCGGGTTCAATCCCTGGGTCGGGAAGACCCCCTGGAGAAGGAAATGGCAACCCACTCCAGTATTCTTGCCTGGAGAATCCCATGGACAGAGAAGCCTAGTAGGTTACAGTCCACGGGGTCACAAAGAGTCGGACACGACTGAGCGACTTCACCTCACCTCAAAATTTGAAAGCTATCAAATTCAAAATTATAATTTTATAATGAGGAAACCTTCCTAATACCACACAGAAAGCCAGTGACAGAACATTTGGTCCCAGATCTCATGAATCCAACAATGTCATTTAGGAAGACCAGTCATATCCAACATCTATCCATATGAAAAAAAAATAAAAGTATATTGGCAAACTTACGGAGTGCTCACTGGTTCCCTGAGGAGACTGACATCCACTCTTACATGTAATCAACACAACAACCCTAAAAAACAGGTCCTGTTTTACACATGACTTTTTTTCTGATGAAGAAATGATGCATCAGTGAGATGAAACAGCAACAGGCAGTCTCATTCCAAACCCAGGGTTCTTTCACTTACAGAGAAAACCCAAGAGGAAACATTTAGTCACACACACAATCATCATGGCATAAGCTGTCAGTACAAGTTGGAAGTTCTGGGCAGCAAAATAGTGAGAACTTTCCAGGGAGGCAGGGGTTAGTTAGAGCAGGCGTCTTAGCCAAGAAGTTTTGATCCAGGTCTCGAAAGAAGTTTTAAGTTGGCTAAAAGGAGTCATAGATTTCAGGGTCTTTGCCATAATGAATCCTATGAAGAGTGACACTAGGGTATTGAAAACATGATTGTAATGTTTCTGGGGGAAAAATTAACGGTCTAATCCTGCAGAGGATGGATATTGGTGATTCTGACTTATGTGCACGCCGCACAGCTTCCCTAATCAGCTTTTCCTCTTAGTGCAGCTCAGGGTGAAGGCTGAGGGCTGAAAATAGTCCACTCCAAACTCTTGATTGCGGAGTGTTTCAAGAGGGAAGACGTGGGTGACAGACTAATAAAATCCAAAAACTGCTTACATTGGTGTTTTCCCACAAAGTCTCTTCTACCCCAGACTTCCCAGCAACTGCTCAATAGCCTGCCTGTGGCTCTGCCACCCTCTCCTACCTGATCACCCGGGGGCATCTACTGAGCACCTACTAAGCGCACTGCATCACCATCACAAGCCTCGTGTAATTCTCAACCTGTGAGGCAGGTGTAGGCTGGGGTGATCTGGAACACCAGCCAATGCTTAAAAGTCACAGAGTCATCCCATATATGTTGGGTACCTACTGTGTGCTTGTCCATAGATTCAAGTGATCTCACCCTCAGGAAGCACCGCTCGCTGTACAGGTGTTATTAATCTCCAGTGTATGCCGATGCTCCGCTTCTGTAATCCCTCATGTGGCTGGGATGTGACTGATACGATTTTGAGTCACATCTATTTGGTTAGGAAGTGATGCTTTTCCACACTGTCCCATGCTGCTTTTAATAGGATTTCTAATCTTGGAGGAGTGAGGAGGACTGTCGTGNACCCTCAAGAAGCACCGCTCGCTGTACAGGTGTTATTAATCTCCAGTGTATGCCGATGCCCCGCTTCTGTAATCCCTCATGTGGCTGGGATGTGACTGATACGATTTTGAGTCACATCTATTTGGTTAGGAAGCGATGCTTTTCCACACTGTCCCATGCTGCTTTTAATAGGATTTCTAATCTTGGAGGAGTGAGGAGGACTGTCGCGGTCAATGACTAGGTGTACCGTGTGATTTACAGTGAAAGGTGCCGAGCACTGTCATTAAGGTGCCAAGCGATTTAGCTGCTCAGGGCAAGGAGGAGTCTTTGAAGCAGACTTCTGCCACAGGGTCTTTCTACCAGCCCCTAGAAGCACAATCATCCCCTTAAACAGCCCTTTCCTGACCTTACCACCTACATTGGTTGGCTTGTACGTCTTTCCCTGTTTTATAAAATTATTTGCTACTTGCAGTCACTAATTCGTCACTGCTTCTTGTCTTTCTGCCACCACAGCATGAACACTCCAGAAGGATGCGAATAGGCGTGTCCATCTGTATCGTCAGCGCTGGCACCCCAGGTGTTTGATAATTGTTGAATGAAGGGGGGGTGAGTGAGTGAATCGGTGAATGAATGGATCACTTTGATGACTTTGTCTTCAGAACAACACCGAGAGGTGGGCATTATCATCCCGCTTTCAAAATGAACAAGCAGAAGCTACTGAGATCAAAAAAAGCGACAGTAGGGGCCGAGGGAGTCCGCCCAGGTGTTCTGGGTGACGCCGGTGCACCTCTCACTAAGTCAAGCCGTGTGTGCGCGTGCTCCGTGGCTCCAGTCGTGTCTGACTCTCGCGACCCTATGGACTGAAGCCCGCCAGGCTCCTCTGTCCACGGCATTCTCCAGACAAGAACACGAGTGAGNTTTGTCTTCAGAACAACACCGAGAGGTGGGCATTATCATCCCGCTTTCAAAATGAACAAGCAGAAGCTACTGAGATCAAACAAAGCGCACAGTAGGGGCCGAGGGAGTCCGCCCAGGTGTTCTGGGTCTGACGCCGGTGCACCTCTCACTAAGTCAAGCCGTGTGTGCGCGTGCTCCGTGGCTCCAGTTGTGTCTGACTCTCGCGACCCTATGGACTGAAGCCCGCCAGGCTCCTCTGTCCACGGCATTCTCCAGACAAGAACACTGGAGTGGGNGTGCACCTCTCACTAAGTCAAGCCGTGTGTGCGCGTGCTCCGTGGCTCCAGTCGTGTCTGACTCTCGCGACCCTATGGACTGAAGCCCGCCAGGCTCCTCTGTCCACGGCATTCTCCAGACAAGAACACGAGTGAGTAGCCATGCCCTCCTCCAGGGGATCTTCCCGACCCAGCAGTCGAACCTGTGTCTCCTGTCTTCTGCATTGCTGGAGGATTCTTACCACTGAGCCTCCAGGGAAGCCCCAAATCAAACTATGTTGGCTTCAATTTACAGATTCGAGGGACCATAGATTCACAGAGGACTACCAGGAGGTCAGGAGAAGGGAGAAAGCAAGACGATGAAAAGGTACAGGAGAAGGAGCGGAGATGTACCCTCTCTGGGTGAGTCTGACCCTGTAAAACAGAGACTCATGTAATAAATCACAATCATAACGGATGTGTACTGTGTGCTGAAGCTCTGCTTGGGTAGCAGAGAGGTTATTCTCCCAGATTCTGCAGAAGTGCTGGCCTTGTATTCGGGATAAATCTCCAGGTGCAGGGCCCACCGCAGAAACAGAAGTTGCCTGCCGCCCTGCAGTGCTTCAGGCAGAGAGAGGCCGGGAGGTGGAGGAGGGGAGGCACCGGCAGGTGGCGGAGGCCCACGTCCTGAGCTGGGCCCCACGCCCTGGACTCCAGGCCGTCGGTGAAACCTAGGGACCTTGCAGTGTGCGTTCTGTGTGTGCGTCTCAGGAAATCCTGTGAAACGGCAGACCTGGCTCGAGACCAGGAGCCCAGGTGTCAGCGAGGTCCTAGGAAAACTAAGTGCACTTTTGAATAGAGACTAAAGAGTGACCAGGAGGCCAAGAGAAAGGAGAAAGCAAGACGGTGAAAAGATACAGGGCAAGGAGCGGAGATGGCCCCTCTCTGCGTAAGTCTGACCACGTGATGGAAGGAAGTCTGCTGGCCCCCAGGTGTGATGGTCGGAGATGGTGCTGACGTACCCTGGCCCCGCTGGGCCTTCAGGGAAGGACTTGCTGGGGCAAGCCCACGCCTGCAAGGACTGCCCAGCAGGGGAGGCCACTGGTGCACAACCACGTCCTGCCTGGACAGGTCACATCCAGGGACTGACAGAGTCAGGGGTGTAAAGGCCAAACTAGGCCCAGGTGGGACAAGCCTGAGAGCTCTTTCAGCTGCAGAGATTGCTGTCAGTTGAGGCTGCCACTGGGGCTGCTCCACAGCTCAGCCTCTCTCTCTGCCCAGCGCTGCTTCCTCCCCTGGCAGTGGGGTCGCAGAGAGTCAGACACGACTGAGCAACTGAACTGAACTGAACTGAATTGGCCATCCCCCATGCTAACCTCTGTCTCAGAATCTGCTTCCAGGAAAAACTGACCTACCGCCCCCAGAAGACCTTTGGACTCCCCCAGGCTGCAGAATTGGTGAGACTTTAGGCAAATTATAGCTATAGCTCTGAATGTTTATACCTATGCTGCTGCTGCTGCTGCTAAGTCGCTTCAGTCGTGTCCTACTCTGTGCGAGCCCATGATGGCAGCCCACCAGGCTCCCCAGTCCCTGGGATTCTCCAGGCAAGAACACTTATACCTATGAGGTAGGTATTATTATACATCCATTTTGCAGGTGGGAAAACTGAGCCTCTGAGATGCTAACTCGCCTACAGTGGCCCTTTGAAAAATAGAAAGCCAAGATTCGATGTTAAATCTGATCAAGCAGCAAGCGCCCGTTGCGCAATCATAGAGGAGCCCACTCTCCGTCAGTTCTCAGCTCAGAGCCCACCCTGCCCCCGCACCGCTCAGCATAGGCTCTTTTTTGTTTTCATTTTCTTTGGTTTTCATTACATTCCGCCTCCTATCACGAAATTTATTCATACTTTGTGTCCCATAATGAACCATGTTCTTTTTGAGGATAAGAGCTATGTTTGATTCATCTATATATGCCTACAGACAAAAAAAAAAAACCCTAAATAAATGGGACCCAAATTAAAGTAATTCTACATTGATTTATCTCTAATTACGGAATGAAAGGATTTGTTCTAATATAAAAGAATCAGGGGTGTAGGCAGTTATTTTTAGTGGGGGGATGGGGTGATGGGAGACCCCGTTGATACTTTTGAAATCAGCCTCATGTTGCCTTTGACTGTGGTTGGCCCTTATTATAACAAGAGGATAAAGATAACAAGTACACTTTTTGGCCTTGAAAAATTAAGACCCAAGGTGGGGGTAAAAAAAAAAAGAGAGACAGACAAAAGCAAATATTAGGAATTTGACAACAAAAATTTAAATTAAGAAATTAAACGGAGGAAAAGAAATTGAATGGCGTAGGAGTTCCTGCCAATAGATTTCAGAGCTGTAAACCGGCATATCTCGCTCTCATTCCTCTGCAAACAATTCCAAGTGTAAATGTATTTTTGGCACAAATGGCTCTGTCCTAAGATTCTTGATTATAATTATAATAATGGGTTTCTGAAAGCCTGCAAGTGGTTCTGGGAATGATAATAAGGGTTGAGAAGAGACATATTGTTTATGTGGTGAGAGTTTGTGGAATATTAAATGAGGGTGGGGAGAAAAGCTCATGGTATACTTTCCACAAACTTTAGAATATACAGTTACACCCAGGCAGCCCATCGTCACTTCCCTCTGCAGACACACACACACACACACACACACTCACATACACACACACATGTGTGCGTTTTTCCTTATGGAGTTGATCATCTCTCAGAACGTCTAGCTTTCACAAAGGCAAGATGCCCAGCTGAGCTTAAGAGATGCTATCCCAGCCCTAGTCCCTTCCCTCACCTGCTGGTAGTCCCGGCAGGTTATTCAGAGTCCTTGAAACACTAACCTTCAACCACCCTGTGGACCGCGCTGTGGTCCATCCCACTTCTGAAATCTCACAGCCTTGGTGAGGATTATCTATGTGACAACCACGCTTCCTCTGCCTTTATAAAGCACGCTAAGAACATGGAACTTGCCCAATCCATTACTGGTGTTAACTGTGGCAAGAGGAAATTGAATATTTTAAATTGAATTTAACAGAAAATTTAATCGTTTAACCATTTTAAAGCGTGCAGTGAGTGCACCGGCGTGTGGCCACTACCTGCATCTAGTCGCAGAAATCTTTCATCATCCCGAAAAGAAACCCGTACGCATGAAGAACTCACTCTTTATTCTTCTTCCCTCCAGCCCCAGGCAGATACACTCTCTTTTTTTAACTTTACAGTGTCTCCTCCTGTCATGAACATAGCAGATCCTTATTAATTTTTAAAATCCAATAATTTCCCATTTCACTAATCATTAATATCTGTTCTGCCTACTTCAGTGGTTATTAGTCTAGGTCAATCATTGTAAATTATTTTACATAATAATAGCGAAGATCATGATAATAACTGCCACGTATTGAGTGTTTACTCTGTGTAGATATTAGATATTTCATGGAAGTGAAAGGAGACAGTATTCATCATTTTGCATCTGTCTTCTTTTACTTAGCATTATTTTCAAAGCTCACATGTGTTGTAGCACATATCAGATTTTATCCATATTTATGACAATAACGGTGCATGTGTAGGCCACGTTTTGTTTATTCTTTTGGATTGTTTCTCTTTGATGGATGTTTGGGTTGCTCCTTATTTTAGCTATTATGAATAATGCTGCTGTGTACATTAGTGTACAGGGTTTGGCGTAAATATATGTTTTCACTTCTCTCGAGTATATACCTAGGAGTGGACTTCCTGGATGATATGATAATTCTCTGTGTGGGTCTTTTCAGGAACTGCCAAACTCTTTTCCATAGTAGCATCACCATTTACATTCTCACCAGCTATGTATAAACTTAATCTTTCAGTGTTATTTGCTCAGTCATGTCTGACTCTTGGCGACTCCACGGACTGTAGCCCACCAGGCTCCTCTGTCCATGGACTTCTCCAGGCAAGAATATTGCAGAGGGTTGCCCTGCCCTTCTCCAGAGGATCTTCCTGACTCAGGGATCAAACATGTATCTTCGACGTTGCAGGCAGATTCTTTACCACCTGAGCCAACAGGGAATACCAGCAAGGGATAAAGGCTCCAAATTCTCCACATCCTCACCAAGACTTGTTGTTTTCTGGGACCTTGTTTGTTGATTTGTTTGTTCATTGCAGCATCTGAGCAGATGTGAAGGGATATCGCACTGCGGTTTTCATCTGCATTTACCTTCTGACTAATGAAGTTGAGCAGTGTTTTGTGTGCTTATGTCCATTTGCACATATTCTTGATAAATGTCTATTCAAGTTCTTTGCCTATTAATTTTTTTTTGTCTTTTTGTTGCTGAGTTTTAGGAGTTCTTTATATATTCCCAACCTTAAACTTGTATCAGACAATGTGACTTCAAATGTTTTCCCCATCCCGCTCATCTCTTTGCTGTGGGTTTGTTGGTTTCCTTTCGGCTGCTCTGGGTCTTGACAGCTGCATTCGCGCTTTCTCTGGTGGCTGCAGGTGATGGCCACTCTCCCTTGCGGTGCAGGGCTTCTCACTGCAGGGGCTTCTCTCGTTTCACAGCGCAGGCTCTAGGCACGCAGGCTTCAAGCTTTGTGGCGCACGGGCTGAGCTGCACCATGGCACGTGAGATGGATCGGGGATTGAACCCACATCCTTTGCCTTGATAGATACATTCTTAAGCACTAGACCACCAGGGAAGCTCCTCCCCTACCCCACTGGATCCCTTACGCACACTCTCATCCAGCGTTTACAAAACCACTTCACTTAGCTTTCTCTGAGTTTTGTAACCATTTGGGTGGGTGAGTTTGCCCCAGTTCTGCTGATGAGAAATTGAAATTCACAGAAGTGAGGATTGCTCAGCTGGGCTCCGCTGCCATGTCAGTTTCCTCCCGGTGATCAGCAGGTGGTTGTAGACCCCTGGTTTCTCCTGGAACCCTGGAGGCCGTCTGTGAGGTATGCTCACATTCTGCCTCTGAAAACCCATTCTGACTGGAAGAAGCTCCATAAAGAAAAGTCTCCACAAACCCAGCCTAGGGGCACACGGTGCTGCAGGCACTATTCTTGTCACTTACCCTGACATCTTTGTCATCTAAACTCTGCTCCTAGGAGGCATTATATTTTACTTAGCAACCTGTTCTCTCACCCACCATTTTTGTCCATTAACCGCGCAGATCTGCAAATATGCACTAGCCAGCTTTGCATTCCAAAATCAGCTCCAACTCAGTACTCTGATATGATTAAAAAGCAGCAATTTCTGACTCCTCACCAAGCCATACTTTCTCACACATGCTTTATGTTCAATGATATGGGGGAATAAGTGCACATCAATAAATCCTAACACCACTGACCAACTCCGCAACAGATCCATGGACTATGCTAAGCATTTTCCTTTCAACATCTCATTTAATCTTTTTGCCTCTGTCATTGCCCAAAAGGGACTGTAGGTTTCCTGATGACAAGATTGGAAGCCAGACCCAAAGAGACCCTGACTCATAGTAAGCTCTCAAAAAAGGATGTATTCCAAAGCAGCTGACTTGAAATAAGCAGCCACTATGTGCTTTGCTGGAGCAGCCATGAAAAGATACCCCACACTCAAGGTAAGAGAAACCCAAGTAAGATGGTAGGTGTTGCAAGAGGGCATCAGAGGGCAGACACACTGAAACCATACTCACAGAAAACTAGTCAATCTAATCACACTAGGAACATAGCCTTGTCTAACCCAATGAAACCAAGCCATGCCTGCGGGGGAACCCAAGACAGGCGGGTCATGGTGCAGAGGTCTGATAGAATGTGGTCCACTGGAGAACGGATGGCAAGCCACTTCAGTATTCTTGCCTTGAGAACCCCATGAACAGCATGAAAAGGCAAAATGACAGGATACTGAAAGAGAAACTCCCCAGGTCAGTAGGTGCCCAAAATGCTACTGGAGATCAGTGGAGAAATAACTCCAGAAAGAATGAAGGGATGAAGCCAAAGCAAAAACAATACCCCATTGTGCATGTGACTGGTGATAGCAGCAAGATCTGATCCTGTAAAGAGCAATATTGCAAAGGAACCTGGAATGTCAGGTCCATGAATCAAGGCAAATTGAAGTGGTCAGACAAGAGATGGCAAGGGTGAACGTCGACATTCTAGGAATCAGCAAACTAAAACGGACTGGAATGGGTGAATTTAACTCAGATGACCATTATATCTACTACTGTGGGCAGGAATCCCTCAGAAGAAATGGAGTAGCCATCATGGTCAACAAAGGAGTACTTGGATGCAGTCTCAAAAACGACAGAACGATCTCTGCTCATTTCCAAGGCAAACCATTCAATATCACAGTTATCCAAGTCTATGCCCCAACCAGTAATGCTGAAGAAGCTGAGCTGAATGGTTTTATGAAGACCTACAAGACCTTTTAGAACTACCACCCTCAAAATATGTTCTTTTCGTTATAGGAACTGGAATGTTAAAGTAGGAAGTCAAGAAACCTGGAGTAACAGGCAAATTTGGCCTTGGAATGTGGAATAAGGCAAGGCAAAGACTAAAAGAGTTTTGCCAAGAAAACGCACTGGTCATAGCAAATACTCTCTTGCAACAACACAAGAGAAGACTCTACACATGGACATCACCAGATGGTCAACACCGAAATCAGATTGATTATATTCTTTGAAGCCAAAGATGGAGAAGCTCTATACAGTCAACAAAAACAAGACCAGGAGCTGACTGTGGTTCAGATCATGGACTCTTTATTGCCAAATTCAGACTGAAATTGAAGAAAGTAGGGAAAACCGCTAGACCATTCAGGTATGACCTAACTCAAATCCCTTATGATTATACAGTGGAAGTGAGAAATAGATTTAAGGGCCTAGATTTGATAGATAGAGTGCCTGATGAACTATGGAATGAGGTTCGTGACATTGTACAGGAGACAGGGATCAAGACCATCCCCATGGAAAAGAAATGCAAAAAAGCAAAATGGCTGAGGAGGCCTTACAAATAGCTATGAAAAAAAGAAAAGTGAAAAGCAAAGGAGAAAAGGAAGGATATAAGCATCTGAATGCAGAGTTACAAAGAATAGC
>SJYW01023105.1:121197-149557 GCA_006410735.1 Raphicerus campestris
CATTTAGACCTTGAAAAAAAGTGCTCATTTTCATGGCTGTTTTATCCTATTGATATTGTGATATAAAGAGTCTAGTTTCTTTTACTGCAGAAAGTTCTTTACATGGCTAAAGATTCCAACTAGTTTCCATTTTATCTCCTTCTTAGAGGTGCTCTCCCTTTTTAAGAGGCATAAAATAGTGATTAATTCACAGGCAGAGAGGCATAAAATAGCGATTACTTCATCTGGACAGAATCGATATTGCTGAAGAATATTTCATCCGAGTAAAAACTGTACTAATAGGATTCAAGAGCTGAATTTGCTAAAAAGTTAAACAAGGTACTCAATGTCCAAATTTGTGAATAAGGCCCAATGATGGGACAGTTAAGAAAATATAATTTGCTTCTTCAAAAGTTTTACATTAGAATTCATTTCTGCCCATGAGATTATGGAAACTGGCAAACCTGGAAGACGATGGTATGCAGCTTAACATGCATATTATTGCTTTTTGTTTTGGAAGATCATGCTATAATACAAATGTTTCCATCATATTGAGTGCCTTGGAAAATCAATGCAAACCAACAATATTTACCTCTGTGGCCAAAGAAGATTATTTCATAGTTGCATCTGCTATGCAAAGCTAAATTTGCTGTTTTGCTATATGCAAGCCCCAAACAGCTTTTGCTTTATTCAGAATGTTCTTAGAACACCTCTCCTGCTAAGGAATTCCCTGGAAGCTTTTAGTAAAAATAGCAAGTAGTGCAACTACTAACAAATCTTTTGAAGAGTCAACCTTGATTCCTTCTATGAAACATGTTTATATCTCAAAGTTTCCTAATGAAAAATTCTTCATGCTTCATAATTTTGTATTTTTCTTAACTTTAAAGTCAAGCTCCACTTGATGTATTTCTTTAGACTGAGGACACTGAACAAACTTCCCTTTACTGGTGGAGTTTCTGGTGTCTAAGAAGGCTTGAGCGTCTGCTGAAGTTTCTCCTGCACGTGCTACAGGTGTAAGGCTGCTCACCTGTGTGAGTTCTCCGATGTTTAATAAGGTGGCAATTTTGATTGAATTTTTTCCCACATTCATGGCAAGTAAAGGGCTTCTCTCCAGTGTGAGTTCTCTGGTGTGTGTGGAGATTTGTCTTTTGACTGAAGCCTTTCCCACACCATGAGCATTTATATGGTTTTATTCCTTGGTGTGTTGTTAAGTGCTTATTAAGATCTGAGCTCCACCTAAACCTCTTATCACATTGTTGACATTTATATGGTTTCTCCTCTGTGTGAACTCTCTGGTGCTTAATGAGGTCAGAGCTAACTCTGAAGCTTTTCCCACATTCCTGGCATTTAAAAGGCCTCTCTGCTGCACGTTCTTTCTTCTGAAGATCCATAAGTTTCAGCAGCTCTTGTTTCCAGGTTGAAAGTTTCTTTTTTTTCTTCACCGGAAAATCTCGGTGCAATTTCCCCACCCTATGCACATCACCATGATTTTCTTTGCCAATTGTTTTCTGGGGAACTTTTAATCTGGCCTTTCTTGATGCTATAGCTGCTGGTGCTTGTATTTCTAAGTCAGAAAGACATAGAGATTGAATATTTTCAGTGTCATTTTTAAGCTTCAGCCCTGCTGGAATAAATGTGAGAAACAGCTTACTATATGTCAGAGCAAGTAAGCCACAGTAAATGAAGAGAAAAACTGGACAAACACTAATTTTTAAAAAAACAGATAAGCAGAACTGTAAAATGTGAAATCCTTACAAAGATTCCTATCACGGCACATTTCCCTTCTTCCCACAGTCTACTTACCTGTAGGCAGCTCTTCAGAACTGTCCTTGAACTCCAGGGGTCTTTGAACCCATGGCTCTTCTCCTTGCTCTAGACAGGAGATGACTTTAGGTTTGGGGAGCACAAATAATGCTATGAAACAGAAAAACTGAGGTCAAAGACTGGTAACTTAACAACAGTTCACTAATTTCAAACTATTTCAGGAACAGCAAAGGATGCTTGAATAGTTCACAACACCAAATCTCATATCAGGTTTATAACAGACTTCACTGGTGGATGGATATGCAAAGCGGAGACTGAGAAATAAACCTGAGCTAGACCAGGGAAAAAGATATAGGGCACGGCAATACAGTGCATGATCCCCATCTTCTGCTACCAAGAATATCCCACATTCTACTAAGGTAGAATCAAACTGCAAAGGCTGCAAGAAATACACACACTAGTTCTATTAACTATTCAGTTCAGTTCAGTTACTCAGTCGTGTCCGACTCTTTGCGACCATATGAATCACAGCACGCCAAGCCTCCCTGTCCATCAGAAACTCCTGGAGTTTACCCAAACTCATGTCCATCAAGTTGGTGATACCATCCATCCATCTCATCCTCTGTCAATCCCTTCTCCTCCTGCCCCCAATCCCTCCCAGCATTAGAGTCTTTTCCAGTGAGTCAGCTCTTCGCATGAGGTGGCCAAAGTATTGGAGTTTCAGCCTCAGCATCAGTCCTTTCAATGAATACCCAGGATTGATCTCCTTTAGGATGGACTGGTTGGATCTCCTTGCAGTCCAAGAGACTCTCAAGAGTCTTCTCCAACACCACAGTTCAAAAACAGGAAGACTTAAACTGGATAAGCCCAGGTTCAGGGGAGTCAATGCAAAGGTCCATGGGTGGGCTTATCAGGCATAAATGATACATGCCATCATTACTTTTATTTAGTAAAAGTTAAATAAAATAACTAAATAAAACTAACTTTTTATTTAGTTCTCAAGCATCAAACACTGCACTAGAAAAGATTTCTACCACTCCCATAGCTCACTGGTTCACATCCAGGTGGAGGAAACAGACAAGATTTTGGACTTTCTCAAAATCTTACTGCCAAGTATGGAAGGTATTCATCACTCAGTCATCCCATAAATATATAGTGAGTGGCTATGGTGCACCAGGCACCCTCTATGGGCCAGGGACATAGTGCTAAATAAACCAAGTCCCCTGATCTCACGAAGCTTATATTCTCATGCAGAGAGAAACAATCTAACATCAGGAGACAAGCAAATAAAATGTCAGGACGTGATACACGTTTTGAAGAAAACTAAGAGAGGGTAAGAGAACATTTTAAGATTCTGCTTCTGTGAAGCTACTTGATATATTAAGTTGTATAAAAAGTCTCCTTAAGAAAGTAACATCTGAGCAGAACCCTAAAATGAGGATTTTGTCATTAGGCAGAAACGTGGGCCAGGCAGAGGGAAGGAGGAAGAAATGAGCACAGTAAGTCCATGAAACAAGATGAGTTAATGTGACTAGAGAGTCCAGAGCAAGGGCACAAGTGGCAGGCGATGACAGAAGACTGATGAGGAAGGGCCAGACCTTGGAGGGTCCTGGGTCTTGGTAAGGAACCTGGATTTATTCTGAACGTTATGAGAAGTTATTTTAAGGTTTGAAGCAGAAAATGTCATGATCTGGTCAGGTTTTTAAAAGACTCTGGCTGCCATGTAGGAAACAGACTGTGAGAGGGCAGGCAGTGGGTGCCAGGAAGAAAGTACTGAGGTGAACCTTGAAAGAGATGCTGCTACCTGAGACTAGGATGCTATGAGCATAAGAAGCTGAGATGTGATACTCAGGCTACACTGTGAGGCAGAACCAAGAGTGCTAGACTTAGTGGGGTCTTATAGCAAGATCAAGGTAAAGGATGACTGGACATTGCTTGCTCTGAGCAAGTCGATGAACGGGGATGCCTTTTACAGAGATAAGGGCAAGTTTAGATGGAAAAAGAGATCAAGAATTCCAACAGTATAAGGAATGTGTACTGGGGAAAAGCTCCCTGGTGATCTGGTGATCCTTGCCCACAGCATCTTATTGAGAACCAGTCAGCTACTAGACAGAGACTCTCACAAGGGTGCATTCTCAGTATGCCAACAACAGGACAGTTCAGTCCACTCCTATGTAAAGTGAAGGGGAGAAACTTTACCTAGAAAGATGACAGTCTCATAGTTTTCTTGCATTACGTCATTGTAGAGGGCCTTCTGAGTGGGATCCAGTAACTCCCATTCTTCCTGGGAAAAATACACGGTCACTTCTTCAAATGAAAACAAGCTCTAAAGAAGAGAACGGGCTTCAGCTCAGTACTTGCCACTATAGAAGCAGCCCAATCTTCTAAGCCATGAACTACAAGGTAAAGGAACTAATAGCACATGAATTATTTTAAAGCGAGATGGTAGAGAGTAGGCAAAGGATCAGCAAACAGCCCAGGAAGTACTCAGTTCCCCAGGGGGAACATCTGGGTTAACACACCTCTGAGCACCTGCTGGGCAGGGCAGGGCAGGTCACGGGCAGCAGGGAGAGGCAGCCCCAAGAAGCTGGAAAGCACAGCTCACCTGGGACTCAGGCAGAATGAGCTCAGGTGCCACTGTCCACTCACTGGTATCTGTCTGCTCAGGAAAGGCTAGGAGCTGGTGAGCAGGCACAGCTGTGGAAGAACAAGAAAATTTCTCTCCCTTCCATCTTTGAACATCCTAGGCTTAATTCAAAAGTATAGAAGATCCTNCTGCAAGAAATACACACACTAGTTCTATTAACTATTCAGTTCAGTTCAGTTACTCAGTCGTGTCCGACTCTTTGCGACCATATGAATCACAGCACGCCAAGCCTCCCTGTCCATCAGAAACTCCTGGAGTTTACCCAAACTCATGTCCATCAAGTTGGTGATACCATCCATCCATCTCATCCTCTGTCAATCCCTTCTCCTCCTGCCCCCAATCCCTCCCAGCATTAGAGTCTTTTCCAGTGAGTCAGCTCTTCGCATGAGGTGGCCAAAGTATTGGAGTTTCAGCCTCAGCATCAGTCCTTTCAATGAATACCCAGGATTGATCTCCTTTAGGATGGACTGGTTGGATCTCCTTGCAGTCCAAGAGACTCTCAAGAGTCTTCTCCAACACCACAGTTCAAAAACAGGAAGACTTAAACTGGATAAGCCCAGGTTCAGGGGAGTCAATGCAAAGGTCCATGGGTGGGCTTATCAGGCATAAATGATACATGCCATCATTACTTTTATTTAGTAAAAGTTAAATAAAATAACTAAATAAAACTAACTTTTTATTTAGTTCTCAAGCATCAAACACTGCACTAGAAAAGATTTCTACCACTCCCATAGCTCACTGGTTCACATCCAGGTGGAGGAAACAGACAAGATTTTGGACTTTCTCAAAATCTTACTGCCAAGTATGGAAGGTATTCATCACTCAGTCATCCCATAAATATATAGTGAGTGGCTATGGTGCACCAGGCACCCTCTATGGGCCAGGGACATAGTGCTAAATAAACCAAGTCCCCTGATCTCACGAAGCTTATATTCTCATGCAGAGAGAAACAATCTAACATCAGGAGACAAGCAAATAAAATGTCAGGACGTGATACACGTTTTGAAGAAAACTAAGAGAGGGTAAGAGAACATTTTAAGATTCTGCTTCTGTGAAGCTACTTGATATATTAAGTTGTATAAAAAGTCTCCTTAAGAAAGTAACATCTGAGCAGAACCCTAAAATGAGGATTTTGTCATGAGGCAGAAACATGGGCCAGGCAGAGGGAAGGAGGAAGAAATGAGCACAGTAAGTCCATGAAACAAGATGAGTTAATGTGACTAGAGAGTCCAGAGCAAGGGCACAAGTGGCAGGCGATGACAGAAGACTGATGAGGAAGGGCCAGACCTTGGAGGGTCCTGGGTCTTGGTAAGGAACCTGGATTTATTCTGAACGTTATGAGAAGTTATTTTAAGGTTTGAAGCAGAAAATGTCATGATCTGGTCAGGTTTTTAAAAGACTCTGGCTGCCATGTAGGAAACAGACTGTGAGAGGGCAGGCAGTGGGTGCCAGGAAGAAAGTACTGAGGTGAACCTTAAAAGAGATGCTGCTACCTGAGACTAGGATGCTATGAGCATAAGAAGCTGAGATGTGATACTCAGGCTACACTGTGAGGCAGAACCAAGAGTGCTAGACTTAGTGGGGTCTTATAGCAAGATCAAGGTAAAGGATGACTGGACATTGCTTGCTCTGAGCAAGTCGATGAACGGGGATGCCTTTTACAGAGATAAGGGCAAGTTTAGATGGAAAAAGAGATCAAGAATTCCAACAGTATAAGGAATGTGTACTGGGGAAAAGCTCCCTGGTGATCTGGTGATCCTTGCCCACAGCATCTTATTGAGAACCAGTCAGCTACTAGACAGAGACTCTCACAAGGGTGCATTCTCAGTATGCCAACAACAGGACAGTTCAGTCCACTCCTATGTAAAGTGAAGGGGAGAAACTTTACCTAGAAAGATGACAGTCTCATAGTTTTCTTGCATTACGTCATTGTAGAGGGCCTTCTGAGTGGGATCCAGTAACTCCCATTCTTCCTGGGAAAAATACACGGTCACTTCTTCAAATGAAAACAAGCTCTAAAGAAGAGAACGGGCTTCAGCTCAGTACTTGCCACTATAGAAGCAGCCCAATCTTCTAAGCCATGAACTACAAGGTAAAGGAACTAATAGCACATGAATTATTTTAAAGCGAGATGGTAGAGAGTAGGCAAAGGATCAGCAAACAGCCCAGGAAGTACTCAGTTCCCCAGGGGGAACATCTGGGTTAACACACCTCTGAGCACCTGCTGGGCAGGGCAGGGCAGGTCACGGGCAGCAGGGAGAGGCAGCCCCAAGAAGCTGGAAAGCACAGCTCACCTGGGACTCAGGCAGAATGAGCTCAGGTGCCACTGTCCACTCACTGGTATCTGTCTGCTCAGGAAAGGCTAGGAGCTGGTGAGCAGGCACAGCTGTGGAAGAACAAGAAAATTTCTCTCCCTTCCATCTTTGAACATCCTAGGCTTAATTCAAAAGTATAGAAGATCCTGATTCTTTCAGTTGAGATAGAACTTTACAAGTGTTACATGGTACCGAGAAGTAGCTATTTAAACAAGTATCTCCTAGCCCCTAAGACAGGTTTCCCAGTTGACTCTTCAGTTTTCAGGAGTGAAGTTAAGAAAAGGAAATCTTGTTTTTTTCTTTACATGACATGAATTCTTCAGAGTTGGACAAAAATTAGGAGTTGTACAAGCAGTACTGAGTCCAGTGTGCCAGGTACAGAAAATCCAGAGGTCGGAATGAGTTTGTTGAGTTCAAGAAACAGCAAGAAGACCAGTGTGGCTAAAAAGGACTGAGCAGGGCAGGAGTGGCAGATGGGAGGAAAGTGAAGAGGGGCCAGAACTTGGGGGTTCCTGGGTGCCTCTATAAGGAGTTTGGATTTATTTTGAATGTGTGAAAAATCACGGTAAGGCTTTGATGTTGAGCCATGTTCTGATATGAACTGGTTTTTTAAAGGATTCTGGCTGCTGTGTGGAGAACAGACTGCAGGCAGGGAAGAATGCTGGCAGGGGGTGCCAATATGGAGGTGGACCTTATTAGAGATTGCCATTGCTTACACCACAATGCTAAAGCACAGGAGGCTGAGACTTGGTTGGACTTAGACCACATGGTAAAGTGGAGCCAAGAGAACTAGTGATGCATTAGTACTACGAGGGTTAGAATAGATTGGTGCAAACGATGATCACAAGTTTTCTAGCCTAAAATACTGGGTGAAGGAAAGATAAGAGAAGAGCGATTTTGAGGGAAAAAGAGAAGGATCAAGATTTAAGATAAGGAATGAGTATGTACACGTGTTATAAGCTCACTGGTGATCTGGTGTACCTTTTCCCTGCCCACACCATCTAGTTGAGAACCAGTCAGGTACTAGAACAGTCTCTTCATAAGGGTGCATTCTCAGTACCCCCAAAACAGGACAGATTAGTCCACTGCTGTGCAAAGGGAAGGGGAAAAAGAAACTTTACCTAGAGAGATGACAGTCTCATAGTTTTCTTGCATTACATCATTGTAGAGGGCCTTCTGAGTGGGATCCAATAACTCCCATTCTTCCTGGGAAAAATACATGGCCACTTCTTCAAATGTCAACAAGCTCTAAAGAAGAGAATGGACTTCAGCCAGGTATTTGCCACTTCAAAAGTGGCCCAATCTTCTGAGCCATGAACTGCATGGTAAGCCAGTCACTAAAAGAACTAACAGCACATGAATTAATTTTAAGTGAGACGGTAGAAAGGAAGTAGGCAAATCAGCAAACAGGTACCCAAAGTCCTGAGAAAATCTGGACTCTGAGTCCTCTGAGTATCTGCTGGGCAGGGTGGGTCATGGGCAGCAGGGAGAGATAGCCCAAGAATCTGGAAAGCACAGCTCACCTGGGACTCAGGCAAGACAAGCTCAGGTGCCACTGTCCAGTCTTTGGTGTCTGTCTGCTCAGGAAAGGCTAGGATCCGGTGAGCAGGCACCACTGTGGGGGAAATGGAGCCATAGTAAATATTTCTTGCTTATGTTTCTAATACGTTATATTCAGTTCTAAAAGACAGAAGACCCTGATTTTTTCAGGATTGATGAGATGCTTTATAAGCATGTGGTGCCCAGAAATGGCTTTCTCCTTGTTAATGAGAACCAAGTATCTACCAGCCTCTACAAGGCTGTGCCCCAGTTTCCACAAGCAAAATTAACAAAAGAAAACTCTTTTTATTATTTTCCTCTGATGACATAAATTGTTCACCTTGGCAAAGTTTAAACATATTTGCAAATGAAGTATTCAAGGACTTCAGTGTACAGTAGGAGACAATTTTAAAATCATTTATTACTTTTTCCTTGGTACACAGTAGTATATACATTCTATTATTAACATTCTGTCACTAACCACCCATTCTGATTCAGATTTCTTCTGTATTTCCAGGATGAGGTGAGCCAGACCATCTTTACTCTTCTAAAAACAATTGCTGGTGTTATTACCAGGGTTCTGCAGATGGGAGATTTCTGTATCTTAGGCCAACCTCCACCCTCAACCCCACCTGACCTATTCTACCATCACCTGGGGGGCATCCTAATTGCTAATGTAGCTGCAATAGTAGATCCACAGGGCTGGGTAACCAGAAAGTACTCACACATTCTGGCTTAAATTATATCCCACCTCCCAGGAGAAAAGNTTGAAGCCCACTTTGGTCTAGACTCTTAAGTCCATTGTGCTCCTCATCCCATACAGGTCACCCAGAGGACCTTGGCCTTCCTCTAGCTCAACCCTCACATGATTCTGCATCATAGCTTGTGGATTATACACACAGATGAGATCTGTGTTAGGATGAGATCAGCACAGGTGTGAATCTGGCTGTCCTGTGAAACCTTGAAGGAACTCGCTTTACTCCCCTGAGCCTCTGTTTTCAGGGGAAAGACCAATTTCCACAGATAGTATGATTTCCAGACCATGGGAATAATCTAGGCAACCATCCAGGGTCTAAATGAGAACCAGGCATGAGTCTGAAGGTCGTTGCTCCACTTAGACTTGGACAGGAAGGTGAGCCTTGGGGATGAATCAGAACTCACGACAAAAGGACCAAAGCGTCCCAGCCAGTGCCTGGCTTTAAAGGCAAACAATCCTGAGTCTGAATCTTGACACTCCCGCTTCCTTGCTGTGAGGCCCAGGACAACTATTTCAGCCTCTCTGAGCCTCAGTGTTTGAGTTCATTAATGGAAAGGACGCTCACCCTTAACATTGTCCTGAAGATGAAGCAAGTGCCANTGCTGTGAGGCCCAGGACAACTATTTCAGCCTCTCTGAGCCTCAGTGTTTGAGTTCATTAATGGAAAGGACGCTCACCCTTAACATTGTCCTGAAGATGAAGCAAGTGCCAAGTGCCTGACCCTCAGTCTGCTAAGACTGCTAAAACATGATACCACAGACTGGAGTGTTTGAGCCACAGAAATTCATTCCTCACAGTTCTGGAAGCTGGGGGTCTGAGATCAGAGTGCCAGCAGGATCAGGCCCTGGTGAGGGCTCCCTTCCCACCTTACACACAGCCACCTTCTCCCTTCTGTCCTCAAGTGGCAGGAAGAGAGTGCACTCTGCCGTCTCTTCTAATAAAGACACCAATCCTGTTGGGTCAGGACCCCTTTTTTATATCTCCTGCATGCCTAGCTGCTCAGTCATATCCGACTCTTTGCCGCCTCATGGACTGCAGCCTGCCCAGCTCCTCGGTCCATGGGGATTCTCCCAGGCAAGAATACTGGAGTGGGAGGCCATGCCATCCTCCAGGGGAATCTTCCCAACCCAGGGGTCAAACTCAGGTCTCCCACATTGCAGGCGGATTCTTTACCATCTGATCCACCAGGGAAGCCCAAGAATACTGGAGAGGGTAGTCTATCCCTTCTCCAGGGAATCTTCCCAACCCAGGAATCAAACTGGTGTTTTCTGCACTGAAGGCGGATTCTTTACCAGCTGAGCTACCAGGGAAGCCCTCTTATGACCTCACTTAACTTTAATTACTTCTTGAAAGGTCCCACCTCCCAAAACAGTCATTCAAGGGGTCAGAGCCTTAGCATATGAATTTTGGTGGGACCCAAATATTCAGTCCACAACACTGACATACAGCTAAGCATTCAGTGCATATGAAGATTAAAAATACAAACTATTAAAGGTGAAGAAATTAAGGCAAGAAGAAAGGCATGCCCAAGAGTGCACCACACGGGCCTTCTCTGGTGGCTGGTTCAGCGGCTGAGACTCCGTGTTCCCAGCGCAGGGGCCCGGGTTCAGTCTGGGGTCAGAGAACTAGATTGCACATGTGCAGCTAAGACCTGGCACAACCAAAGAAAGAAAGAAACCCTCATCACACTGCGTGGGGACAGCAGAGCTGAGATGCAGGTCGCAGTCCCCGGCGGGGTCCAGCGGCACAGCACCCACGGAGCTCCTCCCCGCTGTGTCCCACACTGTGAAAGCGACGGGTGCTCTGCTGTGTCCAACTCTGCGATCCCATGAGCAGTAGCCCATCAGGTCTCTTTGTCCATGGGATTCCCCAGGCAAGAAAACTAGAATGAGTTGCCATTCCCTTCTCCAAGGAGTCTTCCCAACCCAGGGATTGAACCTGGGGCCCTGCTTTGCCAGACACATTCTTTACCGTCTGAGCCACCAGGGGAGCCAGTCCCACACTGTAGATCCAGAAACTGGAAGTGTTTGGGCTCCAGAGAAACTAGAGCCCAATTCTTGAATTTGGTGGCACCAGATGATTCCAGGTAAATTCTGTTCAAGGCCTGGTCCTCCAGCACCTTCTCCCACCAAATGAGGCCCACCTCGGAGTGAGGCAACTGACTGCAGGCTGATTGCATGGCCGTGTGTGTGTGTGTGTGTGTGTGTGTGTGTGTGTTGGGCTGTGTGTCTGACCTGAGGCTGGTTATAAACTGCCTCTTGCCAGGGCCTTTACAGCAGACTCTTGCACTTCCCAGAATAATCTTGCTCATTACGATGCCGGCAGACTTTTCAAGCCAGCTCATTTTTCTTCCCTTTGTCTCAAATTCCAATACCCTGCCCTTTTCACGAGATTTCCGAGAGTGCCGTTCACAGCGCCCATTTGCTGGGGAGAGAAGGGGCTGGGAGTGTCCCCAGAGGGTGAGCAGTATCTCAGCCTTAGTTTGAAAAAAGAGGGAAAAAAAAAAGATGAAGGAAAGAGCTTTGTCTGCTAAATCTCCCCATTTTGGAATCAAATGTTACTTAAAATTCAGGACAAATTCTCGGCTCTCTTGCTGACAAATTCCACACGAGCACAGAGAGGCAAGAGGAGATGAGAGAGGTGAGGGATGGGGTGCCTAATTATTCATCGCTAAACGGCCATTAAGTGAGCACCTACTGTGTGCCAAGTCCTGGGCTGGGCGCCAGGGATGTCAGAAGAAGCAAAGCAGCCGCTGTGTCCCTCCTGGAGCCTAAAGTCTAGGGAGGAGACAGACATGACCAAACAAGCCGCCGCATTCATAACTATAACCTGGAGCCTCTGTTCCGGGGGAATGTATAGGGCACTAGGAAAGCCTGCAGCTGGAATGTCATAGAGTCAGAGTCAGGGAGACTCCCCAAGTAGGGGCATTGGCCTTGGTACCTGAAGAGTGATGACTAGGGGTCAGCCAGCTGAGGAGGGGCAAAGTCCTCCAGGATAAAGGAAAAGCACAGGCGAAGCCCATGGGCCAGAGGGAGCATCAGTGTTCCAAGAGCTGGCAGGACACCAGGGTCCCTGGATGCCCAGGTGACTGGGAAGCAGGGAGGCGCCTGGTGATGCAGGCAGGGTAAGGTCATGCGAGGCATTGCAGCCGTGGTGTGGCTCTTGGCTTTTATCCTCAGAATGAGAAGGGGTTACCCAAAGGGTTTTAAGAAGGAGAGTGACGAGTGAGCTTTGTGGTTTGTAAAAGTTACTCTAGCCACTGAGTAGGGGACCGGCTGGATCAAAGCAGGGTTGGAAAGTGGGGGCTAGGCAAGAGAAGCTGGCGTCTTGGGCCTCAGTGGAGGGGTGATGGCAACAGAAGAGGCAGATTCTAGGGAATTTCTCCGATGACGCCATCAGTGAAAACTGGAAGTGTTAGTTGCTCAGTCACGTCTGACTCTTTGGGCTCTTTGCGACTCTTTGGACTCTTTAGCCCACTAGACTCCTCTGTCCATGGAATTCTCTAGGCAAGAATACTGGAGTGGGTTGCCGTTTTCTTCTCCAGGGAATCTTCCTGACCCAGGGATTGAACACGGGTCTCCTGCCCTGCAGGCAGATTCTTTACCATCTGAGCCACTGGGGAAGATATCATTAGTACAGTTGCAAAAATGGACCCCAATTCTTCCCCTCCCTGTATCCACAATACATAGTCTCCCGTCACACAGATGTGGAGTTCGACCATAAGACCTTCTTTGGCCAAAGGACCACAGCGAACATGATATAACAGAGCTTTAGATCCATCTGCCTGGAGAAGGAAATGGCAGCCCACTCCAACATTCTTGCCTGGAGAATCCCATGGAGAGAGGAGCCTGGCTCGCCACAGTCCATGGGGTCGCAGAGCGTCAGACAACTGAAGTGACTAAGCAGAGACATCATCTGCACCTGGAAGCTCGCTCTTTCCTTGCCTTGGAGACCATGTGATCACTACAAGCTGGGCTGGCGTCCTGGAGGATGAGAGGCAGGAGCAGCAGTCACCTCCACTCCCAGGCAGGAGCCTGAACGTCGCCAGACCTCCTTTCCATGGATGAGGAAGCGGAGACACACAGCGCTTAAATGACCCTTGCGGCGGGAGCGAACCGACGCACGCCCAGCCTGCCCACTTTGCTCTAAGCGCGATGCGAGTTCTGCAGAGCGGCACAAAGGTGATGTGCCTCCTGCCTGCCGTGGGAGGCAGGGCAGTGAGCCAGAGCAGGGTGTGTGGTTAGGCTGGCCCTAAGAGAAGAACGAGCGTTCCCCATGGGAGCAAAACCAAGGACAGCATTTTCCAGGCTGAGGCCTCGTCGTGCAGTGAGGCTGGCAGTCCAGAGGTGTGTGGTCAGCTTGGGGAGCTCGAAGGGGCCTGAGTGATCAGAAGGGGAGGGCGCAGGGAGGCATGAGGGGGCTGGGGGAGGGTCCGGAGCGGGTGGCGGGCCCCAACTAAGGCTGCAAGCAGAAGCCATGCCCCTTCCCGGGGCCCCTCTACCCCCATCTCCTGCTGAGGCCAGCTCTCAGCTGGCACCCTAGCTGGAGCCAAGAACTGGCTTCTAATCCCAGCTTTGATTCCTTACCGTATGATTTTGGGAAATTAAATCACTTGCCCACCTTGGGCTTCAGTTTCTCCCTCTATAAACAAGAAAGGCAGGCAAGATAAAGCGAATCTCTCTGTATCTAGTAGCCAGCACACTCTAGAGGTGGATGTCTCGTAGAGGAGTGTGAGGTTCACGCAGGCTGGGTGAGCAGCATAATTCCTGGTGCATAGTGAGTGCTCAGCACACACTTCGGCGACTGTGGCTAGTGTCATCTCAGAGCAGCCAGTTCAGGACAACCCCGGAGGTGAGGGTGAGCATCAGTGGGCCTGGGCACACACTACCTGGGTTTAACCCCAGCTCTGCCACCTTCTTGCCGTGTGACTTCCAGAAAGTTACTTAGCCAGTCTGAACCTTAGTTTGCTTGTCTATAAATGTGGCATCCTAATGGTGTCTATCTCATTGGGTTGTTGTAAGGATTAAAAGAGATAATGCTGGAACGTCCCTGGTAGGCAAGTGGCTAAAATTCCCTGCTCCCAGTGCAAGAGTCCCGGTTCGATCCCTGTTCAGAGAACTAGATCTCACATGCCTCAGCAAAGATCCTGCGTGGGGCAACCAAGGCCCCGTGCAGCCAAATAAATAAACAAATATTAAAAAAGAAGTAACGCTCATAAAATGTTTAACTCCTAGAACCCAACAGTTATCAGACACCCCATTGTACAGACAGCAAAGTCAAGGCCCTGAGAGCCAATGAAACTTGCTGCAGGGAGTACAGCCTAGGCTAGGATCTATCTGGGAAAACTCCAGCTCTCTGTCTTGTGCCCCTAACTACTGTTCCAGATGTCTCTGAAGCACCTCCCAACAGCTAGAATCCTGCTAAGGGCATTATTGCTTCTGACCGAAGTCATTGTAAAACTCCAGAATAAAGAATGACTTCTCCGGAAAAACTTTTAAATCCCCGGAGAGGTTAGAATTAATGTATGTTCCTGATATACAAGCAGACCACATTTCCAAGTTGGTTTTATGAGGGGAAGCTCTAAACTTCTATGATTCGAAGGTGGTAAATGGTAACGACAAGGTATTAAACTTTGTGGGGGAGTGCCTGCCTCAAATCCTCTCCGGAATGAGGCAAGGCGTAAATAAATGACATCTAAAGAAGGGTGCAGGGGCGGTCTTGATCTGAGAGGGAGAGCTGGTCACCCCTGGGTCCAGAGCTAACCCGCCCTGGAGCTTGAGCAGGACGTTTACCCTTCTCTGCACCCACATTTCCCCATTAATGCTTGTTGCTCAGTCAACCAATTGTGTCCAACTCTTTGCGACCCCACAGACTGCAGCACACCAAGCTCACCTATCCTTCACCATGCTCACACGCATGTCCACTGAGTCGATGATGCCATCCCTATCAGAACAGTAACCCAAAATTTATGATCCTGACAGGAAAGAATGAAAGGGGATGCTAGTAATAACCTCACCAGGACCCCAGATGTAAACTTCGTCCTGGTGATTCTAAGACACGGACACCCTGCCTACCGAAGTCGGAGATTACACCAAATATTTGTAAAAGCTTTCACTCCTTTGATGTTTCTGGATAAAATCTGTTGCTAAGAACTGATCCTGTTCAGGTATTAGAAATGCTGGGACCCCCATGGAAGAACCTATTCACTGAGACTCAGTGGGTCAGGGAGAAAGCTGAGCAGTGTCTGCTTGTGAAGAAGCAGGATTACAATAGATACACGAAAACAACAGGGGATGAGACATTGCAGGGTAGCTCCCTGGATCTCCGTGGCATCCTCATGAGCTGATTCTGGCACAAACCCTGCCATTTCTCTCCATCCATCAGGTGAACAACACAGAACAAAAGGTGACACCCCTGGAGAGCAGCAGGGATGCTCACACTGGCCTTCTCACCATCCCAGCTCTGAGGTGTCCTAACACAGCTAACCTCATCATCTTTGATGTCCTGTATCTTCCAGATGTTTCCTGACCCTCTGGTCTATCAGAAAGGACTTGGATCCTAATCCTGAGTTCCCCAGATTAGCAGGGTACACAGGCCAAGTTGATGAAATAATGACTCAGCTGTCTGCTTGGCTCTTAGGATCTGGTTGCAGGGAAAATCCTGGAAAGATCTATTTCCAAACATATCTACCATCTGTTTCACTTGAACGTGAGCTGCTTGCTGAGAAGTCAGTGGTTCTACCTGGTGACTCTAATTATCAGAAGAGTCTGGAGCTTGGTCCTCTCAGAGGACTCTTTGGAGAGTTCTTCTCTTCGATGATGATACAAGACGCCTCTTGGATTTGGCACTAACGCGGAAGAACGCAGAGCTCTCAACCAGAAACACTTCATCTCTTGCTAAGCTTCTGCTCCAGAATTTGATGGAATCATTCTTTAATATAGCTGCATTTCTACCCCACATCAGAGATGATTGAAGGCAGGGGGAAATATTCCTATGAGAAATGAGGGTTTTCAGTCAAGCAAACAGAAATCTGAAGGGTGATTTAATTAGAGCAGCAGGCTGGCTGGCGAATGAAGCAATGGATTCCCAGACTCCAGGAGGCGCCCGGGAAGGTACCCAGCCTCTTGGAGTCTCTCTCCTAATCCATCTCCCCAGACTTCTGGGTGGCTCAGTGGAATAATGGGCGCCAAGTGCTCAGAAACTCCAGAGTGCCAGCTCGTATGTAAATGATAGTATCTTTTAGGATGTGAAGTGTTTTTAAAGAGAAGGTCGCTGCTGATCAATTACTCTTGTCGCTCATACAGGACTGACAAGGCTCCTAAATTCTACACTCTGCGTACGTTGACAGCTTTAGACTGCATTTCTTCGCAGTATGGAGTCATCCTGCAGCAATTCTGCTTCCCTCCAAAGGAAGGCTGGTCCCTGGCAGTCAGGGGCAAGCAAAGGCTCCAGCCAGAACTGAAGGCAGAGGAAGGGGAGTGTGGAAGGAACAGTCAAGTTCTTAGTACGTATCACAGGGTTCAGAGCAGACAGCTGCCATTCCATATGTACACAGAACTAAAAAATATTTGGGGGGAGAAGGGTTGTTTGCTTTTTCTTTTACTCTCTTTGTAAAAAAAAATTGATTACTTAATTTATTTTTTTATTTTTGGCTGTGCTAGGTCTTCTTTGCTGTGCGGGCTCTTTTCTAGTTGTGGCAAACAGGATCACTTTCTAGCTGTGGCGTATAGGCTTCTCATCGAAGTGGCTTCCCTCTCTGCGGAGCGCGGTCTCCAGGGCATCGGCTCCAGCAGCAGAGGTGAGATCGCGGAGGCGCAGGCTTCCTTGCCCTGCAGCGTGTGGGGTCTTCCTGGATCAGGGATCGAATCTGTGTCTCCTGCACCGGCAGGCGGATCCTTCACCCACCGAGCCACCAGGGAAGCCCTCTTTTATTCTCTTTAATTGCAAAAGCAGTGATGGTCACTTCTCCTCTCTTGTTCCTTGAGGGTAGAATCGGCACCAAATTCCTCTCTTATGTGTTCGGTAAATATTTGATTAATAAATGCTTTGTTAGCAAGAAACCATTATAATCATATGAAGATTTTCCAAACATATTCAGGTCCCTAAAGGCATCCGCAACTTCTAATGGGGGTCAGTCCTGACCCGTGCCCTGCAAGACAGGCCATTCTTATCTTCCACCCCTAAACTAGACGGCAATGAACAGTGCAGGGGCGCTTCTTTCCCTCCGCCCAGTCCCCTCCCAGGTGCCCAGATGGCTGCCACAGCTGCCTGCACCTCCAGTGACGCAGGAACACAGGCAGTGAATTGTCTCTGTTTGGTTACTGCCTCTGGGTACGGATCGTCTATGAAGTTATCACAAGCAGCGTCAGCTTGCAGAAGTTGCATTCTCCCTGAAGACACCAGGAGCTTTATTCTGCTCTTCCCATCTGCCTGTGATCAGCTTCTTCACTCTTTCTCATCACCATCGCCCTCCCCCAGGCTGAGCATCCTTAGAAAAGTCGCTTTACCTCTCTGAACCTAACTACCTCTCCTTTAAAATGAGGGATCCTAATTCCTGTCCCAGAGGGCTGCTATGTGGAAAAGATGAGATAATGCATAAGAAGTGCCTAGCTTCAGGTGTGGTACATTTTAAAGGCCCAAGACAGAATATCTGCTATTAATTTCAGCAGCAGCAGCTGATGAAAGCGTGGATAAGGGATTAGGTAAGATAATGTATGTAAAGTACTTCACATCCTGTCTGGCACCTAATGAGCACTCTAGAAGTGTTGGCTATCATTAGCAGAGATAAAGACATGTACATTACACAAATAATAATAATGCGAAGTAGGAAAGGATTAACCAGAATACAAGGAGTTCTCAGCTAGATCAAAGGAGGAAGAGAGAGCTGCTTCCAGCTGAGCATACAGGGTCAGTGTTTCCCTCACTTCCCTGATGAGAACCATCACTCGGGAGTCTTATATACAAATTTACCAACTTTTACATACAAGTTCACCAACTTATATACAAGTTCACTAACTTATATATAAGTTCATCAACAATTGCCTATGCCCGATCTCTAACCAAGGGCCGGGAAATGAACGAGGGAAGCTGTAGGTTTAAAAAGCACCCCAGAATTTGTCCTAAAGGAAATTTAGAAAACGGGAATGAATGACAGCAAAGCTGGGAGTTGACAGCTAGGTGGCAGCAGCGATAGGAAGCGCCACCTGTCTTTGAGAATCAAGCGCTGTGCTCACACTGCCCATTAATCATCAGAAACACTCCCATGAGGTAGAGCAGTATCACTAGACCCATTTTGCAGATAAAGAAGCTGAGACTCAGGGGGTGGAAAAGACATACAGTCACACACTGGAAATGACAGAGCCAGGATTCAAGCACAGTCCTTTCTAATCACCCTGGTTCTTCCTGTGAACGGGCCGCGTCAGCTGTCGCCTTGCGGATTATGCAATGATCAGCCACCTTTCTCCTACTCACCTTCTCATCTTAGCTCAACTGTTTCTCCTTCAACGAAATCTTCCCCATTTCCCCACCCCCCGGTCTCCATCGCCCTTTCTCTCTTAACTTCTACCAAGTTATACATTTATTTGTGTGATTATGTGATTATTGTGCACTAAAGAGAGTGCGTGTACATGCTAAGTTACTTGGGTCATGTCTGACTCTTTGCCACCCTATGGACCATAGCCGGCCAGGGTCTTCTGTCCACAGAATTCTCCAGGCAAGAATCCTGGAGTAGGTTGCCATACCCTCCTCCAGGAGATCTTCCTAACTCAGGGATCAAACCTGCGTCTCTTATATCTTCTGCTTGGGTAGGTTGCTTCTTTATCACCGGCACCACCTGGGAAGCCCCAGCACTAAACAGTCTCAGTTCCAGAAGCACAGGGACCTTGCTTATCTCGCTCACCATCATCTTTCCAGTGAATAGAAGTGGAACAAAAGAGGTCACAAGCTAGTGCACATCATTACACACCATCCACAGAATACAGCTCGAGACTTCCTGCGCTGCCCAAAGCTCAGCTCAGTCTGACTTCAGCTCCAGCCTCAGAAACACGACCTCAGATCCCCCTTCACCCAGATCCTTCCAATCTTCACAGCATCTGATGGTGNGCGAGGGGAGGCAGGGGGGGGCGGGGGGAGGGTCCGGAGCGGGTGGCGGGCCCCAACTAAGGCTGCAAGCAGAAGCCATGCCCCTTCCCGGGGCCCCTCTACCCCCCATCTCCTGCTGAGGCCAGCTCTCAGCTGGCACCCTAGCTGGAGCCAAGAACTGGCTTCTAATCCCAGCTTTGATTCCTTACCGTATGATTTTGGGAAATTAAATCACTTGCCCACCTTGGGCTTCAGTTTCTCCCTCTATAAACAAGAAAGGCAGGCAAGATAAAGCGAATCTCTCTGTATCTAGTAGCCAGCACACTCTAGAGGTGGATGTCTCGTAGAGGAGTGTGAGGTTCACGCAGGCTGGGTGAGCAGCATAATTCCTGGTGCATAGTGAGTGCTCAGCACACACTTCGGCGACTGTGGCTAGTGTCATCTCAGAGCAGCCAGTTCAGGACAACCCCGGAGGTGAGGGTGAGCATCAGTGGGCCTGGGCACACACTACCTGGGTTTAACCCCAGCTCTGCCACCTTCTTGCCGTGTGACTTCCAGAAAGTTACTTAGCCAGTCTGAACCTTAGTTTGCTTGTCTATAAATGTGGCATCCTAATGGTGTCTATCTCATTGGGTTGTTGTAAGGATTAAAAGAGATAATGCTGGAACGTCCCTGGTAGGCAAGTGGCTAAAATTCCCTGCTCCCAGTGCAAGAGTCCCGGTTCGATCCCTGTTCAGAGAACTAGATCTCACATGCCTCAGCAAAGATCCTGCGTGGGGCAACCAAGGCCCCGTGCAGCCAAATAAATAAACAAATATTAAAAAAGAAGTAACGCTCATAAAATGTTTAACTCCTAGAACCCGACAGTTATCAGACACCCCATTGTATAGACAGCAAAGTCAAGGCCCTGAGAGCCAATGAAACTTGCTGCAGGGAGTACAGCCTAGGCTAGGATCTATCTGGGAAAACTCCAGCTCTCTGTCTTGTGCCCCTAACTACTGTTCCAGATGTCTCTGAAGCACCTCCCAACAGCTAGAATCCTGCTAAGGGCATTATTGCTTCTGACCGAAGTCATTGTAAAACTCCAGAATAAAGAATGACTTCTCCGGAAAAACTTTTAAATCCCCGGAGAGGTTAGAATTAATGTATGTTCCTGATATACAAGCAGACCACATTTCCAAGTTGGTTTTATGAGGGGAAGCTCTAAACTTCTATGATTCGAAGGTGGTAAATGGTAACGACAAGGTATTAAACTTTGTGGGGGAGTGCCTGCCTCAAATCCTCTCCGGAATGAGGCAAGGCGTAAATAAATGACATCTAAAGAAGGGTGCAGGGGCGGTCTTGATCTGAGAGGGAGAGCTGGTCACCCCTGGATCCAGCGCTAACCCGCCCTGGAGCTTGAGCAGGACGTTTACCCTTCTCTGCACCCACATTTCCCCATTAATGCTTGTTGCTCAGTCAACCAATTGTGTCCAACTCTTTGCGACCCCACAGACTGCAGCACACCAAGCTCACCTATCCTTCACCATGCTCACACGCATGTCCACTGAGTCGATGATGCCATCCCTATCAGAACAGTAACCCAAAATTTATGATCCTGACAGGAAAGAATGAAAGGGGATGCTAGTAATAACCTCACCAGGACCCCAGATGTAAACTTCGTCCTGGTGATTCTAAGACACGGACACCCTGCCTACCGAAGTCGGAGATTACACCAAATATTTGTAAAAGCTTTCACTCCTTTGATGTTTCTGGATAAAATCTGTTGCTAAGAACTGATCCTGTTCAGGTATTAGAAATGCTGGGACCCCCATGGAAGAACCTATTCACTGAGACTCAGTGGGTCAGGGAGAAAGCTGAGCAGTGTCTGCTTGTGAAGAAGCAGGATTACAATAGATACACGAAAACAACAGGGGATGAGACATTGCAGGGTAGCTCCCTGGATCTCCGTGGCATCCTCATGAGCTGATTCTGGCACAAACCCTGCCATTTCTCTCCATCCATCAGGTGAACAACACAGAACAAAAGGTGAAACCCCTGGAGAGCAGCAGGGATGCTCACACTGGCCTTCTCACCATCCCAGCTCTGAGGTGTCCTAACACAGCTAACCTCATCATCTTTGATGCCCTGTATCTTCCAGATGTTTCCTGACCCTCTGGTCTATCAGAAAGGACTTGGATACTAATCCTGAGTTCCCCAGATTAGCAGGGTACACAGGCCAAGTTGATGAAATAATGACTCAGCTGTCTGCTTGGCTCTTAGGATCTGGTTGCAGGGAAAATCCTGGAAAGATCTATTTCCAAACATACCTACCATCTGTTTCACTTGAACGTGAGCTGCTTGCTGAGAAGTCAGTGGTTCTACCTGGTGACTCTAATTATCAGAAGAGTCTGGAGCTTGGTCCTCTCAGAGGACTCTTTGGAGAGTTCTTCTCTTCGATGATGATACAAGACGCCTCTTGGATTTGGCACTAACGCGGAAGAACGCAGAGCTCTCAACCAGAAACACTTCATCTCTTGCTAAGCTTCTGCTCCAGAATTTGATGGAATCATTCTTTAATATAGCTGCATTTCTACCCCACATCAGAGATGATTGAAGGCAGGGGGAAATATTCCTATGAGAAATGAGGGTTTTCAGTCAAGCAAACAGAAATCTGAAGGGTGATTTAATTAGAGCAGCAGGCTGGCTGGCGAATGAAGCAATGGATTCCCAGACTCCAGGAGGCGCCCGGGAAGGTACCCAGCCTCTTGGAGTCTCTCTCCTAATCCATCTCCCCAGACTTCTGGGTGGCTCAGTGGAATAATGGGCGCCAAGTGCTCAGAAACTCCAGAGTGCCAGCTCGTATGTAAATGATAGTATCTTTTAGGATGTGAAGTGTTTTTAAAGAGAAGGTCGCTGCTGATCAATTACTCTTGTCGCTCATACAGGACTGACAAGGCTCCTAAATTCTACACTCTGCGTACGTTGACAGCTTTAGACTGCATTTCTTCGCAGTATGGAGTCATCCTGCAGCAATTCTGCTTCCCTCCAAAGGAAGGCTGGTCCCTGGCAGTCAGGGGCAAGCAAAGGCTNTGTGTGGTCAGCTTGGGGAGCTCGAAGGGGCCTGAGTGATCAGAAGGGGAGGGCGCAGGGAGGCATGAGGGGGCTGGGGGAGGGTCCGGAGCGGGTGGCGGGCCCCAACTAAGGCTGCAAGCAGAAGCCATGCCCCTTCCCGGGGCCCCTCTACCCCCCATCTCCTGCTGAGGCCAGCTCTCAGCTGGCACCCTAGCTGGAGCCAAGAACTGGCTTCTAATCCCAGCTTTGATTCCTTACCGTATGATTTTGGGAAATTAAATCACTTGCCCACCTTGGGCTTCAGTTTCTCCCTCTATAAACAAGAAAGGCAGGCAAGATAAAGCGAATCTCTCTGTATCTAGTAGCCAGCACACTCTAGAGGTGGATGTCTCGTAGAGGAGTGTGAGGTTCACGCAGGCTGGGTGAGCAGCATAATTCCTGGTGCATAGTGAGTGCTCAGCACACACTTCGGCGACTGTGGCTAGTGTCATCTCAGAGCAGCCAGTTCAGGACAACCCCGGAGGTGAGGGTGAGCATCAGTGGGCCTGGGCACACACTACCTGGGTTTAACCCCAGCTCTGCCACCTTCTTGCCGTGTGACTTCCAGAAAGTTACTTAGCCAGTCTGAACCTTAGTTTGCTTGTCTATAAATGTGGCATCCTAATGGTGTCTATCTCATTGGGTTGTTGTAAGGATTAAAAGAGATAATGCTGGAACGTCCCTGGTAGGCAAGTGGCTAAAATTCCCTGCTCCCAGTGCAAGAGTCCCGGTTCGATCCCTGTTCAGAGAACTAGATCTCACATGCCTCAGCAAAGATCCTGCGTGGGGCAACCAAGGCCCCGTGCAGCCAAATAAATAAACAAATATTAAAAAAGAAGTAACGCTCATAAAATGTTTAACTCCTAGAACCCAACAGTTATCAGACACCCCATTGTACAGACAGCAAAGTCAAGGCCCTGAGAGCCAATGAAACTTGCTGCAGGGAGTACAGCCTAGGCTAGGATCTATCTGGGAAAACTCCAGCTCTCTGTCTTGTGCCCCTAACTACTGTTCCAGATGTCTCTGAAGCACCTCCCAACAGCTAGAATCCTGCTAAGGGCATTATTGCTTCTGACCGAAGTCATTGTAAAACTCCAGAATAAAGAATGACTTCTCCGGAAAAACTTTTAAATCCCCGGAGAGGTTAGAATTAATGTATGTTCCTGATATACAAGCAGACCACATTTCCAAGTTGGTTTTATGAGGGGAAGCTCTAAACTTCTATGATTCGAAGGTGGTAAATGGTAACGACAAGGTATTAAACTTTGTGGGGGAGTGCCTGCCTCAAATCCTCTCCGGAATGAGGCAAGGCGTAAATAAATGACATCTAAAGAAGGGTGCAGGGGCGGTCTTGATCTGAGAGGGAGAGCTGGTCACCCCTGGATCCAGCGCTAACCCGCCCTGGAGCTTGAGCAGGACGTTTACCCTTCTCTGCACCCACATTTCCCCATTAATGCTTGTTGCTCAGTCAACCAATTGTGTCCAACTCTTTGCGACCCCACAGACTGCAGCACACCAAGCTCACCTATCCTTCACCATGCTCACACACATGTCCACTGAGTCGATGATGCCATCCCTATCAGAACAGTAACCCAAAATTTATGATCCTGACAGGAAAGAATGAAAGGGGATGCTAGTAATAACCTCACCAGGACCCCAGATGTAAACTTCGTCCTGGTGATTCTAAGACACGGACACCCTGCCTACCGAAGTCGGAGATTACACCAAATATTTGTAAAAGCTTTCACTCCTTTGATGTTTCTGGATAAAATCTGTTGCTAAGAACTGATCCTGTTCAGGTATTAGAAATGCTGGGACCCCCATGGAAGAACCTATTCACTGAGACTCAGTGGGTCAGGGAGAAAGCTGAGCAGTGTCTGCTTGTGAAGAAGCAGGATTACAATAGATACACGAAAACAACAGGGGATGAGACATTGCAGGGTAGCTCCCTGGATCTCCGTGGCATCCTCATGAGCTGATTCTGGCACAAACCCTGCCATTTCTCTCCATCCATCAGGTGAACAACACAGAACAAAAGGTGAAACCCCTGGAGAGCAGCAGGGATGCTCACACTGGCCTTCTCACCATCCCAGCTCTGAGATGTCCTAACACAGCTAACCTCATCATCTTTGATGCCCTGTATCTTCCAGATGTTTCCTGACCCTCTGGTCTATCAGAAAGGACTTGGATACTAATCCTGAGTTCCCCAGATTAGCAGGGTACACAGGCCAAGTTGATGAAATAATGACTCAGCTGTCTGCTTGGCTCTTAGGATCTGGTTGCAGGGAAAATCCTGGAAAGATCTATTTCCAAACATACCTACCATCTGTTTCACTTGAACGTGAGCTGCTTGCTGAGAAGTCAGTGGTTCTACCTGGTGACTCTAATTATCAGAAGAGTCTGGAGCTTGGTCCTCTCAGAGGACTCTTTGGAGATTTCTTCTCTTCGATGATGATACAAGACGCCTCTTGGATTTGGCACTAACGCGGAAGAACGCAGAGCTCTCAACCAGAAACACTTCATCTCTTGCTAAGCTTCTGCTCCAGAATTTGATGGAATCATTCTTTAATATAGCTGCATTTCTACCCCACATCAGAGATGATTGAAGGCAGGGGGAAATATTCCTATGAGAAATGAGGGTTTTCAGTCAAGCAAACAGAAATCTGAAGGGTGATTTAATTAGAGCAGCAGGCTGGCTGGCGAATGAAGCAATGGATTCCCAGACTCCAGGAGGCGCCCGGGAAGGTACCCAGCCTCTTGGAGTCTCTCTCCTAATCCATCTCCCCAGACTTCTGGGTGGCTCAGTGGAATAATGGGCGCCAAGTGCTCAGAAACTCCAGAGTGCCAGCTCGTATGTAAATGATAGTATTTTTTAGGATGTGAAGTGTTTTTAAAGAGAAGGTCGCTGCTGATCAATTACTCTTGTCGCTCATACAGGACTGACAAGGCTCCTAAATTCTACACTCTGCGTACGTTGACAGCTTTAGACTGCATTTCTTCGCAGTATGGAGTCATCCTGCAGCAATTCTGCTTCCCTCCAAAGGAAGGCTGGTCCCTGGCAGTCAGGGGCAAGCAAAGGCTCCAGCCAGAACTGAAGGCAGAGGAAGGGGAGTGTGGAAGGAACAGTCAAGTTCTTAGTACGTATCACAGGGTTCAGAGCAGACAGCTGCCATTCCATATGTACACAGAACTAAAAAATATTTGGGGGGAGAAGGGTTGTTTGCTTTTTCTTTTACTCTCTTTGTAAAAAAAAATTGATTACTTAATTTATTTTTTTATTTTTGGCTGTGCTAGGTCTTCTTTGCTGTGCGGGCTCTTTTCTAGTTGTGGCAAACAGGATCACTTTCTAGCTGTGGCGTATAGGCTTCTCATCGAAGTGGCTTCCCTCTCTGCGGAGCGCGGTCTCCAGGGCATCGGCTCCAGCAGCAGAGGTGAGATCGCGGAGGCGCAGGCTTCCTTGCCCTGCAGCGTGTGGGGTCTTCCTGGATCAGGGATCGAATCTGTGTCTCCTGCACCGGCAGGCGGATCCTTCACCCACCGAGCCACCAGGGAAGCCCTCTTTTATTCTCTTTAATTGCAAAAGCAGTGATGGTCACTTCTCCTCTCTTGTTCCTTGAGGGTAGAATCGGCACCAAATTCCTCTCTTATGTGTTCGGTAAATATTTGATTAATAAATGCTTTGTTAGCAAGAAACCATTATAATCATATGAAGATTTTCCAAACATATTCAGGTCCCTAAAGGCATCCGCAACTTCTAATGGGGGTCAGTCCTGACCCGTGCCCTGCAAGACAGGCCATTCTTATCTTCCACCCCTAAACTAGACGGCAATGAACAGTGCAGGGGCGCTTCTTTCCCTCCGCCCAGTCCCCTCCCAGGTGCCCAGATGGCTGCCACAGCTGCCTGCACCTCCAGTGACGCAGGAACACAGGCAGTGAATTGTCTCTGTTTGGTTACTGCCTCTGGGTACGGATCGTCTATGAAGTTATCACAAGCAGCGTCAGCTTGCAGAAGTTGCATTCTCCCTGAAGACACCAGGAGCTTTATTCTGCTCTTCCCATCTGCCTGTGATCAGCTTCTTCACTCTTTCTCATCACCATCGCCCTCCCCCAGGCTGAGCATCCTTAGAAAAGTCGCTTTACCTCTCTGAACCTAACTACCTCTCCTTTAAAATGAGGGATCCTAATTCCTGTCCCAGAGGGCTGCTATGTGGAAAAGATGAGATAATGCATAAGAAGTGCCTAGCTTCAGGTGTGGTACATTTTAAAGGCCCAAGACAGAATATCTGCTATTAATTTCAGCAGCAGCAGCTGATGAAAGCGTGGATAAGGGATTAGGTAAGATAATGTATGTAAAGTACTTCACATCCTGTCTGGCACCTAATGAGCACTCTAGAAGTGTTGGCTATCATTAGCAGAGATAAAGACATGTACATTACACAAATAATAATAATGCGAAGTAGGAAAGGATTAACCAGAATACAAGGAGTTCTCAGCTAGATCAAAGGAGGAAGAGAGAGCTGCTTCCAGCTGAGCATACAGGGTCAGTGTTTCCCTCACTTCCCTGATGAGAACCATCACTCGGGAGTCTTATATACAAATTTACCAACTTTTACATACAAGTTCACCAACTTATATACAAGTTCACTAACTTATATATAAGTTCATCAACAATTGCCTATGCCCGATCTCTAACCAAGGGCCGGGAAATGAACGAGGGAAGCTGTAGGTTTAAAAAGCACCCCAGAATTTGTCCTAAAGGAAATTTAGAAAACGGGAATGAATGACAGCAAAGCTGGGAGTTGACAGCTAGGTGGCAGCAGCGATAGGAAGCGCCACCTGTCTTTGAGAATCAAGCGCTGTGCTCACACTGCCCATTAATCATCAGAAACACTCCCATGAGGTAGAGCAGTATCACTAGACCCATTTTGCAGATAAAGAAGCTGAGACTCAGGGGGTGGAAAAGACATACAGTCACACACTGGAAATGACAGAGCCAGGATTCAAGCACAGTCCTTTCTAATCACCCTGGTTCTTCCTGTGAACGGGCCGCGTCAGCTGTCGCCTTGCGGATTATGCAATGATCAGCCACCTTTCTCCTACTCACCTTCTCATCTTAGCTCAACTGTTTCTCCTTCAACGAAATCTTCCCCATTTCCCCACCCCCCGGTCTCCATCGCCCTTTCTCTCTTAACTTCTACCAAGTTATACATTTATTTGTGTGATTATGTGATTATTGTGCACTAAAGAGAGTGCGTGTACATGCTAAGTTACTTGGGTCATGTCTGACTCTTTGCCACCCTATGGACCATAGCCGGCCAGGGTCTTCTGTCCACAGAATTCTCCAGGCAAGAATCCTGGAGTAGGTTGCCGTACCCTCCTCCAGGAGATCTTCCTAACTCAGGGATCGAACCTGCGTCTCTTATATCTTCTGCTTGGGTAGGTTGCTTCTTTATCACCGGCACCACCTGGGAAGCCCCAGCACTAAACAGTCTCAGTTCCAGAAGCACAGGGACCTTGCTTATCTCGCTCACCATCATCTTTCCAGTGAATAGAAGTGGAACAAAAGAGGTCACAAGCTAGTGCACATCATTACACACCATCCACAGAATACAGCTCGAGACTTCCTGCGCTGCCCAAAGCTCAGCTCAGTCTGACTTCAGCTCCAGCCTCAGAAACACGACCTCAGATCCCCCTTCACCCAGATCCTTCCAATCTTCACAGCATCTGATGGTGTTGATCTTTATACCCATTTCACAGATAAAGTAAGATTTAGAGAAAGATAGTGGCATTCTCTAGCATTAATTATGATGTCTATTTTTTAATAATCCTTGATATCAGTTTGTTCAGAGTTTCTAATATTCCCAAATGATCTTGGGTGGCCTGAGGATGATAAAAAGAGACAGTGAGGATCTGCATATGGATAGGGCTTCTAAGAAGTCTGGGTTCAGCCTTAGAGGTCCTGTGACAAAGACATGAACTGTGAAGCCAAGGTCAAAAATATGGGAAATAGAAGGAGTCCAAGAGTGTACAGTCTATTTACAAAGCAGGAAACCCCAAACCCTTGTTATCTTGGGTGCTCTCCTGATGGAGGCAAAGCTTATCAGAATGAACTGCATACAACTGCCCAGACTGGACTGGTTTGGACACATACATGCATACACACACATGCCCACACAGACACACGTG